>VZTH01006002.1:8500-18568 GCA_013397815.1 Aleadryas rufinucha
GGGGAAGAGATAATTAAAAAAAGGAAGGATAATGGCACTTGATCACACTCATCATGAAGGCCTGGTCTTGTGGCTTACTCTCATCACGTTTGCAACAAGTCATTCCTTTCTCCATCATTCTCCAACAAGCTAAGGCAGCAGCTGTCACTCTGTCCCTGCTCCTCCTCCAGTCCTGCCCTCACTCCCTGCAGGTAGCAGATGTCCTATTTGGCAAGTCTGTGTTGATAAACAGCAGAGCATGAGGTGGTGAGCACTGGTTGTGGACCCCTGGTTATCTACATTGCTTGAACTTTAATTTTGTGTTTTGGTCTAGGACCATTTCAGCTCTGTCTGCCATTTCAGCAAGATAACCTGCTCTCAAGCCATCAGCACACTGGCTGAGCCAGCTGGTCTCACATGACCTCAGGGCCATGGACTGCAAGCAGAGTTTGCAGACCCAGAGAAGACAAAGGCACAGCCAGGCATCACATCTACTGCCTTCCTGATGGGCCTCTAGTTACGTGGTGAAGCCTCATTGCAGCAGTAGTGTTTGCTCCAGTCACTGACCCTGCTGCTGTATCTACTGCTGAGAACCTCTAGAAGTGAGGGGCAACTGTGCCTGACAGAGCATGCTGCCAACAAAATCAGTGAAGATATACAGTTCAATCATTTTTAGGTAAATAAATCTTGGGTTAAAATTAAAAGCATTGAAAAGTCACTTGTACGCCTTGTTATATACCTTGACTCCTTGCTACATAAACTGGAGCAAATGCTATATGCATGGCTTGGAGGAATTTCACATGGAGAAAGAAGGCTACCATTCAGTCTGGAGGGTAAGTTCACACCACCCGGATGAGGCCAGCTGGCCCTGCCCATAAGCAGAAGTGCCTTTGTTTGCAGGAACCTGAACTATTAAACACTCTCCATGAAATGGCTTCTTCCAGCTGTGCTACTGCAGTGCCTTAAAAAACCCACAAAGAGACAGCACTGCCACCTGCTGCTCCCAGGGACGTGGCTCTCATGCTCACCAAGGGCACCAAAGCTCTCCTTTAGAATCGCAGAATACTCTGAGCTGGAAGGGACCCACAAAGATCATTGAGTCCAATTCTTAAAGCTTGGATGCTAAAAGCTGGTATGTACTGTAAAAATACATTTACTGTAAATGTTAAAAAATTTAAGAATTTATAGTTGAAAATTACCTACCATAAAATTAAATACCAACTTTGCTGTTTGCAAAGCATTAGGTAATAACATAAGCTACCATTATGGTCCTGTCAGAGTTCTAAAAAGAAAGCAAGCCTTCTTGCCACCCCGTTTTGCAATTTAGTCCCATGCTTTGATGCTGTTGTCTTCGGCTAGTTCAGTGTAGAGAGTTTGGTTAGGAATTTACTGAAACTGCAGGCAATTAGCCTCTCACCAGGCTTTATATTAACAATGCTGTCCTTAAAGAAAGGCACGATGGGCAACAGACAAGAGTGGTAGTGGTAAGAATAATATGCAAGAAAAATACGTTAAAATCGTATTGAAATTCATGACCTAAAAGTGATAGTGCATGTATTGACTCTTTTTCTGCATCACCTGTCCTATACAGCTGAAATTATTAGCCTGAGTCTTGCACACCTTGTCTTTGATAAACATTATCAGAACTGCACCTAAAGCAACACTATTTTAAGGTCATATTAGAAACCATCACAACATTTGTAGTGCTAAAATGGTACATTATTGGTAAAAGATAATAGCTACTACTATTGCTCTAAAGTTTTGTGGAAATGGGGCACTGATGTTTGTGGCTAGCAAGAGCTGTGGTTCCTGCAAATAAATTCAGTCACAACAGACCTGAGTAGTGAAGGATATCTAAGGGTCACTGTAAAGTTGGTGCTAATGAAACTATACTGGGATTTTAACAGCTAGGCATGTGACCCTGAAGCTTTTGATGACACTTTAAAAAAGAATTAGATTAGAATCTGTGATTTAACTACTGAGTTGCAAAAGTTGCCCGAAACTGACAAAGGGTGATGATTTCTTCTTACAACAATGCCTATGTAAATTTTAAAGTAACTACTATTTGGGAAATTAAATTTCAGATCTTCCCCCAGAAAGCATCTAGATGAAATACAGAAGTGCATATGGAAAGACGTGCATGCTGTGCAGCCAGTCACGCATCCTGGCAAAAACTGTAGGGAACTGCAGCCACCAAGTTGAGAGAGGCCAAAATTTCAACTTCTATATTTACATTTGCATGTTGATTTCACTGGAAAAGATCTGCTTCCTGGCTTTCAGAACACCACTTCTTTGTGCTAGATTCTAAAGAAAACTGCTTTTCATATTAAAAACAGCGCTTGGCACACAGTGTGGCATTAACACCTGCTCATGCTTTGTCTTGCAATGCTTTGAGTCAGGATCATCCTTGCTTATCAAGTCAAGCTGTCTGCTGCTTTACTACCGAGGTGTATGAATGCCACTCTGTAAGCCCATTCTTCTTCCCTATTAGAGTCCTTGCCCATGAATCATTCAAATCCCTCAACCTGAACCCTGCTTTACTGCTGCCTTTAGTAATTTTTATTTATGCCTGGAAACTCTTTGGGATGTCAAAAAAGAACCGACTGAAACAAATGCATTCCAATGTATTTCTTTCCTCCTGCAGTGCTAATTCAGGCAGGTTAGCTTCTAGCACAGGCAGCTTTAACAAGAGTGGAGCAAAGGAGTATTTCCCCAGCCAGACATGACTCTCAAATGTGAGAAAAGGACTAATACAGCTTTACCTCCTGGACAGCCAGGTGCCTGGCATTTCCCAACTGAGGCATATTTAACTGGCTTCTCATTTGGATGCATCAGGCTAGGAGGTTTGCCCAGCCAAAGCCCTGTGAACATACTCAGAGTCCTTTCTAAGGAAAACTAATATGAATCTTAACACAAATATTGGACATAATATTCCCAGACTAGTTAGAACACATGACATAAAAAATACTACTATTACTGCTACTAACAATAATAAAGAAATCAAGAAATCATTAAATAAAATTGGGGATTGTATATATTTAGCTACCATGATGTTCAAACTTAGTAAAGATGGAAAGTAGAAGTTAAGAAAAAATATATGGGGTATATTTTTACGTATTTTCTTATTCACACAGTGTTAGCAGACAAAACACATTCAGGCTTCATGTGCATTTAACAGTATATTGTTTCTAACTCTGTTACAACAGCTTGAAAGACCTCAAACCTAGCTACTGTCTTACTAGCTCAGGTGATAGATGTTTGTGCTTCAGGGGTAGGGATTAATGAATTAAATTAGTTATGCTTTCCTGTGCAGCAATTTGCCAGAAGAAGTGTGGATGGATTTGTGATTTGCATAATAACAAGGTTTGAAATACTCAAAGCTGAGGAAAATAGAACAGAATATTTCAGTCAGATGGGACCTACAATGATCACCTAGTCCAAGATTTAGGCAAACAGCTCCAATTAATGTAAGTGGAAGTTGTGTGGCTAAGACCACTAATAAGCTTTGTCTTCAACCAAGAATCTTTAGAATGTCATAGATTTTCTTATACGACCTAGTATTTTGTACTCTGAGTAAACTGAATTCCACATAGAAGAGGAATTGCTTAAATCCTACAAGAACACTCAAAATAAGATGTAGGTATGGTGAATGGAACAAACCAGGTGTTAGCTTAACCTGGTGTGGTCTGTAAGGTTTAAATGCCCAATAAGCTTACTGACAATACCCAACTGAGATTAGTAAACAAAATTTTATTCTTCTCAGAGGAAGCGCAGTATCAGCAAAACCATTTTTGCTCTATGCATGGGGGAAAAAAAAAGGTTTACGTAGCAGAATAAATTATATGAAGCAGGGAGAAACTACTTGGGCAGATAATATACAGTCAGTTTTACAGCATGTCAGTCACTATAATATGTATGGATGAGGTTACCTTGATGTTTCCCAACCTGTATATCAAATACATACTGCTGGAATGCACCCAGCTCACTTCTGAAGAGCTCCTGTGGGCAATATGATTACTAATACTAAATATAGTTTAAAATATTTTTCCTCCATATAGCTATCAGAAGACCCTCTCCATTCCATTCATCTGCTCTTCTAGTCCATGTTACTGTTGAACCCTGCTCTGGGTGCATGACATGTACCTTGGCACTGTTGAGAATGTGGCCTCCTGTACTTGTGGAGAGGCCAACTCTTAGGGTTGTACGTAAGTACCTTCTTCGCCCTCACAAACATTTTCTTTCTACTACAAAGCAAAAAATCCCCAAACAGGTGTGTTGAATATATTCACTGGGGATGATGGAACAAAGCAACAGCACAGTAAAAGGATGAAGGTAGAGGTTTCTTGGAAAAAGTAATCAGAACCTCCCCTACAAGTATGCACCTTCCTGTTGTCAACTGGTAGTGACTGAAATATCACCTTTGTCAACTAGCAATCAAGGAGAGAGCCACAACAGCTTTGGCCTGGGGACAGAGGCTGAGAGGTTAAGAAGGGAGATCACCTGGGTAGGTTACTGATGAGTATTTTAAAGTCACTCCACTATCAAAGAGGTTTGAATAACCACATTTATTGTCTGTATTATATATATCAGTATTAAATACATGGTTATGTAGCTATTGTACTCCTCTAAAACACAGAAAAGATGGGCCAGAGGGCTCATAAAATACAGAAGTAATAATTCCATATTTATTTTACATTTCCTTAGCTATGTATTTTATTTCTTCCTTTCTCCTCTTCACTCTTAATAATCCTTACACTTGGCAGTTTTAATTTTTTCCCTCTTGCAGACTGTCAGTCACAAACAATATCTTGACTTACAAAGAGATCTTTTCTTATTTCAGAAGCCTTTTACTGTCAACTATGACTGCAGGCTTTATGCTTATCTCCCGCTTCTCAGATAAGCTTCCCCTTCACTAAGATCCATCCTATAATCTCAACCTATTTATATGTGATTTAACCTCCTTGAGAGGAATAGATTTTTTTCTGCTTGTTTTATTTGAAAGGATTTTATTTAGGGGACTCAGTTCTGATACAATCTAGACTCTTGGCATTCAGTTAAAAAATACAAACAATAATGAAGAAAGCTTTCCATTTTCTGAGAAAGGCATTTTGGCAAGACCTGTACATACACAACACTCATGAAAAATTAAAAGGTGAAAACAAATAAACTATTTGCTTTTCATGGGCATAATTCTTTCCAGGCTAGCAAAACTTTGGGGCATATACTTCTGCTGTTGTCATGTTGCTGACACAAGAAAGATAATTCTGTGCTTAGTTCATAAGCAATTAATAAATAATATTTTCTTTTTCAACAGCTTGCAGTACACAAAGAGAAGAGAGGCTCTTAAAAATCTACATCCTATATTCTCGAGGGCTTAAAGACTCTGTAGGCTACTGGAATTAAGTGGCTGTGATTTTCTGGAAATCCAGACATTTGCTTCATTAAAACTCCATGAAATCTAAACACTTACACTCTTCATTCCATGTATCTCTTACATGTCCCAAACAGTCTCTCAAACATTTATGCTGTTGATATGTTCATTTTTCGTGATAATGTATTATTTGAATTTACATACATGGATCATAGATAGGTGATATCTTACAGGAAATCCCTACAAAGCAGAGCAGTAATCCCTCCATGTAAACACTCGGAACAGGAAAGCACATTCAGAATTTTCTAGACACATTAATCAAACTCTATTTGGGCCTCTCCAAGAGGCCAAGAGCAAAATACATGCAGTGAACTTTTCTAAGAAGGAAGACAAGCTTGTCAAACTCACCTTCAAACAAACAGCAGCAACCCTCAGTCTTTCTTTACAGGTAAGAAACAGATGGTTTTCATTACTTTGGGCAATAACATCTCATTAGCATGGCACATCAGCAAGCTGGGAAACATCAGCTATGCCTGATTAAGTTGATTCCAGATTTCTTCAAGCTTGGCTCAGTCCAAACCAAAAATCAGGTTGGTTTATACAGTGGATAACAAGTAGGAGAAGTTTTGGAAACACTGCTAAGGATAAGAGCTGAAGGAAATGTTCTGGCAAACTCAACTTTGGCCCTAACAGAAGGCCGTCTGCTGTCTCACCCTCTAGGCAGAGATTTTTGGCAGTTTAGCAGCGAATCATTTCCCCTGCCAAGTAACTGAAATGTATTCTCCATGACACATTATTTTACATAGCAGGTCAAGAAGGGTATCAGTGAATAGGAGGTCCAGCATCTCTTTCTGGCATGGGTTGAACAGCTGAGATTCATTGCCTGAAGGAGCTGAGAGTATCTAATTACAGCCTTCACTCAGAGATGTCCTCACTGGCATGAACTCTAGTTATAGCCAGTGGTGACATGTACTTTGGCAAGGTCTTGACAGAATGGATATTTTCCAGGATGTCTGGAGCAGCTAAGAGCTTGTGGAGCTGCACTCACCATGTAGGAGGCTCTGAGGCCAAAGAAGGAGAAACAAGTTTGACTATGCTAACATAGAAGGTTCTCTCTCTCTCTCTCTCTATGTGTATAGAAATTGTTTTTAATCTTCAATTCTGTGGAAGTGAGCAGTGATTCTCTTAATAAGACTTCATTAATTTCATTTCAGCCTGTGTCGAGAGATGATGAAGTCTGGTGGAGACACACTTAACTGTGAAGCACAACGGAAAGGTGGAACCAGCTCCACTCAAAGCATCCTTCAGGACTGATACCCTGATGGGACATGGGCAAACAGGGGACTGTGAAACACTGCACAAGCCTTGTGGTGCCATTCATTCCTTGACAGTTTAATACCACTCAGTAATTTACATGGGGTGTGAAACAAGCAGGGTTTGACACCAATGAAGTCAGTTCTGCCACTGGGGATACAAACTTAGGTCTCAGCAGAGAAAAAAACTAAACTAGTGCAAACATGTTTTTCTCAGGTAGTCAAGTAAGGTACCTAAGGCAGTAAAAAATCATTTGCCAACTTATCTATACTAGAGTGCCTACTGTGAGCTTTCACTCCCTTCATACGTTCGCAGATGCTGTAAGCACCCCTGCTAAGGGTTGTGATATTTCTTCTATTAAACATAACAGGAATTTAAAATTGTTCTCAACAGAAAAAGATGCAAAGAGAACAAAGCAGCACATTCAATTTCTGAGTCTGTTGAAATGAATGATGGCATTGCATTTGCTTATTTTAATCTAACTTAAAGAGTTAACATTGGTTAAGCACAGCTTGCATTGGTACATAGTGGCAGAAAGCAAAAGCAAATGCATTAATTACTGTTCACTGACCACAGTTATGATTTTGCAACATGCTAATTAGTGAACACTATACCACCAAATCACAGCTAAAGTGAATACAAAAAATTTGAAGCACACAATCACCAATGTCATTATTATTAACTATTCTACCTTTGAGGGATCACTCTCTTGAAAAGAATAATTATATCAATAAATTTTAATTCCTTTTTTAAAAACACATCATTGTAAGAAAAGGGGGTAAGTAAGACCTGTAAATTTTGAAAATTTCATTAAAAGGCATTTTCTCTTGGGTAGAATTCCTACCCAGGAATGATACCACCCTTGTGATTAGCTTCTCAGAAGAATGGATTTAGGGACAGCCCTTAACTTGCTCCTCTGCAGATTAATGCTCTTTTGATTGTATCCAAAAGCCCCAAAAAATATGCTTTTATCCCTTAAAACCTATTCTGAAGCCTGCCCAAACCTACAGGAAGGCAGGCTGGTAAGCAGGGAGAGTAGAGGTTGGGGTTTTTTTATCTTAATTAGCTAGATAATGAGTTGTATTTTCCCTATTATGAGAGCTCTTTTGCTGAATCCTCATACTGATAAATTCTAAGCGACAGCTTAAGGCTCTTGACTCACACTGATGGTTAATGTAGAAGATGGATGTAGTTTCCACTCACGTTTGCAGAGGTCTGGTTGTCTTTCTGTTGTTGCTGTGGTAGAAGTCAGGTCAGAATGCTATTTATTCACAGATAGGAGAATTGCTGAGGGAAGATTTGAAGACATGAATGAAATGTTTCACAGAGATATGGAAGATTAATTTCAGAGAGCCCAGGCTCACAAAAAGAACCCTGATTTAAAGCTGCTCCATAGGGGTTGTGAGTAATTTAGCACAGGAGAAAAGCCTCACATGTTGAGCGTGTAAAATACCACACCACTGCATGTTACAAAATGACACCGCTGTTCCCTGCTCCTTTGGTATTGGATAGGCCTGTAACTTCCCAACAATGAACCAAAACAGGGAAACAGGAAACCAGGTATTGCATTTTCCTGGATATCACCTGAAAAGAAGCAGCTGGGAGTATTTCCCCATTTGACATAAGGTGCATAGCCTCTTCTCTTATGTTCTCCAAATTCAGTGATGCTCAAGATGTGTGTGGAAGGTGGCCCCTTCAGTACTCTTCTTTATCAAGGCAGAAACTACCTGCATGTCCCCATGACATTGAGAGGGTACCTTTTGTCTTCCAATTTTTGCAAAGGTGCTTGAAGGAAATTAACACAGCTCTGACCTTCACTAATTGCTCAATTGATTATGTTTCTCAGTCACACTCTGTAGCTCTATCGGCCAAGGACACAGAATACACAGCTAATGTCTGTCCTCCTTCTCTCCCTCCCTCTTCCCCAAACTCTGCAGAGCATTGCCCTCACAAAATTATCCAGAGCAATATCTGTAGCAACCTGGCAGGAGGAAAGTGCATGAGCCCTTGATGACTTTCTGAGGTCCCTTACAGCCTGTATTATTGTGGTTCTGCAATATCTTTCATGCTTGAATATGAGGATTTTCAAAGCAGCTGGATTTCCTAGAACATGCAGTTCCAGCTAAATGTATTCAACTGCATATGCAAACACAGAGATAAAGCAGTCTCTATGAACAGATGTTATCAGGTGTAACTTCACAGGTAACATTCATTACAATTCACATGAAATATTGAAATCTATGAATGTATGCATTTGTGTTCAACTATAAACAGCATGTGAAACTGAGTTTGCAGAGAGAGGGCACTCTCTTGAGAAGGAGTTCAGTTCTTCTGTCATTGTGTGGAATAATACACAATTCAAGTTTTTTGAAATATTACTTGATATTACTTGAGTGTAATGCCGAGGCTGAACAGCGATTCAGAAATGGGAAAGGTTTCAAGCTAATAGCCATCCATTAACTGTCAAAGTCAAACCTATGGAACTGCACACGTTTTAGAGAGCATAAAAGTGCCAAAAATGCAAAGGATTCCTGACTCCTATGTAGAAGAATGGCTTGTCTCTCGAGGGCATTTGGAATCCCTAGAGGGTCTGTAGGGCCTGCACAACCAAGACTGGTGTTCAGATCTAACAAAGAACAATACTGGTATTTAGAATTAACAAAGAACAACAGGTTTATAGAAAAATAATAGTCCCTTGAGCCATATATCCTTGGGGAAGTAGATACAAAATATACTAATTGGGGAAGTAGATATAAAATATACTAACACACTAACAAAGAATAATAGTGCTATAGAAGANAGGCAATATGCTCTGCTGTGGGACTACTAGACTCTTTTTCTTGCATCCTCTAAACAAGATTGTGAAACTTAAATGAGCATATTTGAACCTCCAGTTCAGTTTAGATCACTAACTCCTTTTGATGATTTTATGCAGAAGGCTAAATATTTCACTGAATTCAATATTAAAATTCAAACAATGCAGCCATATGCAATTAGGTATTTTCTAAGCAATATTATACATTTTACACAGTGAAGACTGCTAGAAGAAATGATAAACCAACACTTTAGTGCAGAACAGGGATAAAATGTGTTCTTGCTCGATTAAGATTCTCACGAAGAAGCTGAATATATAATAGTTCACATCTACCAAAAAAGTATAGTTTTCTCTTTATGTGCCTTGGGTCATGCTGGCAATACTTCGGAACCCTGTGTATTTCTTAATTGCAATGTGGATTTACTCCCACTAGGTGCTACCCTTCCTCCATGGCTTGTGAAGGAAACTGTCCTCCCTGAATAAACCTGGATCATCCGTGGGTGTACCGCCAAACATGCAAAATAAGGGCCCATCGTGATGGAAGCATCTTCGTAAACATGGAAACAACAAAAGCCTCCCCTGCAAAACC
>VZTH01006002.1:22610-37372 GCA_013397815.1 Aleadryas rufinucha
TCGGCTACCGGGGCTCCTACACCATCGGGCGGGAGGCGCAGGCTGACGCCAAGTTCAGGCGGGTGGCCCGCATCACTGTCTGCGGCAAGACGGCCCTGGCCAAAGAGGTCTTCGGGGAGACCCTGAACGAGAGCCGCGACCCCGACCGCCCTCCCGAGCGCTACACTGCCCGCTACTACCTCAAGTTCAACTTCCTCGAGCAAGCCTTCGACCGACTCTCCGAGGCCGGCTTCCGCATGGCCGCCTGCTCCTCCACTGGCACCTGCGCCTTCGCCCCCGAGCAGGGTGGTCCTGCTGATGACAAGATCTGGACCAGCTACACCGAGTATGTTTTCTGCCGGGACTGAGCATCCGCCCAGCCCGTGGCGTGGGGACAAGACAGCCGCCCCTGCACACCCTCGCACCTACGGTCCCCTCCCATCCCGAAGGAAGGAGAATGCGGAGGGGGGGGCTGTGTCTCCCTGTGCTTTTCTCACCCCGGTGTCTGCCTCCACGCACAAGGCGGGCCAGCCCCGGCGCAGCCCCCACCCCTGTTGCAGCACCTCCTGACGGCCCCGGGGGCAGGAGGTCACTGTGTTGTGCCTCAGCTGTCGTGTCCCTGCTTGGCCACCACGTCCCTGATCAGCCACCATCACCCTCCCTCGCACATCTCCCAGTAGCTGTGTTGGTAGCGAGGAAGGAGAGAAATATTGGGAGTAGATAAATACCCGTCCCATAAAAGCGTGCATGTGCACCCAGTCTTTGTCCCTCTCCACACACGGAGCTGAGGTATAGCTCTGTCAGGGTGGGGTGTTTTAAAAATCATCCAGTTAGGGGCTGAGAAACTTTAAAGTTGCTTTGAGCAACTTCTGTTGAAGATGGCATGACAAATGGCTATCTTTTCCTGTCCCAATACCCTTATGAGGGACTTTGCCTTGGTGTGCAGACCACAAATGGTCCATTTTTAACTCCCCTGTCCCTGCCCCCCATCAAAGTGATGCCTGTCTGTGAAGGACTGTCACATAGAAGGGAAGCCTGACTGTGAGGGATTTGCACTGGCTCATACTTTATTTGTTGAGATGAGTAATTTTGCAGGAGGCATGCATGTGGCCCTTCACAACTGGTTGCTTCCATCTCCCCTCTTTGCTCCCCATGTCTCTGAACTCCTCTCTCCAAGCTGTTAAACTGGACCAGGGCCTGCACAGTGAGCATGTAAGGCTGATGTGAAAGGAGAGGTTTGCTGGATAACCAACCATTTGGACTGTGAAGTGTCCTCAGAGACATGTGTTTATTCCCTTGAGAGGTAAAACAATGACACTTTGAAAAATTAAAGTGCTTGTGAATCATAACTTCCATGGGTGGTCTGAAGTCCTTATAATTCTCTTGAAGTTAATGTCTATAATATGGACAGAAATCTCAATGCATAATTTCCTTAAACACCCTCAAAACGATGGGAGTGAGATGAAACCAGGCTTGCCTGCATAAAGGTAGGGCCTGGGTCCTGGGAAGCTGAAATCACCTACCTTGAATTAGTGCAGATGTACATTATAAATGTCATCAGGAGACCCTTGTTACTTTTTGTCATGTTAGTGCTGTAAAACTCTGAAGCCAGCAGATGACAAAAATCACTTTTTTAAGAACCATTTTCTTAATTTTCCTAGCTGTGTTATCTGGGCACTGACACTGCTGAGAATTGCGTACCTCTTCCTAGACAAACTTATTGCTTCTTAGAAAGGATTGAGCCCTGTCCTTAGAAAAACAAGAATGATGCCATCTTTCTTGAGGGGAAATCACCCCTTCTGGGCTGTATTTTGTTACTGCTGTCTAACAGTCTTTCCCAGAGGAGGCAGTCAGAGTCTGCTTTGGAACAGATGATCTGAGCCGCAGGTTTTACAGTAGGGAAGATTGAGCAGCTCTTTCTAATAAATTCTTGAAGTCTGGACTATAAAAGCACTTTCCTTTAAAAACCTAAACTTGATTTAAGAATGCGTATAGCCTGTTCAGATCATCACAGAAAAATATCCTAAATATATCTGAAGTGTTGAAGAATTTAGCAGTACATATTAAAGGGTTGAAGTTATGTTTTTAAAACTCTTGAACAATAATTTTAGTTATAGCTAGTTCTAGTTCTTCTAACTCCAAATTTAGAAATACTGCTAGCACTTGTATCCTAACCAAAGAATTTCACAGTAGGATTTTTTTAAAAAACCTTAATTCCTTTGAAAACAGCTATAGCTACATTTCTACTGAGTTTCAGTGCTCAATCTCTGTTCACCACTTGGTCTTTCATTAAGTGCATGGACAACTATATAAAACTGAAAATAATTTACATCACCATGGCTTTTTGTTTTTAAAATATTAGCAAGGTTGCTTATCAGTGTGATTAAATTGAAGATGTGCATATGAAAGCACTGGATACTGTCCGTTTGTAGATACTTGTATTATGGAGTATTTTTAAAAGGGTAGAAATGTAAACCTGCCAAATTAGATGAGCAATAAGATACAGTGAGAGGCCAATACACCTGAGGATGGAATGAAGTCTGTTTGTCCTATGCCTTACTCTGAGATGACTTCTCTGTGCTTTACTTATACCACAAGTGAAAAGACATTGATCACAGCTACTAGGTCTTTACAGTGCCCTTCTCAAGAATAACGACCGTCTTTTTCTAGGTTCTGTTAAGTAACTCTGAAGTACGTTTTTTAAGATTTTGTATAAAATCTGTTTTCAGTAAAGTGTTCAAATTCACTCTAGATAGCTTTCTTTTTTTAAGAATCTGGTGGCTTACTAAATCCATCATAGGAGCTATGAATAGGGGCAGTTTTAAATTGACCTTGTGATTTAATGTACATATATATACAGTATATAAACATTTTACACGAATCATTTAGTTTTTTAATCATTTTAGTGCTACAGGATTTCATAATATATCTAGCTGAGCATTTTCACATTATGTTGTGTACATAACATGGTAATGTTTTACTGGTTTCTTATACTTGTTTCTATGGAAAAACTGAATTTGAGTATCATCAGCTTGTAGAACTGAAATCGATGACATATTTGCTTGAATGTGAATTGTAACTAAACTTCTGTGTGGCTGAATGCATCTCTAAAACAAAGATTGCCTGTCTTTTGATTAATGGTTGTCTATCCCTTTCCTGGCAGACAACCCAGTAAATCTCATTTTTTACGTAAAAATGGATGTAATATAAACATGATTTTTTTTTAGTCTTTGTGCTAAAAACTTTTATGTGTTATTAGTGTTTAGAAATGGGCCTTTAATTTAGTGATAACTCAGTATCATCAGCAGGCTTAAAATGATGGTGCCATAAATATAATAGTCATTTGATGCTTTGCCACACAAGATGATATTTTTCTGAACCATTACTTAGTAATGGCAGTAAATTTTTTAAAAGGAAAAATGCTCAAGGCAAAGTCACTGAGTTTTGCTGGTCTGTTCTGTTGAGAGCTCGAAGAATGGATAAACACAATGACTCTGCTGACTTGTTGACATGAAAACATAAAAAAATATAAAGGCACAATACTGGAGTCCTGTATACATTTTGTAGCTGTTGTTGTTCACAGTTCATGTACTTATGGATGAATGCAGTAGCATTTACAAGTGCTATTAAAAAACCCAAAAAGGCAGTCTTTCCTTTAATTAGAAGTTAAGGCATAGGTCATTTCAGTGATGCATATCATGAAGGGTGACTTTGCATATGTTTGATAGGATGTTTATATTTTTATACATGTAGATAATGAGCCACTTATTCATTCTTATTTTCACATGTATAGCACTTAAAATAAAGATCCTCCTAGGAAAAAGTTGCATACCAAATTAAATTTTTGTTCTTTAAATATTAACTCAATTGTGTGGTTTATGCTGTCCTTTTTATTCTCTGTGCAGATGTTGTTAGCTTTGCTCTCCCACAGTATCGTATTCATAACCTCAGCAAAGGCTCCAAACTAATACGTAAAGCAGAAACACAGACCAAAGAAAATTATGTATAGAGACCTCTAGTAACACCCATGGCAAGATAAACAGAAATGTATAACACTCAGACTGCATCAATTTCCTTTTCAGCATCAGAGAATTTTTGTAGTACTGGTCAGTCAGTCCTCAGGAAGAACCAGTGATTGAACAGCTTAATTTGAATACCTCTGAGTAATTGTTGAAGTCAAATGTTGATGTTTTATGTGAAGCCAGAGAATAATAACATGGGATGCAGTGCTCATTTAATGAAAGAAACATTAATACCTGAGGTAATATGTGATCTGAGAGAACTGCATCTAGAAATTCTCATTAACTACCCTGTGATCTCTAGCAAACTCTTCTAAACCTGTGGTCAGTTTCATAGAAAATTAGTAGTGACTTGTTAGTATAATCCCCATGTGAAGTGCCTGTACATTTAATAGTTCTTTCTTGGGTAGCATGGTTATACTGCAAAGGAACCAGCTGAAGGAAGTTTAATCAACTGTTTCATTGCACAGCTTGATAGTATTTGAGAGCTTTGTTATCATGCAATAATATAAGAAAGGAGATGAGCAACAAAATGAGCAAGAAAACATTGAGTCTGCCCTTCTGAAGGTTTAGGTCTCATTTCCTTTGTACTACCCCTTCTGCTCATCCCTGCCCATTTTATTCAATTTCTACTTGGAAAAGGCAGCACATTCCTTGACAGAACCAACTTCTGCTAGGCTGAAGGTTATCGCTGAATTTTGGCTTTGTCCCTCAGTGAACTACAGATTTTCTTCTTCCTTTTCTTTACCAAGCGATTACTATTCATAGAATTTGTAAGAGCATAACAGCTGTGAGGTTTTCAGTTCTTTTGATTGTGTTTAAATTACCCATCAGCTCAGAAGTTAAACAGGACAGATGTCCACCCAAATGGACAATGCAAGTGCATGAGCCTTATTTCAGTAGGAAACAAGGCTAACAGAGTACTGTGGTTAATGCCTGGCACTGTCTGTATAATCTGAGTGTACTAAATCCCTATAGAGTGAGAAGGCAGGTGGTCACTCTTACTTTTGCAACTCTGGCCAGTTAGTCAAACTACTGGGTGTGCTAGAATGTCTTAAAAATACTTACAGACTCCTAATTTCTGCAACATTTCCAAGTGTGAATCAAAGTGTGCAGGAAAATATTTTCCAAAGACTAGATTTGCTTCAGGGCAGGGTTGTTTTTTGTTCTTTTTTTTTTTATTGTAGGAAATCTTCAGTATAGTTTTTAATGAAATATTAGTGCTAATGTGTTATTTATTTAGAAAGTACTTAGTTTTATGAAACCGAATGCTAATTTTGTTTTTCATTAAAATGAGCTGCATGTGTTTTTCCCCTGCTGCTAAACAAAACTCATATGTATGACTGCTGAAGTAGTAATGCCACCATTGCAAGTAGTCTGTTGGAAATATGCAGCACAACTGCTGTGACAGTCAAAACCATAGTTGGTCAAATTATCACATTTCTTCCCCATTCTACTCTCCACTGTGTTCAAACTGGAATAAAATTAAACTCTGTTACACATTTCTTGCTCTCCAAGTTTTTTAGCACACACTATGGAGCATTTGATAGTTCTGTCAAAGTTGTTGGCAACAGTGAGTCAGGGATTTGTAGCAGGTCTATTTCCTTGTGAGGAAATAAAGGCTAGGAAAAATTGTTGCACAAAGTGGGAGCAGCTTCATGCAGTTTGGGAAAAATTCTTGGTATCACAAGAAATCAAATATATTTTTCTGTATAATCCACATAATACACTCACACCGTACTCCCATCCTGCAAACCCAACCTGCTCTGGAAAACTTAAGTCCTTGGTAACATTTGCTTGTTCTAGGTCTTATTTGGTATCATCTGGACCAAAGAAATTCTTTTGTTTTTCTCCTTCAAAAAAGCTCATTGTTTAGCAGCTGGGAAATTACAATGTTAGCGGTACACCTTGCTTGGGGTTAACATTTTATCATCCTTTTTATTTCAACATAATGCAAAAAGTAGGGAAGTTCACATGGGAGCATATAGGAATCATGGAATCATGGAATCACTAGGATTAGAATGCTTAGCTCCATGTAGCCTCTGACTTGGCTTTTGCAACTTAACAATTTTCTCAACCTAGAATTTAAGTAAGTGTAAATTCATTGAAGTTCAGCTGAAGAAGTTAAGACCAGAATATCTAGATTGTGATGAGAAAACCAGCTCCATTGATAAAGACCATGTGGTCTATGTTTTTAATTTGTAATTTTGAGGTAAAGACAGAGCAGGCTGTTATTAAAAGAAAAAAAAAGGAAAATAGAGGAAAAGTCCTCCAGTCCTCTTCCAGTCCTCTCCCACACTCTTGAGGAGGGAATGCAGTGCTGGTGGCATGAGAACAACCTTTCTTTTTGGTTTCAGAGGTAACTGAAGTAACCTACAATGTTGCCATCTCAGTTTTGTCTGTTTTCCTGGTCTTGGCTGAGCTTTAAGGTCACACCCACCCTTAGTAAGTGGTCTTTAGAAAAGCATGTATTAGTAACTATGTAGACTTCCATAGATTTGGATGTAGTTTGGTTTTGACTCATATTTTCCAAACAGCTTAGTGACAAGCTGTCCTCATATTACAGCAAAGCCTGTGATTATTAGAAGCCTGAAGTTTAAGTTTTTCCCTGTAAAAGGGCAGAGACTGTACCAAGAATGCTTTTTTTTTTTTATTGTAAAGGATACAAATCATGCACATTTTTCCCAAATTTATCGTCTTGTACAAACACTCCTATTTTCCCCACCTTGTAAAATTCACTTCCACATCTTCCTATGGCTGACAGCACATGGCATGAATATTTCTGAAAGATGCAAGCAGCAGGAGGTCTTGCAGTGATTCACAGTTGTTCCATAGCAATCCCTTCCTGCTGTGGTCCCTTGTGCTGTCAGAACCAAGCTGGGTGGGCGGCTGAGTCCCGGGCCCCAGGATTACCCATTGGCCCTGACCACAGCTGCCCCTTCTGCCTTGTGTCCTTCCTGGCCACAGCTAAGGTAGAGGCGTAGTCCCTGAGCCAGCACGGTCCTGCTGCTGGTGCCTTGTCTGAACAAAGGGGCAGCATTTGTATTCTGGTGCGCTCCGTGCAGCCCAACAGCCACGAATTGGCACTTCTTCTCCACTAGACTTCTGACCCACTTATTTCCAGGGTTTGCTTTCACAGTCTGCACTTTATCTGCTGTCTCAAGGTATGGTTGGGATATGGGAAAGGTTCAGCTGTTTACAGTAGTCTGTCTGATAGTTTTTTGCCATGGCACTAAAGAGACAATAAAGACAACTCACTTAGAAAGAGTTTTACAGTTCTTTAAATTTTTTTTGTCTAAATAAACCATGAAAAGTGCTGCATAAACTATAATAACATTGGGTAAAGGCACCTTTTCTGTCACAGGTGAGAATGATACCTTTATTAGTTTTGCTGGAGCACTAACATGTATATCCTCGGGCTCATTTGTATCATGCTGGAGGCTGAATAGCACTCACCTGCAGGTCACTGGGCCAAACAGTCCAATTTCTTTAGAAAATGTTAGATTAGGAGTATATGTGTATGAATGCACTAGTATTTCTCTTTCTAGAAGAAAAGTTTCAGATTGACAATTATCAGATTGGATGTTTTCCAACACATCACCTCCTAGGGTTTGAGGACAGAAAGAAATGTCCAGATACATTTCTTAGATAGATTTCAACATAGCATACACCATAGGGCTTCCCCAAACAGAGTCTTTAAATCAGGCAGTGAAATCTCTTAGACTGTCATCTAACTTCATGTATGATCCTGCTTGTGCAAAAGAAGACATCACAGTGCCCGATTAATTGTTAGACTCTGAATGTCAGCAGCTTTGGCTTTCACCCACAAGGGTCTGCAATGTCTTCTTCATCAGCACCATGAGGTTGTTGAGAGTGCTCTGCAGGAGGATATGTACAGAAGCAGCTCTGCTGATCAGGACCTGGGGATGAACAGTCCTGTCATTTCCTTCAGCTCCTTGCCACTTGTCCCTGTAACCAGTTTTGTGTTGGCACTGCTGATGTGGCCATGGGGTGGACCAGTTCAGGGACCTGGTGTAGATGGAAACCTTAAACAAACAAACAGGAAAAGGCAGGCCTACTTTCAGCCGGATCAGCTACCTGAACGGGCTCACAGCACAATGGAGTTACTAGTGCCAGGAGAAGGAGCCTGATATCTAAAAAAAATGATCTTCTGTGGTCTGTCAGTAAGGCATGTTTTTCACTCCTTTAGTCATCTCCTGTCTCTTCTCTAAATCCTCTTCAATTTATCAACATCTTTTGAACTTCTGATTTCAAATACTTCTCATTCTAATAAGAGAATGCACCAAAGCAAAGTAACAATGTCCTATCCTCTGTTTTTTTCCATTCATTTGTTCAAGGTTTTCATTAGCAGGCCCAGGGATTTAAGTGTCACCGGAGTTTATGTTCAGTAAACCATGACTGAGGGCACCTGTATTCTGTCTCCAGAATTCCATCCCAATTTTCAGTCAAAATGCATGGGACTGCATAAGATGTTTTCTTATTAAATGTTAGGCTACAGTTTAACTTCCAACAACCAAAGAACAAAGCCTAGTAAAAGTGGATCTAATTTCTGTACATCAGTGTTGATGGACATCACAGTGACATGAATGTTCAGTATCATTTCCACTAGTTATTACATTGGATAGGTAGTTTTCAACTACATGAATGGATGGCTAAGGATTGCTTGTCAGGTTGGCAGGCCTCAAGTTCCTAAATTACCCAATTTTCTTTTAACCATGGTCCAAATAGTCTGGTTTTTTCCAGTCCTTTGGAACTTCCCCAGGGATCCAAGATTTTTGAGAAGGCTGCATTAGTAATTACACAGGCTTGTACACATACCAGATATAAATTGGCCAGACCCAATTGAAAAAAATACTTGTTGCTCATTTTTTTTTGATTTGTTTTGGAAGGGAAATTGGTCATTATTCCTAACAGACCTGACGAACAAAATGTTTCTATTTCTCCTGAACTAACAAGCCTATAAATTCCATTTAGTAAAGAATCTGTACAATTTTTCACATTGTTCCAAATAAAATTAAATAATTTCATTTGTAATCATGCTGACTACTACTTTCTTTGTGTTCTTTTTTCTTACCTTATTAAATTTATACAATGCAGTTAGTACAGTATTTGGAATTTAGAGTTTTGATTTATACAGATTGTTATAGCCTTCTCTTTCCATTTTAGACTTTGTATCTATGACTGTTTAATACCAGCTATCTGGATCCTGTCCCAGGATGTACTGGATGACTGTAACTCCTGCTGATCTCAACAAAATGTGCTGTCACTACAGGATGTTAATGAAAACGTAGACAAAAACAGTATTCTCTTTTTTTTCAGGACTTTACATTTGCAGTTATTTGCTGAACCTGTAACCTAGGTTTTAGAAATACAGTATTTTTAAAGCTGAGTGTCTTGATATGCAGCTAGTGTGAATTGATACCATTGTGTTACTTTGTATTTTGACTGTTTAATCTCTTACTATCTATTGTAGTATATGTACAAGGAATACCTAGACGGATACCAGAGGAGTACTTTCTAAGATCTTTCCTAGCACTCTTTCAACACATTTAAAAGTTGCTTCTTCATTAAATACTGATAATATCTGAAATATATATATATAACTGAAATAGTTATTCCTAAACTCCATTTACAGAGTTACCTAAGAACATTATTGATATGCATTTTGGAGTATTACACACGTGGCACACAAGTCATTCCTTTGTTCTTACTTGGACTTGCACTCACTGGAGTTGGTATTTGCTTTTTTCTGAGGCCCTGCTCCCAGTATGTATGAACTGGTATGGAACGCAGATGGACGGTGTGGAATTCAGCTGTGGTAAAGGCATGTGGCCAAGTAAGAATGTCATCACTGACAATCTCTCAGCTCCTAGAGGCTGCACACCTTGCCTACCCACCCCACAAATTAATGGTGTGTGAAGGCTGATACTGTCTAGATAAATAACAAACATTTAACATTAAAAGCAATAGGTTGTAGTAGCTTTTCTCTGTGTTTATCTGGTTACTCTTCAAGAGAAGGCCCCATTGTAGCTTTAAACATGATCTTGTCTATAATTGTCTCACTATAACCCATACAGTCACGCTCTCCATTTTTCTCTTGATATTATCTTAAATAGCCTCCACTTTTTCATTTGCAGCATTAAATTACAGGGAATTAGAGGAAGAAATGTTTCTTTAAATCAGCATCCATAGACAATGTGAAATTACTTTTAAACCTAATTTTGATAGCAGCAAAGGCAAATGAAAGGGTCACTGACTGAAATCAGCAAGTCCTTCCCTTTGTACGGAATACCAGAAGAGGCAGTTCTGAATAAATTGGTTTCAATCAAGCAAGAAACTTTTCCTGTGGTCAGAGCATCTCTCTTCTGGAACAGCAGTTGCCTAATACTGAATGTTTTCTTTAGGATGAAGTAAGTATGTATCCCACAGACATTTCTCAAACACAGGATAATAATTTCTGAATAAGAAAATCATAAGAATCTCAGTAAAGCCCACGGAGCATCTCAGAGTACTGTGTCACAAACCCATTTTTAGGTATGTGGCAAAGCGTTGTGCTGGTAAGTTTAATAAGGAATTGTATGCTGCAAATGTACTATGCAAAGGCAATATGTTTTGCTGATTTCCCTTCTCTGAGGAAAGGTCATGAGAAGAAATGCATTTTGAATGTTCTTCTGCTTTTTGTATGTGGAAAAAACTACACAGTACTGGTGTTTTTAAATTTAAAAATAGGTTATGGGTTAGGATAAAAGGGCAGACTAGTAATGGTGACACTATTGTGGGTGTTTGCTACAGGCCACCTGGGCAGGAGGAGGAAGTGGATGAGGCCTTCTACAGACAGCTGGAAGCAGTCTCAAGATCATAGGCACTGGTTCTTGTGGGGGATTTATCTACCCTGACATCTGCTGGAGAAGCTACACAGTCCAGAGAAGCACAAAGAGTCCAGAAGGTTCCTGGGAAACACTGATGACAACTTCCTGTCACAGGTAGTGGAGGATCCCACATGGAATGGTGTGCTGCTTAACCTCATACCAACCAGCAGGGAAGGCCTTGATGGAGATGTGAATGTTGGGAGCAGCCTTAGCTGTTGTGACCATGAGATTGTGGAGTTCAGTATCAGGTGAGGAGGAAGCAGGGCAGCAAGATTGCAACTATGGACTTCAGGACAGCTGACTTTAGCCTCTTCGGGGATCTTCTTGGAAGAATCCCATAGGAACGGGCCCTGCAGGGAATGTTGATTTTTAGAGATCACTTCCTCTAGGCTCAGGAAGAATGCATCCTGATGAGCAAGAATTTGGGCAAAGGAGGCAAGAGCCCTGCGTGGATGAACAGGGAACTCCTGTCATTACTCAAGTGTAAGCAGGAAATACACAGGAGATGGAAGCAGGGTCAAGCCCCTTGGAATGAATATAGAGAAGTTGTCAGGTTAAGTAGAAATGAGACAAGGAAGGTCAAGTCCATCTGGAATTAAATCCAGCCAAGGATGTCAAGGACAACAAGAAGGGCTTTTTCAAATACATCATTAACAACTAAGGATAATATGGTTCTCTTACTAAATGGAGAGGGGACCCTGGTAACAGAGGATGCAGAGAAAGCAGAGTAACTGAACTCATTCTTTGTATCCGTCTTCACTGAGTAGACCAGCCCTCGGGACTCTCTCTGACCCAGGAGACCAGGGTAAAGGAATGGTGAAGGACTTTCCTGTGGTCAAGGAGGACTGAGTTAGAGAACACCTAGGCAGACTTGACATCTACAGGTCCACTGACCCTGACAGGATGAATCCACAAGTGCTGAGAGAGCTGGCATGTACCACAGCAAAGTCACTCATGATCATCTTTGAAAGGTCGTGGCTATCAGGGGAGGTGCCTGAGGACTGAAAGAAAGCAAATGTCACCCCAGTCTTCAAAACGCTCTCTTTTGGTATGGGACAGGAGCAAAGAAGATTAACTTTGGTGACAGAGTCCAGAGAACCAGTTTCCACAGAACACCATCTTTATCCTTTTTGCTGAAATCCGACTTCGGCTTGCATTCACCTCCATATAGTAAATGTGTGCAGACATGTTTATTCTGAAGCCTATGTTTAAAATCCACTCTGGTTATTGTGCAAGTTAGGCCTGAGCTTAAAGAAAGGTGCTTTTGTGAAAAGTAGATTGCAAAGACTTCCTTGAATAGTGTATGCTGCTGAAGCATTAAGGCATGAAGGGTGTAAGAATGAATAACACAGAGGTATGCTGGAGCTGCAAAGCCAGGCATGGGCTGAACTTACCTGTAAACCAGGCATGTTTTTATAGCAGATGTTAGTTCTGACCTGTTTCTGTTGAAAATGTTGCTATCAGGACAGGGAACATAAATTGATATTAACCTAACAGTGTTCTAAGCCAACTGTTCCAGGGTTAAGTGCTCTACATGTGAGGCATATAAAAATGTGCTGGTGACACAGAGATGCTTGGTGAGAACCAAATGTCTTTGTTCAGCTGAAGAAGTGGAGGTTGCACTGGGTTTGTTGCTAAGTTAGAGGAATAGCAACTACTGCTCTAGGCAAATGGCTTTCTAGAATTAGAAGCCATTACTGTCTGAAGTGACAGATTTAGAAAATGTCTCTACATGAATAATTAGCTCACCCAGCAAAGCTGCAGCTACCTGATAGTAGAATATTTTTCCCACTTTGAAGCCTATTTTATTTATCTAAAACTTTCCAGTGGTCGTCACTGGTAGTTTATTCCATTTGACAAATAAGTAGTAAATGAAGGTGTTCTCATATATTGGAACAATCTGCCTGTTTTCATTTTTTACAGCTCTTGCAAAGATGTAATTGAGACCCTGAAGAGCTTTAGTTCTTTATACTACTGAAAGCCACACTCAACAGCTCTTTGCAAATTTCCAGTTTGAAGAACTGATGAGTAATTATTCAAGTGTTTATGCGGAATGAAAAAAATCTTCCCTTAGAGACAATATTTTGCTACAGACTTTAGATCTCTCTTCTCTGTTTCATTTGCCTTTTCTCCAGCTCAAAAATGTCTGCTTTAGATATTGTTTCATATGGTAGAATATCTTTGTGTAGTAGCTGAAAAGGAACTGGAACTGTCCTTTTTTAGTCCAATACTGCACTAAATTCTCATTTCCATAATGCATGCAGTTTCCCTTTACTTATTGAAGAAAATAACCAATATTTTTTTTGTATTGCTGCCCTACAGTTGCTGGGAACCACATATCATTCTGAATGTGTATGACCCACCATTAGCTTTTGCAATTCAGCTAAAAATCTGCCAAATTGTGTCATAACATAGGAATGGAAATAGTAGAGATGACTTACTTCACATATATTGTCTGAAGATTGTTATGATCAACTGCAAATTAATGAGAAAAGGATAGGTAGTTGATAACTCCAATTTAATCTTTGACATTTCAATGAGTCATTTTAAGATTAAAATTGTTTTCATTATACTTTCTGCATGAAAGACCAGAAGAATTTATTTTTTTAATAGAAGTTATTCAGGAGAGTATTGACAAAAAATACTAGAGTACTTTTAATACTTGTTTCTACATCAAACATACTGAGATGAGGCTTAAAAGCCCACCTGAGAATTCAAATCTGCCTCAGTGCTGTTAGTAAGAGCTGTAATTATCTGTATCTTTTGAAAATACTTAAAATGAAACACAACCTAATTCTCAGTTATAGAACAATGTAGTACAGCAAACACATTATGATCTATTTTTTTCATTACAAGATGCGGGTGCATAACCAGGAAGAACACTGACATAATTATTTCTTTGTAAACCTTTACAGTATATAAATATTTACTGGAGCGGTGAAAATGAGAATTTATTCTGACTTTTTAACAGCAGAAACATTCTGTTCTATAGGTGGACAAAGAGCTTGACTTTCTGGGATATTTCCACTCTCAGAGTCCTGTTTTCTCTCCTTTAATTGTCAGTAACATCATTACCCTGCGATCTTTGTGGGGGCTTAGGGTTACCCTAATTGCCTTCCCCTTCACTCCTGGCAGCGTCAGTGAGGCCACCATCTCCAGCAGAGTCCCTGGGGCCTTGCTGCTGGTGAATGCAGTGCATTCCAGAGCCCTGTACCCCAGAGCAGCATTTACCAACCATACTGCAGGGCTTACACAGCAAAGTGAAGCATGGTCCCAGCAGAGGCTGAACCCAGACTGGGGTAGGAGTAGGCAAGGCTGACAATGACCTAATTAGGAGCCGTAGGACCGAGAGGTACTGCAGAGTTTTCATGAGTANAGTCCCTGGGGCCTTGCTGCTGGTGAATGCAGTGCATTCCAGAGCCCTGTACCCCAGAGCAGCATTTACCAACCATACTGCAGGGCTTACACAGCAAAGTGAAGCATGGTCCCAGCAGAGGCTGAACCCAGACTGGGGTAGGAGTAGGCAAGGCTGACAATGACCTAATTAGGAGCCGTAGGACCGAGAGGTACTGCAGAGTTTTCATGAGTATACCTAGCCCTAGGTTAAGGACATTGGGATTTTTCCTTGCATTTGTTTTATTGAAATATTAAAGCAGCCACTGACATCTTTCAATTTTTCATCTGTCCACATCTTTTACAATTCTTTGGATTCTTAGAGCTGAAACTCAGTGGCTGAAGAGAAAGTTCCAAATGTGTTGTAATGATATTTCCTATTCCCATTCTCGGATTCTAAACCAGTAGCTTTGTCTTTGTCTCTAATAATGCTTGGTGGATTTCTAGTCCATGACTTTATGTAGTGTCCTAGGTTACAATG
>VZTH01006004.1:0-22785 GCA_013397815.1 Aleadryas rufinucha
ACACCGGCCAGGACCCCGACAAGTCAAGTCTGGAAAACTTCCAGGGATGAGGATCCCTTTGCCTTTATCAGCATGTGCAGTATAACATGAGTAGAAATAAGCTGACCATAGTGTTTCCTTTTTCACAAGTTTGCTGCTTGGTAGGAATGCAATCAGCAGAAGAGAGACTGCTTTTCAAATCAGGAAGCTAAATTTGCAGCAGTTAACCTTGTTGATAAAAAGTAAATCATGTTGTAAAGTGGGTTTTTTTTTGTTTTATTTTCTTGATTTTCATGAAGCATCAGCTTTTAGAATCCTATCAACTAAGAATGTCATCTTGCTCTGCTTTATGTGTGTTTGGTATTGATTGCAGAAATACCATATAAAATACAACTTCAGCATATTCCAAATTTAATAGTGTAGTGCCCTTGCCAAGTAGAAGAACAGTCCACTTGCCACCAAGCAGGAATTTTCCAGGTGTGTGGGGCTTTGAAGGAAGCCAGAGATGGTAATGAAATGTTTCAGATAGGAGTCATTAATGAAAAGGTGCTGGAGGAAAGGATAATAAAGCAGCAGTTCTTATTTCTACTCTGAGGTATAAAGAATGGCAGGATTGTGGCAGGTGCTTGAGGGAGCACTTAACCTTTCCCTGACAGGACTGGAGCCTCTGGCTCAGGTTTTGGGTTTTTTTACATTCTTCTCTATTTCCTCTCAACCCACAGCAAAGGTTTTCTGAGAAGTAATTATAACAGGANCCGACAAGTCAAGTCTGGAAAACTTCCAGGGATGAGGATCCCTTTGCCTTTATCAGCATGTGCAGTATAACATGAGTAGAAATAAGCTGACCATAGTGTTTCCTTTTTCACAAGTTTGCTGCTTGGTAGGAATGCAATCAGCAGAAGAGAGACTGCTTTTCAAATCAGGAAGCTAAATTTGCAGCAGTTAACCTTGTTGATAAAAAGTAAATCATGTTGTAAAGTGGGTTTTTTTTTGTTTTATTTTCTTGATTTTCATGAAGCATCAGCTTTTAGAATCCTATCAACTAAGAATGTCATCTTGCTCTGCTTTATGTGTGTTTGGTATTGATTGCAGAAATACCATATAAAATACAACTTCAGCATATTCCAAATTTAATAGTGTAGTGCCCTTGCCAAGTAGAAGAACAGTCCACTTGCCACCAAGCAGGAATTTTCCAGGTGTGTGGGGCTTTGAAGGAAGCCAGAGATGGTAATGAAATGTTTCAGATAGGAGTCATTAATGAAAAGGTGCTGGAGGAAAGGATAATAAAGCAGCAGTTCTTATTTCTACTCTGAGGTATAAAGAATGGCAGGATTGTGGCAGGTGCTTGAGGGAGCACTTAACCTTTCCCTGACAGGACTGGAGCCTCTGGCTCAGGTTTTGGGTTTTTTTACATTCTTCTCTATTTCCTCTCAACCCACAGCAAAGGTTTTCTGAGAAGTAATTATAACAGGATTACTTTGTGGTGGGAGTAAATGTGCTTATTTGCAGTGTGACTAGAGAAGATGGAGTTGGGAGAGTAGGGGAATATTCTGTTGGATTGTCTGAATTCTCAAAATTCTGGGTAAGGGTTGATTGAGTTGGTTATTTTTACATAAGGCCAGTTCCCTAATCATAAGTTGCAGAAATGCAGAGGAAGTCCTGAGGGTGATGGAGAGCAAATGAGACAGGAGTTCACAATGTGATGAAGTTGCAAAAAATTAGTATTGTACCAGATATATAAATAGAATATGACTTTTAAGGACAGGAAAATAATTCTGCTTCATGCAACTTTGCTTACACTTGGGAATACTGTGTCCAGGCTTAAAAATATTTTGGAAATTTGATGGAATTGTGGACAGCCAACAGTAATCCTAAGGTTTTGGGGAATCATTCCTATGGCATTAAAAAGAAATTTAAGTCTAAAAAGAAAAAGCTGAGGCTACACTCTGGTTCCTTATCCTGGAATAACCTATGATATTTCAGTCATGAGAGACAGTTGCTGATGTAAAACAAAGAGAATGTCCTGAAATGAAAATAACTGTCCCACTATTTAATTCTAAATGAGCTTTGGTGATTTGGCCTCTTTCAAGAGTGGTTTTATGTACCATTTTAGGCCTGTGAAATATTTCCTGCATCACAGAAAATTGTCACAGATGCATCAAAACCAGAATGATAGTAGGCACTAAACTCCCCCATATCAGCTTGTCTGCCAGCATATCTTAAAAATACAAGTTATTCTTTTCCATGATTTTACAACATGTGAGTTACTACTTCTGAGCAAACATAAATGAAGAAAGCATATTTCTTTCAATCTATTGCCATGCATAAGGATAGCAGTATAACAGTCATGAAATGTGCTTTACCTAAAAACACAGGTCTAGAACTAAGTATTAATAGATGGGTAGAATACTAAAGGCCAATATTTTTGCTAGCTTGAGGTATTAGCCATTTGCTTAGGGTAGTAAGATGTTAACATCATGGATTAAAAACAGGCAAACAGCTGATGATGTAATTAGGAGCTGCCAGACTGAATGCATCTGCTAACTCCAAAAAGCTTCAAAGTTTTCACAGGCTTTCATGAGTTTTCACTGTTTACAGTGGTTTTAGTATGTAATGCATAAAAATACTGGACCTGTGTATAACATGAGACCAAAAATACCCCCAAAAACCTAAGCTCTATATTTGTCTAATTGCTTTACAAGTAATTTGGGAAAAGCAGACCCTTACTTAGTCTGATTTCTGTCCTTGGGTGTTACATCTCTAATATATCTTCTATACATAAAAACATCGTGGATGCCAAATACCAACATGATGCCAGGTACATTTTGATACTGCTTCAGTGTACAAGTAGATGTTATGTGGCTAATGCCAAGAAAAATATACAGTCTTTAAATTGCATGGTCTTGTAACACAGTTTTGCTCCAAACTCCAAAAGGAGGAGCTGAAAAAAAAAGATAACTGGAAGTAAAAATCTTTGCTTCTAGGCCTAAGTAGTTAGTAAATAATAATTTCTTATTAAATATCCAATGGGAAAATTAAAAACTCTATTTTTGTGAGAAGTCTCTACATAAGAAAAGAAAATGGTTGAAAAGCTGAACAAAGTTTCAATTACTAACTTCTCCTTTTGAGGAAGATATTTTTCCTTAGGAAACAAATATTTATGAACATAATCAATCATAAGGCTTCTTTTATCTTATTTATAAAGAGAAGTAACATTTATGTCAGATGCATTCAAGCTCTACTGCCATCCTTTTCCCAGCATTTCCTCTAGTACACACAAGCTACAACAAAGGCAGGGATCATATAATGAAAGATCTGTTTCTGGTGATACGAGTGGGAGCTTGCAGAAAGTAAGAATGTTGTTGCTGTTTGGTATTTTGTGCTCTTGAGATGCCTATGCATCCCTGCTGATGGCTGAATCCCAGACAGGGGGGTTGTTCTCCTGACTTCTTCAGTGCTGTCAAAAGTACGTCTCATCAAGTACAGAAATTTCCATGAGCATGTGACCTATCTTATCTTCACAGTTTTACTTCTCTCCTAAGTACATTAGGTTCAAGGTCACCTTCCTCTTCTCTAAGGCCCTTAAAGACATTTTATGGTATGCATCTGGGTTAAGACAGCTGCTGTCAACTCAGGTACAAAGAATCTGACTATCACAACAGAAAAGTCAGGGGATGAGGCAGGACTTTACTGGAGACTGATCCAGGATCACTTCTGATCTCATTACACTTTGTGCTAGACAGATTAGGAACTTGAGGCCTGCCTTCATGTATAAAAGCTCATGGACTTGATGATGAATGAACACATATGCAACTTTTATTGTGAAAAATAGGATGGACTCTGTACATGACAGATGCTGTGGTTTGTGGTTCTTTGGTTTTTTTTTTTCCCCTTGCTGTGTTATGATTTGAAAGCATGGCACAAAAAATGACATAGAAACCTGAATGGTGCTGCATAGCCAGGCCTACTGTTAATGCAAATTGTCTTTTTTCAGAGGCCTGATCCAAGGCAGAACTAAGGGTTCTATACAGACATAAACATATAAATTTCTTCTAGGTATGTGGATGCATCTTTCTCCCCCTTCACTGTGCATTTTCATGGGGGCCTTGTGACCTAGGAGGCCATTCAGCTGAGGACTGCAAAGTTCTGTTTCTTTGGTTTTATGCCTTTTTATATGGATATTTTTTTCTGAACAATGGCCTCAGAGTAATTCCTTGTCCTTTGGCACAAATGGTTTGCCAGTATTTGGAAGCTCTTCTGGCATCCTTCAATAATGAGCAGATTTTGATAATCCTTGGTAATTATTTGTTGCAAGTCTGTTAGCTTAATTCCCCTAACACAGTATACAAATAGACTTCCACAAGCAACTTTTTAACTTATGGTGATCAAGTATGACTTTCCAATTGGTTCTGTACAACACTAAGCCCTGCATTTGCTCCTGATGAACAAAATTTGTGCTGTATGCCGGGTTGCTTTTAGTGTTTCGGTTTTCCTCAGCCTCTAATACTGCACAGCTAGAAATATATATGCCTCTACCCGTTGCCTGGCAATCAACTGAGAAATCAGAGAAGTCTTTTGACTGAACTGGCTTAACTGCTTACAATACTGACTTTAACTTTAGGCAGGAGTTTCTGTTTCAGGTGTTGTCATACGTGGGAATATTTAATTACTCTTTCCCTCATCTGAATGAAAGGTACTTACCAGACTTGTGTAAGTAATGGATATTGTTGCGGGGCAAACATAAAAATCAGATTTAAAATTGTTTGGATTTACTCCACATTAAATGTATCATTCTGACTGGGAATGAAATTGTAATTTTGGGATGACAATTGTTTTAATTAAAAAACCCATTGAAACTATTCACTTAATTCAAACCAACTGTGATTCTTTCAAGATTTGCCTTTCCTCTTGTAATTTCTGATCTCTAAAGATGTCTTCTACCTCTAGTGTTCAGTATATGCATTTACTTTAATGGTACAGGTAAATTAGTGGCAGTCTTTCTTGTGAATACTAAAACCAGACTTTTGGGGATCATAGTTTGAAAATGTCTTTTTCCATCTGACATTAATTTTGAAATCCATTTTTTTGAGGAGGATTTATTTTCTGCTTCCTCCTTTCAATGGTTGCTCTCCCCAAATACAGAAAAAGCAGTCAAATGCTCTTTTCCCAGTGCTTCATCTAAATGTGAAGGTCCTCATGTTTTCCTTTACTTGAATTTGTCTACTTGTATTAATGGCTCATCTTCTCTTACAACATGCTTGGATTTTCAGACTCTGTTTGCTATCAAATGACTGTAGTCATTTCTGAATCATTGTTAATTTCTGCCCCAATCCTCAACCTATTACTCTTTCACATATGTACAGGGTAAAGCTCTTCATAACCCTCTTACCCATTTGCCCAGCGTTACTAACATGGATTCCTTTTTTGGATGTTCTTGCTCTTTCAGAAGTCCTTGAAATTTGCTTCTTGGAATATAGCTGATAACATTCTGAAAATAGATCTTTTCATGTTATGCCAAGAAAATGGTGATCATTTGGATTAGTTATTCAGAAAGGTGGATTCTCCCTTACTTGAAATCTTTGATACTAGAATCATAAAATTGTAGCCTATGTAACCTTGAAGGTTTGTGCTAGCTTTGACTCATGCTCAGAAAAAATATGCAGTTGGAGAATCCACATCTACTGATGGCTTTCACAGATTTCCAGGGAAAGATGTGAGATTTAGATGTTTTAGTAGTCTAGACTAGTCACTCATACACTTAAGGCCTGTGATGATACAGTTATGTTTGCTGTTTTCTGTTGATGGTCTGTCAGTGGGGCCTTGGAGCTTTTGTGATATGCAAAGGTTAGCTCCTTGTGTTTTGCTTTTTTAGGCTTTCCATTGTTTCTGTTTTTGTACATGGTATAGTGATATTCTCTCAAGATGTGATCTGGTACCTTTATTATGCACTAAGCAAGACTGGGTTTGTGTGACTTTGCATGCTAAATTCTGTATAATCTTAATGTACTCTATAAACAACTCATAACCTAAAAAGAATTGAGATGTATAATGTTGATGTATAATTCATGCACTCATTTATGGAGAGTGCAATATGCACATGCTAGCAGTTTCCTCTGGGGCCTGCAAACTGAATGGAATATTGTTTTGACTTATGTTCAATGTAGTGTATAGTTTAGTAATTTTTCAAGATAAATCTTAATTGTCGGAGGAAGAGGTGAATTACTATCTAAAGTAGAAAGTAGGACAACAAAATCTATGTCATATTAAAGTCATTAGTCCAATCAGAATATGAACAAAGAGGAGGGATGGTGGAAGTGCTAACCTTGTCAATCAAAAAGGAGAACAACCTCAAAATTGAGATTAATCGCACAGTGATTATTTAAATGTTATGAGTGTCTTCTTTTATCAAGTGTTTTCAACTCATAAGAGTGGTGTCTGACAAAGTATATCAGGAATTCTAATGGATGATTGGTTGGGAATAAGAGAATAAAATCATTCTGTATTGAAATAATATTCATTTAGTCTTCAAATTTGTGAGACTAATGGGAAAAGCAGATACCAGTCCTATTCTAGAACTACATATATAGTATTTTTCCTGGGTTTTTTAGCAAGAAGGAGGTCTATATTACCCATATTTGATTAACCAGATCTTGTGATTTTAAAAGTACATTAGGAATGAACACAAAGTGTTAACAAGAAGAACCAAGAGTATTGTGGGAAAACCACTTGCAAATGTTTGGGGAGCTTTTTATTTCTGTTCTTTTTATTTGTGCTGGTTTGTTTTTTGGTTTGGTTTGGTTTTTCTTTTTTTATTTTTAATTCGAGTGTGTTGACTTTCCTCAACGTTTTGGGTTTTATTAATTTGTAATTTTCCCCTCTGAAAAGGCTTTCCAATTTTTGGCTTTTTTCCTTTCTTAGTTAAATTTTCATACTTTTTTCCTTGTCCTTTTCCTGTCTTTCCCATCCTCTCTAGCTACATTACCTTGAAAGGCCCTTGTCTCTGTAGCATCGTCTCTTTGATGTCAGGCATGACCTTTTTTACTTTTCTTTCTATTGCTCAGTGTAAGTATTAAATCATTGCACTGTGGGCAGATACCTTGTTCTGTAACTGAGGACTCTGGAACAGGAACTTCATTCCTTCAGTCAGCAGCAGAGTCTAGTTGGAGCTGGTCTTGGCATGCATCTCTCCTTCACTGAACTGTTAGTGTTTATTCCTTTAGACTGAGCCGTGTACTGATCAGAACAGAGGTTATGTACATTTGTAAGTGGCTCCTGCAGCTTTAGCAGGGAGCATGTGGTGGCACTAACAGCCCTGGAAATTTCAAAATTGGTTTCAGGCTGCCTTCAGTAACAGAGGAGTTGTAGCTATAAACTGCCCTTCCAGCCCTGCCTGGATACATGGAAAAAACCTAAAATTAATTTTTCAGAGAACTCTTTGTCTGCTAAGTAGAGAACATTATGAAAAGATCTGTGAACACACCTGAAGTGAATTTTGACATTTCTAGCAACTCCAAAGCAGAAGAGTAACTGGGCCTCAAAGGTCAACTCTGAAATGAGCAGTCTGGCTTGAGAAGGCTTAGGGACACCAGACTCCTCTTGTGTGTGCTTGGGTGAGCTGGTGCTAATGTCAGGCACATCAGACAGGTTTCCTACACTGCAACAGAGTACAAAAGAATATATCTCAGTGCTTTGGAGACATATCTCTGGGGAGGTTTTGCCCCGGTATTGCTTCTTTTGTCTTTATGGGGCATGTAATTTAACCACTACAATAAGCAAAGTCATGATGTTTAAGAAATAAGATCCCCTCTGTACACACTTCTACGCAGCTTCTTTTGACCACAGGCTTTCTTCCTCCTGCTCATGACAGCATTGGCAGCATAAGAATACTGGTATTCGATAAATATGCTAGTATGGTGCATTCATTTTAATGAGATACTCAATTTAGGGCAGCATATGACTATCATAATTTGGATGAGTTCGAAGATCTGAACATCTTTGTTGGACTCCTGTCTGGGGCAGTTACTGTGCCCATGGTAGACAAGCACGTATAGGCTAAAGCCAGAGCTGTGCTGGCTCATGTCCAGCTATGTCAGCTCTTCCAGAGCTGTATCCTATGTGCTTCTGCCACTGGGGTAATCATGAGAGGAATGAATGCAAATCTCCCTGCCTGTCAAAGCAGGCACAGCCTAAGTGAGTTCTCAGTTGGACTAACTGTCCATTACCAACATACTTTGACACTGGTCCACATGCCTTGTTTTCCTCTGAAGCAAGAGCACCTGAACATCTGAGTACACTCCTTTTGCTTAAGGAGACAGTGGATGGTAAAAACCAGATATTTCATAGCTGTAGATATCTTAAAACTATATGATTCTGTGACCATAAATTCAGCCACTGTCCCATGAAGTAAATAGTTCGAGTGTAAACTAAAGCACAGCACAGGAAAAAAAAAAGGAGCAGGGAGCACAAGCTGGCAGTGAGCATAATGGACAATGGTGTAACTGCCAGCCAAACCTGCTGCCTGCTCAAGTTCTGTGGGCAGTGCTGTGGAGGAGAAGTTTTAGGAGGTTTTAGAAGACTTTGCAGACTTTTATACTGACATGCACTTCACTGAGGAGTAAAATGTTCAGCAGATTTTTGAAGACTTGGCAGACTTTTATACTGAAATCCTCTTATTCATGAAGGAGGCACGGGGGAAAAAAAAGCAAGCTGCGAAAACCTAAGATATAGCTGCACAGAAACTGCTCATGAAGTTAAGAAAGGGGAGGAAGTAAACCCCAGGTACGGTGGTAGAGCAGAGAGTTCAAGAGTTTAGCATAAAAAGAATGCTGAAAGGGGGAAGAGCAGATATTTAATCATCACTTGTCATCTGTGCCTGTCACAAGTCCTGCAGGTATCCTGGAGACTACGGCACAGCGGTGGTGGAGTGGGCAAGCAGTGAAGGGCTGCATTTCTTCCCTCTCCTCCTCCTCCTCTGTGCTCTCCATAGCAAGGGCTCAACCACCTCTAGGCTCTGCTCCCACCGTGACTTTGCTTTTCTCACCCTACAGAGCCAGTATGACAACCCCACCACCTGAGAAGGCTTTGGCAATGTGTTTTCTCACTGTCTGCAGCTCCACATCCAACAGCAGTTGTCAGACACTCTCTTGCCCCTTTCTGGGATCCCTCACACACCCCTGCAGAGTGCTATGAAATACTGTCAAGCAGAATAGCACTTTATACCCGCTTTACCCAGACTTAGTGACTGTGCAAAAGTCACTAAAGTCCACAGAAGCAGAGAACAAGTACACAGTGTTCTGAAAAGTAATTAGTCACTGTATGTGAAATACCAGTGAAGCCTTAAAGGGAGAAATTGCTAAATGAATCAGTCTTGAAAAAGTACGTTCATTTAATCAAGTGAATTTAAAAATCAATCTGGTTCATCTGGTGCAAATCTGTAATGTAGGTTTCTGTCAATCCTTTTAACCCTTGTGTATATCAATTTTGCTTGTGTCAGTAAGTTACTGATGGTGAGCAGATATAATAAAGGGCTTAATACCCATGAATCAGGTGCTCCAGTGCTTGAATTCTAAGTGCTTGGAGTAAATTGCAATCATATATTAAAGCATCCAGGCTCCTCGTACAGGCAATGGGAAGAATTAAGTGCCTGAGAAGGGGTTTGAACCAGCCCTTGTGCAACAGGACTCTCCTCTGAGTTAGTGGTGGGGAATGTTGAGTAGAGTTATGTCTGAACATTTGCTCCTTTTTGGAGTTTTAATGTCTAGCCTCAAAAAAGAGGTTGTGAACCTGTATCAAGAGCTCCAACCCATTTTTGGATGTCTGCAAACACACGTAATTTTAGAAGCCTTGCCTTCTGTCTGGTTGTGCTTCCCACTTTCTGCGTATCAGCTGAGCAGATGGAGCAGTTGCCCAGAGAAGGAGAGCAAGCCCAGGCCATCAGCTTTCTTAGCCTGGAAAACTGCACTGGTTACTGCCTGTTTCAGTAGGAGAGGCACCTCCTGCCCCTTCTGCAGCTGTGGGATACCAGGGAGCAAGGAGCACAGTCATCATGTGTTTGTAAAGCAGATAGTTGTGAGTCTAGGGTGGTAACACAGGGATGGGGAGTTTCCCCAGAACAAGAAAATTCTTGTTCCATAGCAAAGTCACAGGGTTTTAGCTAGTGAATGCAAACCAACATGCAACACATCAAGTTTTCAGGGAACAGGATGGCTGGTTGGAGGCACCTGCCTCTCCAATGTATTGCACTGATGATTCTGTGTCTTATCCTGGGCTCCCTTTAGAGGCAAGGGACTAAGGATCCATTTTAAAATGGCCACAAGTTTACTTAGAGTGAGATTTGAGGCCTTGCCCATGCAGATGTTTGGAGCTGCCCTTTTTTTACACCTCTTTCAAGTTCATGATGTGTTTTCATATGTAAGGTAAAGCCCTACTTCTGCTTTCAATTGCAAAGGGGGGATGTGCAGAAGGGGAAAGGCAGGGCAGATTGCTGAAACACGGCTCAGGATTGCTGCTACCTGGCCCCTTTGGCTTCATGTATGTGTCTGAAACAGTGGTGTCTGGGGAAAAAACAGGACTGAAGGGAAAAAAGCACAAGGTCAACCTCATACTGCACCTAGCAGATCAGCAGAATTTCTGTGTGAGAATGGATGAGAGATTCAAGTGCCAAGTGGAGAGATTTATAAACAACGAGGCATCAGTTTGCCTTCAATGATTATTGAAAGCATATGCTATTTGACCTCAACAACAATCCTAATGCTGTTTTCATCAAGCTCATGGAGAGTTTTGCTTAGAGACCTCTTGGAGAGTGCTGGGTTAGGCTGATGTCTAATTGAGTTACCTGAGTCTAATTCTGTTGTTGTATTGCCTGGGGGAAGTAGAAGGGGCTGGTTACCAATTAAGATTTTAATGTTATTAATTTAAGAGAGTTTGAAGGGCATATGTAGTCTAAGGAATCTATGTAATTGATAGCAAAACAAAGTAAATATCTTCTTGCCTCAAATTCTAGCTGTATTCTCTCTCCAGGGAATTCAGTTTTCTATTTTTACTTTTGAAAGGTCAGGTCTTAGCAGCCTATGGGAGGGCTGGCATAGTCATGTCATGAGAAGCTGAAATCCAATCTGCAGCTCTGACTTTCCACAATGAGGGGCTGGGTGATGAATGGGGAGACACCCATTTTTTTTTCGCAGAACAGAAGAACAGCTGTAATTCATGTAACAGCTTGGTGTTTAGCTGTGTCAAAATCTAACTGCTGTCTTCCAGTACTGAGAGTAACAAGAAGAAAACAGCTTAGCAGAGAGGAACAGTAAGGACTGATAGATTGCTTTCAGCTTCACAGCGCTTTGTTGAGAAGAGATGAACCCTCTTCTAGAAATCATAAGGGAAATGTTATGTAAAATTTTTGCTACATGACCCCATCCCGTTAATTTTTGTGAACTTCAGCTCACAACTGACCTGGAGTACAGAGTACTACATAGTTATAAGGAGGACTGCTAAAATGTGGCAACCCTCCTTTTGCAGATGAAGATTACTAAGTCTTCATGACGAATGGTTGCTCCAGATGTTTGTGATAATGCAAAAAAACCCCCAACAAAACAACAACACAATTAAATATTAAGCAAATTCCTATTACTTTTTTCCCTCAAATTTTTAAATAAGAGAGAGGATGGAAACGGTTAGCTCTGAAGTTGTATAAAGTGCAGCCAAAACATAATCCTGTGGTACATTTTGGATTTGTGTTTGTCAGCCCATAAACAGCTCCTGTATAGGCAGCGCATTCACTGAGCCTAGTACGTCTTAATGCTACTGAAGTGACTTTTGGGATGCTGAGGCTTGTTTTAGTAAGGTAGCAGTGACTTCATAAGGAGCAAAATTGCAATTTGTAATAGAAGCTGCAGAGTTCAATTTCCTGGAGTCTGACAAAGGGCAGGTCTGTCTTTGTGATCCAGAGGGACTCCACTTGTATGACCTGAAGGGCAGACCATTGTCTACCCGTCTTCAAGAATGAGGCACTGCTATCAAAGCAGAGCTCTGTGCCCTTAATGGGCTCTTTGAAGCCACAGCAGCAGAGAAGGTGAAGTACTGCAGCCCCCTCCCTCCTTCTGAAGAAAAGCCAGCACAGCACAGCTCTCTAGAAGTTACATCTATAAAAGTAAAGAAACTAAATATGATTTTATGGAATACGCTGCTCTTGGAGAGCTCCTGTTTCCATTGAGTAACTTTATTTGTCACTGAAACTTTACCTGTAAAGCCCCTCTCTGCTTTTGATTATACTTCTCTGGTCTGCAAGTGGAGAAACCTCGTGTTGCCTTCTCTATCACTGCAGTCACTTGTACCAACAGTCACATGTACAAACCTCCATGATGTTCATGTAAGTGAATACACAATGTGAAAACCAACAAAAAATTAATTAGACTCTACAGTGAATAAAGATTGGCTGATGCTTTAGCTACCCCATTTGTTAAGAAACTCATGTAGCCTATTTTCATACTGTTTTGGTGGTTTCATTCTGCAAGGAGAGCAACTAAGTTAGTTAGTATGAGTGATTGCCAAAATGGAGAATAACTGAATATTGCAAAATATTGGTGAAACACAGTACTGAATTCCTGTCCTCACAGGGGTAAATTTATTGTCTGATTTACATCAGTGCAATCAAGGTTTCAAAAAAAGGCCAACAAAGCAACATGACTAATCTATTGAAATAGTTCATTTTTAATACTGACTACTGGCAGCAAACTACTTACTAATGAGGTTCAGGATGTCAATCATTGTTGAAATGAATCCTTGAATAGTTTTGTATAATGTGTTGAAGAAAACCACAATCTGTTCGCAACATAATTCAAAGTAGAAAGAGATTAAATTACTTTCACATGTTATATTTCTTTCCAAAAAGCCCCTGGCCCTAATAAGCATTTCCTACTGGTCTTTTATTTTTTCTTCCTGGTAAGGGAAGACCTATCTAAAATAGAAATTAAATAAGCAACTTCAGTGAATATTCTACTGAGTACTGCAATAATAATATGGCTTCTTTCCCATGAGAAATAGGGGAAAGAAGCCATATTTCCATCCAGCTTTCCCATCCAAAATGTTAACGTTAAGGAATTCTATTCTTTGGTGTAACTTTAATGTATATTCAAAGATAAATCAGCCACTAATAATCCTGTTACAAATTATCATTTTCTGTGTCTTTTCAGTTTGATCCTTACTCACTTATAGCAATTACCTAGTAGTTAAATTGTTAGAACTTGTTTTCAGAACTGTGAAAGGAAAAAGCCTATTCTGTTTTCTCTCTGGTCATGCTTCAGCCTTGCAAGTCCAAAAGTGTGGTAGCACAGATTCTTTCCCATGGGAATTTTTCTCTTCTTCTCCCTGTGTTCTATAAATAAAGATAAGGTTTGGATGTTATTGAAACTGTCTCTGGAAAGATGGGCAGTTCTACCTGGCCTATGGGCCTAGGGGGAGGTTTTGAATTGACCCAATCCGGAGAAACTTTTAAAAGTCTATATAAGTTTTATAATTAAATAATAAAATCAGAATTCCGCCTCACCCGATCCAGTCTGGTTCTTGCACTCGGCTAGCGCTCAACAGCGACACAAAAGAACCCTCTGGGTTACATTTATGCCTGCAGACTTTATGCTGGATGAGAAAATATTTGCTTGTGCTATTCTGGTACAATCTTTATAAAGGTCTGAAGAATAACTCCTGGCTTGACTTGCAACCAAACTTGTGAAGTTATCCTTTCAGTTAATAGTCAAGGCACCAAAGTGCCTTTGGGAATTTCAGTAACTGCCCACTGAGCACTCAGAGTTTACTTTGAATATTGTGAAATGTATATGCCAAATAATAAATAATATTAATATGCTTTTATAGCTTTGTACATAGCTGATGAATTGGGATACTGTATTTCAGACTGGTGCTGGCAATGTTAATAGTGATGGAGCAAAGACATACGTTAATGAAACGCTTATGTGCTCTGATGGTGGCAGGTAAGACTTGGAATCAGTGTCTTTGTAGAAGTCAAATTCATTTTAATGTCCCTGTTTCTTGAACACATAGGAGTTGCCTCAGAAAAGATACACAAGAGCCAGCACATCCAAGTATGAATGTGCCTAAATCTTCCAGTTAGAAAAAAAGTTACAATTTTTGGTGTTAATCTTTGACTTGGGGGAACTCTCATCAGTTATTTCTCTTGTGGCAAGAGTTCCCATGTCTCCAAGCTAGGTGGCAGAGGAAAAGGAAGCTTGAGGCATGAGCCTGCCTCAATCACAACTTTAAGTTCTTGTTTTCATTTGCCCTTGCTCAAGCTGTAGGTGCCACCTGTGCCGCCTGACAGGGCCGTGCCAGGCGGGGGCTGCAGCACGGCCGCCGCTGCTCCCCCGGCAGCCCGCGGCGATGTCCGGCGGGGAGCAGAGGTGACTGGGCTCCTACTGGGCTCCCAGGGCTGCAGGAGCAGCCCCTGTGCAAACACTCCTTGCTGGAAGGCTCCAGTGTGGCCACTGCCAGGGAGAAGGTGAAAGGAGATGGCCAGAGCTAAGGATTAAGAGAAGATGAGGAAAACCAATATCCTTAGCTCCGTAGTGGGGTTAGGACGTGGGGAGGCATGGCCAGACATGTGAGCACCTATTTGGTCAGGAGGGCTGCTGGCATAAACTCTGTAAGATCTGTTGGCTGATGTCTTGGATTTGGGTCATTTATGCATTTTGATTTTGTCCTAGCTTTCCTCTATTTAACAAAAACCAGCTGGTTTAATGCAGAAACCTATTTAAATAGCTAATACCTTTTCTATCCGTCACTATTGAAGACTGAATGGGAAGTTACCCCACTCTAATTATTTGGTAATGTTTTGTTTGTTTTCTTTCAGCACTTCCAGTTGTGCACTGAAAGCAAAACCTACATGTAATTTTCTCTAGCTTTTTTAATTTGTCATTTGCTCTTATAGATTATTCAGTAAACTCAAATTGCTTTTTGTTTTAATTGGGTCTTATCTGCATTCTGCCCTGGACAATTTTCAGCCTATCACCTAAATTGCTTTGTTTCCTAATAAGAATGACTGGTTGGTAAGGGTAGTATAACATTTATTTTACACCTCAGATTCCCCTCAGCTTGTGTAGAAAATTAATTCTAGAATTAACATATTTTACATCTGATTCTAGCAGACACCAGTTTGCTAGAATGTCTGGCTAGCTAAAAGTAACTGGGAAAAGACTGTTCAGTCAGACTCTCCCTTCAAATATTTAATTTTTTTTGCCATCACCCATCTAGCAGTAAAATTTTCTGAAATCAGTTTTTGGAATTCTGTTACTTTTCTCAAACTTGAACTGAACTTTCCTGGTTTACAGTCTGGGTTGGTTTTGTTTACAGAAATCTGAGGTTGCTGGAGTTTAATGGTTCTGCTTTCTCAGTAATTAATAAACAGCTGTTGACATACCTCTTCAGCTCAGGCCTCTCCCACTCTTGGATCTGTGTTGTTGGTTTCTAATGCACTTAAATAACCTCACATGTTTTATTGAAACTAAATTTTATATTGTGGGTAATACTTTGAGTACTCCAATCCAGTCATAATAAATCTGCTGATCCTTGTTCTAAAAAGGACATATCCTTGTTTCTAATTCCTCCCAGCTCATAAGAAAAAGTACAGTGAAACTCAAAAGGGATACATCAAAGGGATACATTTTGGTATACAAATATAGCTGGTTCTATTTAACTTATATAAAAATTATCCAGAGATAATCTGTGTGTGACACATAAGAGAGAAGGTATTAGAACAGTAAAATTACAGATTATTTGTCATCCCAGAAATCTTGTGAAAGAGTTTGGAGTTTGTCAGGGTTTTTTTTGCAAATGAAGTAAATCTATAAGTTTATCTCACAAATGAAAGTTAAAAATTACGTATTTATGGGAACAGAGGGACTATGAGGTGAGTTGTAACTTGTTGGCTCTGGAGAGGTGGCTTAGCTGTTCTGTTTGGCTATCTGCAGCTAGGTTGGGTTATCTCCATATGCACTGTGTGTGTCAGGGGCCTGGTTTAGGTGGTCATTAGGCTTCCGAGCCCCATGGTACCAGCCAGCTGAAGCACGCAACAGATTAAGCCGTGCTGGTACCTCCCTGGCAAGGAGAAACACCTGCTTCCCAGAGCCACTCCTGTTCTCCTGTGTGTGAAGAGCCCCCTGCAGCAGTGTCCTTCTGCCCTCCACATCCAGCTGTGCTGTGTGGAACAACAACTGGCTCTGCACTCAGTGCACTCAGAATGAGAAGGGGTTTGGGGGACAACACTGAAATTTTCTGTCCTTTCCTGCTTAGCAGCAATTCTGCTCTAACAGGGAACATAGGCAGTGTTGCATGTGGTTTCTTTCTCCTTACAGATCCCGTTGGCTGGGACTGAAATGAGCCTTCACTGAGTCTTTCAGTCAACAGTAATCTGCATGTGAAATCTGTCTCATTTTTGCCAGCCATGATTGCATGGTAATCATCAGCTATCTTTCCTTACTTTATCTTCCCTTGCTTAGCTGTAGGTGTCGTGCTCTCTTCTCTCACTTGTGTTTCAGCTGTTAAACTGTCAAAAAAGGTTAATCGTTTCATAGTGTTGAAGCTGCATTCAGGGTTTTATAGATTTGGCTTTTATTGTGTTTTTTTTTTTTCCTTACCTGTTAAAAATTGTAACTTTTTTTTCTATTTCCATTGCAGTGTAAAAATTAATAGGTGGCAGCATAGCTGCATTCTTCCACAACCGGGTTAGGAAACATGAAAAAAATTGAAATTTTCAGGTAGTTACTTGTTCATGAAAACTGATCTCTAGTAGAAGAGTAAGAAATATACATATAACTAACTTATCAGTATCATCAGCACTGTATACTCATAACTAAGAATATATACATCTTCAAATTGGTGCACACAATGTACTTAAGAAAAGGTTTTTTCCTGTTTTTATATCCCTACAATAACAAAATGAAAAGCAGAAAGTGTCATTATCAATGACCTGTAAGCAAGTAAAAAGCCTGTGTGGTCCAGAAATAGGATATGAAAAGAGACCCAGTTTTATAGTGTAGATACAGAAGAAATGCATATCCATTTTTCTTCGGCAGCACACTATCTCTATGTAGATTCATTATAAAGTTTTTAAAACAACACTGTGTTATCAAACAACCTTAAAACTGAGGATATATAGGTCTTGTTATTATTACCAACCACTTTAATAGAACATGAATGTCGTATATGATGTCATCACTGTACACAAAGCCAAGCATCCTATAAACCAGTGTAACACATCAGGGTGTTACATCTGTGTATTTTATAGGAATTTTCATATGCCAACTTAAATTAAAATAACTTGTCTTTCTATAATTAGTATGTCAAAATGGGTGAGAAACTGAAGTGAAACTCTAAGAGTAGAATTTCAAATGTTATTTTAAATTTCTGTCACTTTTCTGAGAAAAAGTACTTCATGTAAATGTTCCCTTCCAACTTCCCCCCACCCGTTTTTCCACATTTCACTTTAGGCTTGGGAGGAAAATCTAATTTTTAATTTATTTTTTGCATTATTGTGGATTTTGTGCAATATGCGTTGTTTTTCCATAATATAGGAAATTTGCTCTAGTGTAGTATGGGGAAGAATATAAGTTTTTATTTGCTGATGTCTTCTTCATATTTTGATGCAAGTACAAGGCAGATACATTATAATTTTAATGCCCTCAACTGGCAGAAGCATTGATTAGATGATGAGAAACAATAGGCCATATTTCTCCTCCCAGTTCAAACTAATTATAAAATTTCTTGTTATACCAAACTAACAATGTGATCCTCCCTTTGAGGGAGAAGAGTTTAGATGTGGTGTTGCATTGGTTGATATGTGACCTCAATGTTGCAAGAAGTTTTGGGACCCATGGGAAAAAGGTGGTTTTACCCCAGTCTGTATTGGAGCTGTGGAGAGGATTTTTCCTAGCCTGTACTTCTAAATTTTCTTTTCAGACAGTTGTACTAAGGAGATAAAGCTGGTGTCATTATGTAGAACCTACCTGTTGAGAATAAGGTATATCATGGCAATGCATCAGAAGATGAAGCTATTCGAATAGTTTAGGTTGCAGCTATTTCTCACCATTCAGAGTTTGCAAAGAAGCCAGTTGCTTCGACCAGAGCTGTATTTCTGCTCAGCTTGTTGGAGAAGTCCTCCCCATCCTGGGGCTACTCCTGTTTCTACTTTCCAGGTTTAACTATTATAACATCTTGTTTCATTCCTCGGACAAGAAACTGGGTGGCACGTAGCTATCTGGTATTTTAGTCCCAGCCCTGACCATGCTGAGCTTAGAGGAGCTGTCCCGATCCAGACAGTGACTCAAGGCAGGCGCCTGGTGTGCTCTGCCCCTGCTGTCCCAGCACCGTGCACCTGGCTGCTCCTGGCTTGGGTTTTGAGGGCTCCTGTGGGTTTGCAGCTTTTACAGAGTGCTCGTGTCTCTTTTGCTACTTTGCTTGTCCTGCTGTTGACCCTGTGGTCTTTAAGGAAGGCTATTTCTGGGCTATTTACTTAATTGTTGATCATTAATGGTCGGATAATTTCCTTCTAACCAGGGATATAAACTGGTAAGTTTGGCTAATTATTATATCTTACTCAACATTGCCTACTTTTCAATTGTGCAGCTAGGAGTTTTGTGTATTGTTACATTGACAAAATCAGTTGGGTTTGGTGGTTTTTTTTTTTTAAAAAAAAAGCAGAAGTCATTAATGTGAGTAAAGTAACAGCTGTTAGTGGTTTACTGTGGTATTTTTCATTACAAATAAGTAGAACACATTCTTCCCTGCTGCCTTTCAGCAAATTTCAGCTCTGTCACCCATCTTTCTCCAGGATATAATGCTTGCTTTGTACAAAATCGGTGTGGCTTTTAGTATTGAAGCAATGAAAAAAAATCTGCCCTATTTAACAGCTGTCCTGTGGATATTAATTTTTCTGCACACTGAATGAAGAGGTACTCCCTCACTGCTTTTCACATCATTGTCTGTTTCTGATTGAATTGCTTCTGACTACTGAACCTCATAGGGATTGAACAAAATTTAAATATCAATTGCATCTTAAGTGTATATAAAGTATTTGAATAAAAGCAAAAAAAAAAAAAAGTGTATGGAAATAAATACAGGATGCAAGATTTCTGGAAGGAAATTTTTTGAAAGACCTCTATTTCTCTTGAAGATTACAGTGCAGTTTTAGCTAATTTTACTCAGACATCTTATTTTCTAGATCGTTTTTGTAATGCAGAAAGTCTGGTTGTGTTCATTCTCCCCTTATTCCTGTTAATCTCAAGCCTACAGACTTTATTTGGCTTTCATCCATTTTTTTTGGTATTCTGGAACTTCTTCGGTGCAAGTCCTCATATGAAAGGTTCTGCTTTGGCCCCTGGGGACTGCAACACAATATTGGATGTGGAGGTAGTGGAGACCTGACATAGCCTATTCTTTGATCTGCTGGAACTTCTATTGACTTCTCATCCTTTTCCTGCCTGACAAACTACTGGGGATAGAGAGGAGTCACTGAAACGGAGATATGAAAGCAAGGATTTACAGTACTCCAAACTCAAACATGAAGAAGTACAGGGATGCACCCTTTATTAAAGGTAGTGATTGTACCAAATTAAAAAACCAAACAAACCCAAACTTTCAGGAAAATAAAAGGGAAGGCTAAATAATTGATAGAGGAGGAAACCTCTTAAACTGACTGTGTGCTCATCCTACATTGCTGCAAATAGCAGATATCTTTGAAAACAGCTCCAGAATTGCTTGCTTGTCCTGCTAGAAACTTTGTGTTCGCACACATTGTTGTAGCATGTGAACTCCAATAAAACTGTTGTGTTCAACTCATCTTTTTACACTGTTATATCTTGCTTTGCAAATAAATTGAACAGGAAATACCTGGGATTTTAAGAAATGCACATCTCCCTGCAAGCAACTAGAGCAGAAAATCTTTGTAGTAATTGACCTGCTAAGACTAATTCTAATATTCAGTGGTTCTAATGTCTTCTACCTTACTCCACCAAAACCTGAACACAACAGTTGTCAAGAGTAACCACAGGAACTACTCATTTTCTCAGGACATTGTTTTTGGGTAAGGTAGGGAGGCAGGGAGGTGAGAGGCAGGAAAGATGCTTGTATTGGGATTGCATGGCCAGGTTTCTGCAGCAGGGGTCTACAGGGGTGGCGTCTATGAGAAGCTGCCAGAAGCTTCCCATATATTGGACAGAGCCAATGCCAGCTGGCTCCAAGAAAGACCCATCATTAGCCAAGGCCAGGCCCATTGGCGAAGGTGGTGGTGCCTCAGGGATAATGTATTTAAGGGGGCAAAAAGCCTGCCCAAACAGCAATTGCACCAGAGCAGTGATTCCCCTGCGGCCCGTGAGGAAGACCCTGGTCAGTCAGGCTGTCCCCTGGCAGCCCATGGAGATTCATGATGGTGCAGAGATCCACCTGCAGCCTGTGGAGCACCCCACACTGGAGCAGAGGGATGACCAAAGGAGGCTGTGAGTCCAGGGGAAGTCCATGCTGGAGCAGGTTCCTGGCAGGACTTGTGATGCTGTGGGGGACCCACGCTGAAACAGTCTGTTCCTGAAGGATTACACCCCACTGAAAGGCCCACGCTGGAGAAGTTTGTGAGGAACTGCATCCTGTGGGAAGGACTCACAGTGGAGAAATACATGGAGAACTGTCTCCCATGGGAGGGATCCCACCCTGGAGCAGGGGAAGAGTGTGAGGAGCAGCAGAGAAAATGTGTGATGAACTGACCACAACACCCATACCCTGTCCCCATGCTGCTGTGGAGGAGGAGGGAGAAAAAATTGTGAGTGAAATTAAACCCAGCAAGAAAGGAGGGGTGTGGGGGAGGTGTGAAAGATTTGGTTTTATTTCTCATTATCCTACTCTGATTTGATTGTCAATAAATTAGGCTAATTGCCCCAAGTCAAGTGATTTTGCCCATGGCATTAATGGATGAGTGATCTCTCCTTCTCCTTATTTCAATCCATGAGTCTTCCATTCTATTTTCTCTCCCCTGTCCAGCTGAGGGGGAGAGTGATGGAGAGGCTTTGCTGGACACGTGGTGTCCAGCCAGGGTCAACCTACTACCACAGTGCTGTACTTAAGTAGAGTTCCAGCTGAAAAACATTTTCAAGTTTGTTTTCTTTGTGGAGTTTTGGGGAAATATGTTTTGTATTTGAGACATATTGGTGCATTTGTTTTACCTTCCTAAGAGGAAAAACCATTCTGGAGCACTTTAGCATGGCATGTGTGAGAGACTGAAATGTTATGGCAGCTGCTGTACATTGCTTACATACCTGCTTTTATGACTTATTGCAAACCCTGAAAAAAAATGGTTTTTAAGTAATTTCTTCAGGCTTAAACCCAGCTCTATTTTCCTCCATGGCCAACTTTTCTTTTTAAGGAAATTCAATTGAAATTTATTCATTCTCATCTTCACTGCCATGGTTGACGGTTAAAATGTCCACTGGGTGTTAGTTTCCCAGAGCCTGGCACCTGCAAAAAGCACATGTGAAGCACAGGAAAGTGTGCTGCTCTGGCTCTTGTCAGGGGCCTTGCTACCCTGGGTTTGGTGAGCACTGGACCTCTCCCTGGGCACAAACCCTTGTCCTGTAGCTGCTTCTGCTGGCCAAACCAAGGGTAACCCTGAGGAGGGGTGTGTGGTGTGATTCAGTGTGTCTCACTCAGACCTTCTTGACAAGATCCATGTCTGGAAAGTCCAGGCTCTGGGCACTGGTCTGGAAGGACCTGCAAGGTAGCACAGCTGCTGCTAGGGTTGCCATATATCAGAGAAAAGGTAAGATTTCCTCTACTACAGGTTTTAATCCCGTGCACTGCTTGAAAAACATATGGGACATAGCTTTCCTTGTGCTTTTGCATGTAAAGCATCTGGAAAAGGATTTTTTATACATCTGGAGCCAGGTGGCCCTATGCTGCCCATACAAATATTTTTTTTTATGCCCGTGATTGACCTGTGTGCTGGCAGTAATGGCTCTTCCAACTTTTTATGATAAATCACACACCCAATAGAGACTTCCCCAGACAGAATATTAATATCAATGTTGCTAGACAGCAGCTATTTATTTGCTGTAAATTCCCTGCTCTGAGAGATTGGAGAAAGGCAGCCATTCATTTCCCAGCTTGAAGTCATTCACCAAAAGCTTTTTGTGGTTTTGACAACCTCAAAATCCATTTTTTCCAGAGCAAGTCTGGATATTTTGGAGGCACCTGGTCTTGACAAGTCCTGGGTGGGATTTTCCAAATTCCTCTTGCTTGATGTCAGACATGACACAAAGTGAGTATTTTAGTCAGATGAAGGGACCATTGAAGTGAATGGAAGAAGGGACAGAGGTGATGTGGAAGAACCAGCAGATTTTGCAGTGACTCAGCTGTATTTGTAATTAATTTGTCATTACTAGATGTAATTTTATTCTCTTTATTTCTGCATTTTTTCTCCAGTTTCATATTTGTGATAACTTCAGCTCCTCACAACCAGCTTTTGACCTGTTCAACTAGCATTAGCCACACCTGCAAATGCAATCAGTTTAATGATGTTCAAGGAGTTCCTGTAAGGGACCAGCGCACAACATATTGCACAAAGCCTTCTCCTCGCTGGGATGAGCAGAGCAGTTCTCTTTGGCTCACATGGACATGCAGAGGCAGAAGATCCTCAGTCTGTTGGTACCCATTCCCACTCCCAGCTCCCCACACCTCATCAAAGTGTGATGAGAGATTTGAGAAGTACCAGAAAGAAGGTGAGGCTAATATAATTCAATTGTGAAACATTAAAAAAAAAAAAAA
>VZTH01006007.1:0-99822 GCA_013397815.1 Aleadryas rufinucha
GGACTCCTTCCCCTATCTCCTGGGGAAGAGATAGGGGAAGGAGTCCCATAGGCCGTCTGCCCCTCGCTCTCAAAAGAACTATAAAAGAGACTCTCTGAAAAGACCCCTTCGAGATCTCCCCACGGACGAAGACGAGTCTATTGGAGCTGGACCACGAGGACTCCGTCTGTGCTGTTGATAAACTGCTTGACTCTAACCCTAATCCCTCTTCTCTCTCTCTCTCTCTTCCTCTCTTTTCTCCCTCTCTCTCTCTCCCCTATTGCACAAATCATGTTGTTGGCACTCAATAAAGGTGCTTTGATTTTGATTTAAACTCAAAAATACTTGTCCCTGTTTCTTTTGCACCCTGAGATTCAATAAACAAACCATCATGACCCCCGCTAGTACTAGCAGATTGTGACAGAGCCCCACCCAAACTATTGAACTTTTTTCTACAAACACTCCCAAGTTTTTCTTCCTAGGGCTAATATCCATTCTCTACCCAGCCTGTACTTGTTCTTGGGATTGCCCCAATCCAGGTGCAGAACATGAGCACTGCCTCACACAGTTCAATATTAACTCAGGCATCCTTGTGGTTGAATGTAGTCACAGGCCACAACCTTAAATATCCATTACATTCCTTTAGTTTTGTGTTGCAAAATCACCACTGCCAACTGTTCTGATTTTATTTCCTATATTCTGTGTTTAAAACAGCCCCAAATTATGAGATTATTTAAATAATACTTATTTTTTCATTGCATCTCAATGTTTACAAAAAGTACATACTGCAGAAACATGAACAAGACAAACTGATTTTATGCTCCAAGAAGCACATATCTTGGTCTGCAGGAACTTCATGCATATGGAAAAACAGTGAAACAGCTATATATGTGTGCATGAAATCCATAAGAAAACATAGATAGTGCTAACAGACTGGTTTTTTCCCATCTTTCTTTTTTCTTTTATTTTGTTGTCCTCTGTCTTTTTTTTTGCTTTTTTTTTAGGAAAGGAGGAAATTTAGTAGCTTGAAGTGCCTCCATCATCACTGAGAAAACTTGGGTAAGCAGTAAAACAATATGAATTTGAATTTCAGGTGTATGTATATGGGGTATGTAACCCCATAAAGAAAGTTACTTTATTCTCTGAAGTAACTCGCCTGTAGAAATAAAGAGATCCCATGTATCCGCCTTCTCACACTCTTCCATACTGGCCAGAGAAAGCAAAGTAGCAGAGAATAATGAGGAGAATGAGAGCAGAGGCAGCAGAGAAATACATCAGCACAAATGCATAACCTTGCAAAGCACAAGGAGGAAGAAGACAAAATTGTGATGTCAATACCATTCGTAATGACCCATGGCTTTGCAAGCAGCCTTGCGGACACTCTCCCAGCACACGCCTGCAAGCGTATTAAGGTGAAGGTGTTTTGTGAACATGGTGAAAACTCCAAGGCATATAGAGCCCCACATATTTTAGCAATGACCTTCATCTCTACCTGCAGGCAGCTGAGTGGACAAACAGCAAATCAGCTCTCAAGGGCAGTCAAACACAGCACAGTCAGATGAAATGTCTCTCACAGTATTTCTACAGCTGAGTGAGTTTACAAAGCATGTCCTTGCTCAGGGCCATATCTACTACAAGAATAGATCTATAGTAGATCTACTAGAATCTACAAGTAATAATTTACACTGTCTAACAGTATAGTTTAAAGGATTAGACAGGCTGGTTTCTAATGAAAGCATTCACATGGTGCATTTCAGACTATTTTGTGCTGGATCATTTTATCATTGCTTCATACTACATCTTTACAACACAAAAATAAATTGAAATTATGGTTGAAAATTTTTCAAGGGAAAAAAAGGCTTGAAGCTTTGATTGGGAATTGAAAAAGTACAGACAGGTATGAATTTTACATGGCTTCTGAAATCCGAATAACATACTGCTTTTCAATGTTTGTGAAACTTAAAAAGAAGATTTTCCACATTCCCATCTGATGTACTTACTGGAGCTGTACTAGCCCTTAACATATTCTGCAAAGCCCTGAGCAAATCTTGTGGTTTCAGATGGAATCAGTATGAGTAGTGGAATCATTGGTGCTAGATCACAGATTGGCAGAAACGTATAAAAAGACACCAAAATTAAAACTTGCAAGAAAAAGAATTATAAAAAAGCCCAGGGATTTTGAGTTTGGGTAACGAAAAAAAGATCCAAAAAGGGACATAGACTGCAAAGAAACAAAGTTAAGTCCAAGGTTATTTTCTCTATGTTCCAATACCATCAATTACTTAAACATTTTGTGTTTTGCTTCAAAGTAAATGCTTTTTCTTATTTTTAATAGTACCTAATTTTTAATGGTGAAAATTTGTGCCTTTTTTATCAGTCTCTTTTATCCTAGGTTAATTTGCAGTATATACTCATATCATTCCAAATTAGCAACAAATAAATTCTATTGATTTATATTTGGGAAGTCATGGGAGTAATATTCAGTAGAAGAAGTAACAGCTATGGAACCGTTAAGGCGCTGCACCTCTGGAGGACAATAATTTGGGAATCACTTTAAAATTCAGTATCATTGGAAGGATGCAAGTATGTCAGTCTGTGTCATACAGAACTCCCGTCTGTTCTTTTATAGTCCCTGGAGAACTATTTAATGGGTGTTGATGGAAACACACAGCAGCATCATTTTCACCCAGTCATAGAATGGAATCACTTCAGTGTTTATATGAACTATTTAAAACTTACACTGATAATTTTCTTCTGTATTCACTGATACAATGCATGATTTCACAACAAATTAAAGGCAAAGACATCAGAGAATGCATTACCTGATGTGATGATGCACAACACTGTCTGGCATGTAGTGTTATAATGCAATCTGATGTTTGCAGCATCTCCTGGCTATAAATTGGTCCAGTAGGTCCTTCAAAAGTTCCCTCACTTCCCTGAAATCTGTTTGAAGTGACATCTCCTCTCTTTACATCTACCTGGGATCTGTAACAGAGTTTCATAACCACCAGTCTCAGCCATTGCCTTATTCAGGATAAAGACAATAGGAAAGTAGATGGCCTTGTGCCATTTAAATTTTCACTGTTGGTGATGACATCAGTTAATTTAAGCTGTCTTTAGCTATTATATATATGAGTGCATATGAGTCCATACATAGCTAAAAAGTTCACCAAGAGAGTTTGAAAGAAAAATCTGATTGTGATCTACACATCAAAAAGTGAATAGAAATAATATCCAAATGGAGGACAGAGAGAAACTGGAGGTCTGCCAACTACAGCTATTTGTGGAAACATGATGAAAGAGAATTTTAATAAAAAACATTTCTTCACAAAGACTATAGTATCTTGCTTGAAATATTTTCCCAGAAGTCATTAGGAGATTGAAAGCAGAGTTCAGTAAATATCTGGCTGGGTTCTGTGCGCTGCTGTGCAGCATGATTTTTCTTCAATACACAGATTTGAGGCAGCAAACAATGCCACAGGTCCTGGACTGCCTAACACAGGCTGCACAGCTTGTGGATCTCAGGCTTCTTCTGTGGCTTCTTCATGCTGATACCCCAGAAACAAGCTTCTTACTATAGTTTTAGGTTACCTGCTACAGAGTCAGTCTGACAGTCTGGGAGAATAAGGGTCTAGGAAAGCAATGAAGTACTAGTCCAAGAGAAGACACAATTAAGTAAAGGTTATTGACATAATTATGAGAACATTTTACAAGATATAGTCTTTCTAGAGTAACGTGTAGTCTGTGGTAAAACTTTGATTAAGAAGACCATCTCCTTTTGTTCTGTCTCTGTATCGCACATCAGCTATTCAATATCAGCTTTCAAAACTGTGGACTAAAGACGGTAATCGTGTTTGGATGTTCAGGGTTTGTCTCCACATCAGAGTGAGTGGAAGTAGAAGTTTAGCTATTTACTTATCAGTTCTATAAGATCAATTTAGACAGAAGTAGTATTTTTAAAATGAATGTTAAAATGTAATTTCTGTGTTTAATTGGTATTAAAATACTCAGACTTTTCTCAGGCCGATATTCAGACTATAGAAGGTTACTTAGTTATGTTTCTTCTTAGATGATTCCTAATGCAAAATTTTGTTGTTATTGAATTTGTTTAATAGATCTGTTATGATGAATATCAAGCACTTGAATTTACTTAGGGGCAATATGTTAGAATATGTATAAAAACTACAATAAATCATTCAAATATATGAAGCCTCTGAAATCAGCAAAGTTAAATTAGCAACAGCTTTGTTCCTGTTTACTATAAGCATAGTATGTTCAGAATACAAAAAGAATTGCACAAAATATTCTAGTGTTTTTATCCGCCAAGTACGCAGAAGTTTTCTGTGCAAAAGAAAAAAAAAAGAACATAAAAAGAATCCAAAAAACAAGAGCAACTCAAATTTAATGTATTGTATTACATATATTAAGTCAATAATTCAGTTCCAAATATTATTTTAAATAACAACAAGACTATATTATAAAGACATCAACCAACTAATTGACGCATAACAGTTTTTTTTATAAATCTCAATCATTAGTATTTGGCCTAGTTTATTTAAGCATTAGATGGTCCTCTAAAATAGGTCATTCAACTTTCAAATACAAGTAGAAGTCTATCTAATCAGGGCAATTAAATGTGTATTATTAAGGGTTTATATATTCAGTTCTTTTAATCATTATACAGTTTATAAGTCAGTTTCTTTTATCTGTAACTTGGATCCTTGAACACAGAACACTTGAGGGATCGAGCACCATTTTCATTAACTGTACTTTCTTTGAAGTAAAATCTTCAGTCTTTTGCAGTATAATTCCATGTTAATTTAAATCACTGTTCTGCTTTCCTGCAATGAACTTTATTTTTACAGCACTCAACTGTAACTGTGAGTTATAGAAAAAACAGGTCCCGAAGACATGAATTGGCACAGGTGTAATTGGCACAGCATGCAGCTGACTGTTTTTTATTTTTCTTTTTTTTTTACTTTAGCTTGCTTTATGAAAAAATGCTGCTAGTATCTGCACTTCTTTAAAGTTATTTTCTTTTCCTAGGTTAGAGCTCCACTTGGTGGTCAATACCACAACATGTAAGACTGTCATTAACTTTAAAAAGAATTACAAGTATACTTAATGTTATTTTTATAATATAAAGCCATAATTTAAAAAAACCCCAAAACTCAACCCTAAGTAATGTGTACTTTGTACTATACGCTAATAAGAGTCCTTTTAAAGATGGGAATGCACGGTTCCTTAAAGCAAATGCTGACAATTTAATTAATTCTCACTTTGATTTATCAAACTGTATAGCGAAATATTCTTATTTGTGCTTGGCAGACATAGAGCAGATGACACAGGAACTGAAAAACATTTCCCTCACCGATAAAAAGAAGTGATTCTGACTTCTTTCTGGGATTCCAAGAGCAGATTGAAAAGGGAAGAAAAGAAAAAGATAATGATTTGGTTTTTAAATCTCATGTGCAGTTAATTTGTTAAAATCTGGGGTTTCTGTGTCAGATAACTAAAGAGTATATTAATATTTTCCCATCTATTGAGACCTGCATTAGATGAAGTTTTCATATTCTGATATTTATAAATATAAACCAATAAAGTAATATTTATTTCTCTGTTTTACAAACAAAATTTTGCTCACTGGAAAATTATCTACGGGAAAATATTCTTTCTCATTCAGTTCAGTGGTTTGGGTATCAATTAACTCCTTCTACCTCATCATAAACTTTCATGACAGCAACTTAGAGCAACGTAATCACACCCTTAATAGCATGTCTCCTGACACTGTCCAGTAACTCCTATGTCTAGTTATCTTCTAAATGAAGAAGATGCATAGATAAATTATGTCAATAGTGTTTATTTAGTATTTAAAATAGTCAATGGGCACAAATTGAAACACAGGAGGAAAAACTTTTTTATTCTGTGGGTGACCAAGCACTAGCACACATTGCCCAGAGAGGGTGTGGAGTCTCTATCTTTGAAGATTTTCAAAAGCCTTCTGGACATGGTCCTGAGCAACCAAGATTTAGGCAACCCTACTTCTGCAGGGGTGTTGGGCCAGGCCACATGTTCTCCAGAGGTCTCTCCCAACATCAGAAATTCTGTGATTATGTGAGTCTGTGATTTTACTTAAAGGAGAATCTCTAAAAACTTGCATTTAGGAGGATAAAAGATATCCTAAATTGTGAAAATTCCTACGAATCCCTGTTACTTCTACTGCTGTTTTTAATTTTTTTTCATAATATTTTTCATGGTCAGGCAAAATTTGGCTGTTACTGTAACTCTCTTTTGGAAATTTACTGGGTTTTTTAATGAGCTTTTCAGTGCAGTTCTTAGAAAACTAGAGTTTGGAAAGGTCAGATAAAAATATTTTTCTATAAATTCTCTCAAGCATGCTTATTCTGTAAAAGATTTTTTAAAAATTCCTGACCAATGGGCGTAAAGAGTTTTTGTATGAGTTTATAGATAATTTTAAAATGGATAACTCAGAAAGAACACAAACAAAAAACCAGTCAAGCTAACCTGTTTAATGGCCAAACTTACCATAGCTCTGGCATTTTTCAATCATTTAATGAAATTCCTACAGCCTCTAAATTTACTGTTTCTTAGTCTGTTAAAAGGTCTTTGATTAGATGCATTGCTGTTTTGAAGAAGAAAACATATGTGGTTTATTCAATGCATGCATGAACACCAATATTGTTATAAGGCTTTGTAATCATGTAAGATTTCTTATACCTAGCTTTAGTCACCTAAAAATCGTATGTCTGACCTAACCTATAATTCCTGTATTGTCAGTGAGGAAAAACAGGCTGGTTTTGAAGTAGATTGGATGAACCAGTCCTGTGTACCTATCTAAGGGAAAGGTGAACTGTCTTGGGGAGGCACCTATTTATCTCTGAATGAGAGCCTGAATCTCCATCTAGATGGGTGAGCCTATGAATGTTATCTGGCCTGAGGCTGAGTGACAGAGAGTCACCTCCAAAAAGACTTTAGGGAACAATGCTTTGCACATACTCACTCCTGAGCTGTTCTCAGATAGTCTTTGGAAAAAGTTAAGTTGCCTTAGAATGAAGCCATGCCAGGGATTGTGAAATAAACAGTAGAAATAGTTGTTTCCTGTGCCCAGGAAAGTATTGAGGCACTAATAATTTACTGAAATAGGTGTAGTTATGAGTTTTTACTTTCAACTCAGATACTTCTCATGAAGCTCCACAAGTTATACACAGAACTGCTACTTCTGATGAGATAGCACAACATTTCTGAGTGCCAAATTTCCTTTTTTTATAAATGTACGAACCTCCTGATATGATGCTGTTTGGGGTCGCCAACAGAGGCACAGCACCCTTCCTGCAAGCGTCCCTGGCTCAAGCAGTTCTGTGTAGCTGGCTCTGCAGCCAGGGAGCAATCCCCAAATGGCCGATGTAAGGTGTGCGCGCCGGCAGAGGTCAAGGAGTGAGAGAGAGGACTCCTGTATGGGTTCCAACAGCTTTACTTGCTTCGGAGGGCCCAGGGACAAGAGTCAGGGATCTGAGGGTGACAGGGGTTTTTAAAGTCCAGGGTTCTGGGGCAGAGAAAGGGGGAATAACCAGTCGGAGACATGAACATTAGTTGAATGAAAGCTACAATAACAAATAGGGGTAACTCGGAGGAGGGAACTAGGGATACAAACCAATGGGGAACCGTACAATGGGGAAGGTTCTAGAAATGGGGGTGGAGAGATGGGCGGTGCCTCAGATCTCAGTCCCCTCCTCTGAGCCATCCTCCAAGCTATCAGAGGTGGGGAAGTCAAGCCATTGGATGGCTGCCACTTGATGGGCACTTGATGTCCACAGCCCATCTGAGGGTTGAGTGACCACCACACTGATAAACTCAACTTGTATGATAAATCCAAAAAAGTCAATAAAAATTGAAAGACATTGGGTTTTATTAGAAATCCTTTATGGAACTTTATGGCATAGAATTACAGGGGAGCCTAAATGTCTCAAAATGTCCTTCATCTAAAATATCACTTCCATAATTGTTGCCTGAGCACCATATAATTCTGAACACTCTTGAAGTGAGACGTCAGCAAAGATTTGCTCTCTTGTCTGCACAAAGTTGTCACACTAGAGAATTAAAAGGTAAAATAATAAAAGGTTACATCTTAGGTATCAACTGAGGTATAAAAGATCATCAGGGTTTATGTGTGAATCAGCAAAATTGTTGAAATTACAAACTGGTAAACCAGCAGGATTATCCTTATATATTCACCAAGAGTATTTCAAAAAGAGATTGTATTTTGCTAATATTTTAGAATTTTTTAATGTGTCTTTTGTATTCAGTTCAGAATAAAACAGTAGATAAAAGAGAAATGAATGGCATAAGGCTTTCAAAAGACTATTGATAGAGTAACTCAGGAAAAAGATCCCTTAAAGCTAAATAGTGAAAGGCTAATAATAGAGATTACAATCTTGCTGAAATATGGGAAAGAGGAAAAAAAGATTAATTTTCTGCCCATCAAAATGCTAATCCAGAATATCACTGTTTGCACAGAATATTGTGATTATTTTTGCACTACTTAACAATTAAAAAAGTTTTCTCACCATAGCCATTTCCATAACTATTTCTGCCAGCTGTGTAGTTTAAATAGAAAAAAAATCTGTATTCCCTATATTATTTATAATTTTGTACATATCTTTCTTCACATTTATTTTCGCCTAAAGTAAAGTATAACTTAAATCTCTTGTGAAATCTATTTATAGTCTAGTTATTAGCATTCTAGTTTAACTCTCTGTGAATCTGGTTCTCTTTTTCTTATTCTCACATGGAAAAAGTGGTATTAACCAAAAACTAAGAGATGATGATGAACAACTGACATGAAAATACAAATGAAAAACTGCAATGGCTATTTTTCAAACATCTGTATGCTTGATTTTCTATTTCATGGCATATAAAAAAATTAAAGCAATACTTACTATATTACAAATGAAATTAATTCAGTACTGGACAAAGGGTTATTATTTATCTACACAGGCATTGGAACACAGAAATCAGAAACATAAATTATTAATTATAGAAGATAATATGGAACAGCTGATATATCATAAATGTTTATTTACTGTTTTTCTTTCTTTGAGTCATGAATACTTGGCTTATAACTTTTATTTCTGGACCAAACCAATTAAATCTCTCATATTCCAGAGGCAAAAAAACCCTACGGGCACACGCTTTATCTTAGATGTCTCATGAGAGATTTTGTACAAATTTTTATTTGTCACAAGGAGATAATGCTTTTCATGGCACATCTTGAGCTTCTTCTATTTCCCTATAAAACTTTAGGCTTCTTTATTTTATTTTTTTTTTCCCCCTGGAGATTTGATTAGTGCATGTTTCACATGTTGTTAGACACATGTTTTAATCCATTTGGTGTTTTATTTAAAAAGAATATAGCAACTGTCATGCTGCAAAATGGTTCATTTTTTCTCTCTGAACAGGGCCAAATGGAACATTATAAACCAAATCCACCCACAGGATTTTGCTCTTTGCTTCACAGTCTTTTCTGCTGTGCCACTGCCTGAGGTCAGATCTGAAGCAGAACGGACATAACTAGCAATCTGGAAAGCCCAGCAGCCACCACGTAGTTCAGTCTGTGAGTGTGTGCATGTACGTGCCTCAGAAAGAACCACCAGACACAGAGAGTTGTGAAGCACTGGACAAATATGTTGTACTAAAATTTAAGTATGAGTTTGGTTTTTTGCTTTTTTTTTTTTTTTCTTTTTGCATTTAGGGAAAGCTTAATGGGATTGCTTACGATTAAGTTAAGGAACTAACCATTAACTCTCCTCCTCTCCTCTATGAACTCTTTATTTCTCAGTTTCTGTCAACATAGTCTCTTGAATTTTGTGTGGTTTTGTTTTTGTTTCTTTTGTGGCTGTGGGAATCTGAGCTTTGTTACCTTCAGTATCTGGGATGTTCGTCCTTACAGTCCTCATGGCCAGGTAATTTGCTGTCTCCCCTCTGTCCCACAGTGCTCACACAAACTTGTATTGAGATACAGACTCTGTCCCCTCACAGTATCTCCCCTAGTTTTCTCTTTTTCTGCCCTGAAGTCCTATCATCATGTCCCCTGGAGCATCCTCCGTTGCATTGCCAGGTGAGGCATAATCCTCTGGATCACAGAATGGCTAAATCATAAAACATCCCAGGCTAGATGGGACCTTGAAAAATCATCTGGTCCAAATATTTAACAGAAAAGGGAAATTAAATGAGATTATCTAGCACCATGTTCAGTCTTGTCTTGTAAACCTCCAGGGATAGACATCATGACCCTGGGGAGATTGGTCCAGTAACAGATTTTTTCTCACAGTGTGGTTTTTTTTTTTACATCAGTATGAAACCTCTGCTGGCATTACTTGCACCCATTGCTTCGTAACCTTGTTGTGTGGCTCCTTAAAGGAGAGAAATTGTCCATTCTGTTGCCACTCTTTAAGTACTGGAAAACAGTGATGAGACACCCCTGAGCTTTCTCTTCTACAGTGCCAAAAGACCTTGCTCATCTGGTCTTCCCACATAGGACAGGCTCTGAAGCCCTTTGATCACCCTTGTGGCCTTCTTTTGAATGCTCTCCAGTCTGTCTGCATCTTGGTTGAATTTTGGGGACCAGAAACAGACACAGTACTCCAGATATGGCCTTGCAAGTGCCTAGTGGGATGATCATGTCTCTATCTCTGCTACTAATGGCACCACAGATGCAGCCCAGGATCTAAATTTGCTCTTTTGTTTTTGTTGCAGATGCAAACTGCTGACTCATGATCAGCTTGTTGTCCACCAGGACTCTCTGGTCCCTTTCCATAAGGATGCTCTATGGCCACACAGATCCTACCCTGTACTTGTCTCTGTGATTATCATGCAGGTGCAGGAGATGGCACTTTTTTCAACTTCACACTGTCCTTGCTAACTCATCTTTTTAGCCAGTCCAGGTCTCTCTGTAAGATGACTCTCCCTTCTGACATATCCACCTCACTACTCAGTTTGTTTTCATCATCAGACTCGATGAGGGCACTTTCAGTCCCATCCTCTGAATAATTTATGGAGATGCTGAACAGTGTCAGGCCCAGTGTCAGTCCTTGGGGGATCTCACCTGTAAAAGCCATGAATTGACACCCTCTGTCTGTGGTCTATTAACCAATACTCTGCCTATCTCACAGACCAGATATCCACTCTTGTCAGTTTGTTTAGGAGGAGGCAATGGGCACCAGTGTCCAACTCTTCGCTTAAGTCCAGCTAAACAGAATGTACTCCTTTCCCCATACCCACAAAAAACCCCACTTTGTTGTAGAAGGTGGTCAGGTTGGTCAGGCTGCCAGATGTTTCCATATGTCACATTGCATCTTAGGAGGGAGTCACTGAGCATGTATCCAGATGTATTTGTTGAGATTCTTGAACTTCTCATTGACAGGGTGTACACTGGCAACATCCTGGACATCACTAAGATATGAAAAGTCCAGTCTGGAATCTATTTCCATTTAATAGACTAGAGGAACGGGCAAAGCAGAGAAGAAACAAGCTCCACAGGATGGGATCCAGGCTGCACTGTGAGTGAGCCCAAGAACAGAAGCCAGCTCACATGCTTTGCTTTAAAATATTGGACAGTAATGAATTTCCCTTCACAATATGGTTGCACAAATTGAGGTCATTAGCTGCATGAATAGGCACTGAGTTTATAAGCAAGAAGTAGGCTGACATCATACATTCCTGCAGGAAGGCTTGTGGAAGAGCAACAAACATGATCATGAACCAACAGTACTTAAAAGTTTGTAGAATTGATTCTGAGGAAAAGAAAAAGTGACGAAGAAGGTTTATATGATTGAAAATATTTGTGTTTTGTCTGTGTTTCAGTTTTGGTTCTGCTAGTTTGGGTTTGGGGTTTGTGGGGTTTTTTTGCTTTTTTTCCCCCAGCTATTCCTAACAAAGATTTTTATAAAAATACAAATGAATGTATTTTGGCTATTTTGAACAGATGTTTTGAGGGCTGAAAAGTTAGACAGTTATGTCAGAGACATTTAGATGAAATGAGAAGAGGTAGCAAGGTGAGTGTTCCTTTAAGCTTTTCAAATCTTTTCTGAGAAACAATAAAGGATGGAATTTTAAATATCAATTTTTATTCTTAAAAAAAAACCCAAACCAGCCAAACAAACAAAAAACAACAACAAAAAACCCACATGAAGTATAATCTTTCTTAAAAAAAAAATAATCCTGTTGCAGTTTAGAAAAACTTTGTGGCAGGCAAACATCATTTCAACACCATTTACCCAGGTAATGCTTTCTGTCTGAAGTTTATCACACCTGTCTTTCCCAACAGGCACAGCTGTATTTTTAGAAAGCTCCTAAATCCTTCAAAGGAGCTGTCAGTCAGTCATTACCTTGTCTCTTCTGGTGAGAGCAATGTGCTTCCCGCTGCCAGGCTTTGCTTAAGATTAAACAGACGCCCAGCGTGGCCGATGCGGGGCTGCCTCCTTTCCCCTGGGCGGCACTGCTGTGCAGGCTCTGCTTTCCCGGCAGGGACGCGGCGCAGAGCCGTGCAGTGACATTGCTGTGCAGGGAGAAGGACACCAGTGACAGCACGTAAAGAGAGAGCATCCCGTCGGACTGAGGATGGGAAACAGCTCTGCATGCCTAGACAGGTGATCGTGCAGGACCAGTAGGAATATGTTGGTAGGAATGTGGCTTAAATAAAATGCAAAGACTGTAGGATTTGATTCAGCTGCAGCAGTGATGATGCAAACACAACAGGCTTAAGTACTGTGCTGGTTTTACAGTTTTCATGATACCCTTCATGGTCTTGCCTGTAGAGCTTAGTCTGTGGCCATGTTTCAAAAAAAAAAAAAGGNATCTATTTGCTTTGGTTAGGAACAATCAACAAAACATTTCTGATGTGATATGAGGCTAGATGTTACCATTAACTGTATTTTCCTTCAGAGTAATCCTAACACTTTTTGCAGCAGTTGATCTTCTTTGGTACATTATTTTCTTGAAATGCAATTGCATGTTATAGCAGAACTGTGAAAGGGAAGTGATCTCTGATCTAAAACACACTTTAAAAGAAGCATACCACTGTGGCCAAAAGATCAGGTGCTAAAGTACAGGCCAGTATCATCTCCTCAGGAAGTATTCCAGGCTGGCAGCTGTGCCCTGCCCTTCTGTTTCAAACTCCCATGTCTTCTGGCAACATGTTGCATATCCATTAGATATTTTGCAAAAGATATTTTAAAAATTGTATATTCAATAACTCACAACCAGAGTTCATTATGGCTAACAATTGACACAAGGAAGTCTGGATTAAAAAAAAAAAAGAAAAAGAAAAGTGTTAATGTTCGTAGTACTTAAACTTATGCTCCCACCGGTTATTTCTTATGTGACATCTAGCCTACTGAATATTTTTAGAGGATGAGGAGTACTTGGACTAAAATCATTGTAATTCAGGCCAAAAAATTAATAATCATACTACAGCTGACAAGATTTACATCATTTGCAATGATTTCTCTTGCTGCTCTTAAACAAGTTGTGATCTAAAATAAAACCCCTAATTAAAATACAGATATAAAATAATAATAAAAAAAGTCTATAGTTTATTTGTAAGAACAGTGCTTTTAACTTACCCATGGTCTGTCTTACCCACTACTACCTAGGAGGGGAAATTGTGCTGCTCTTTTTACTTTTGGTTTATATTAGCTCGTGTCATGCATGTTCTTAATACTTTCTCCAGCTTCACAACTATAAGATATCTGTATCTGCTTCCATAAGAAACACTATCTTGGCTACAATAGGATTCTGTAAGGAGGGACTGACAATATATTCTTTAAAAAAACCCACATATTAGGGGAAAAANATGAGTCCCTTCATGGTCTTGCCTGTAGAGCTTAGTCTGTGGCCATGTTTCAAAAAAAAAAAAAGGGTTATACTGCCCAGAGTTGCAGTATTTAAAGTAGAGGGACTGAGTTTCAAGATCAGCATTCATAATAAAGAGTTTCTAACATCTTAGACAGTGATATTTTATTGAAGAGAAACAGACATTTATGGCATTCACAAAATAAAGCCCATTCAAAGACTATACAGACAACAGAAAATATCACAGGGAAAGTGTGAGTTCCACTCTTTCAGAGCTGTGGATTTTCCGTTGTCAGAAGCAGAATGAGCTCTGAGGTGGGAAAAGCTTAGAGTCGTGAAGGCTTCAGTGTTGACTTCCAAGAACACTGAGCATTGGCTGTTTTTAATGACTTTAATGAAACCTGCTGTTCCTCCATAAATTCTATGAAACATTTTCGTACACCGTTGGCCCAAAAGGCTCAAGTGATATGGCACATTAACAGGTAATCCAGATTAAAAAACAAGCACAAAAGCAGCAGCACCGCCNGTTCGTAGTACTTAAACTTATGCTCCCACCGGTTATTTCTTATGTGACATCTAGCCTACTGAATATTTTTAGAGGATGAGGAGTACTTGGACTAAAATCATTGTAATTCAGGCCAAAAAATTAATAATCATACTACAGCTGACAAGATTTACATCATTTGCAATGATTTCTCTTGCTGCTCTTAAACAAGTTGTGATCTAAAATAAAACCCCTAATTAAAATACAGATATAAAATAATAATAAAAAAAGTCTATAGTTTATTTGTAAGAACAGTGCTTTTAACTTACCCATGGTCTGTCTTACCCACTACTACCTAGGAGGGGAAATTGTGCTGCTCTTTTTACTTTTGGTTTATATTAGCTCGTGTCATGCATGTTCTTAATACTTTCTCCAGCTTCACAACTATAAGATATCTGTATCTGCTTCCATAAGAAACACTATCTTGGCTACAATAGGATTCTGTAAGGAGGGACTGACAATATATTCTTTAAAAAAACCCACATATTAGGGGAAAAAAAGAATAGTCTTATTTTTATAACCACCTCATTTCCTTAGGAAGAAACAAAGGATGGATGGCACATTAAGGATTTAAAAGAAAGGCTGTGAAGAGAGTACGGGAAAATGCTTTTATCAGGAGCTTAGAATCTCATAATAAGTGACAGCTGATGCCACAAACAAACTAATTAATGATGGTCTGATGAGAGAAAATGTCCCCCGGAGAAGAAACAAAACAGAGCAGTGACAGAATTAGAGAGAAAAAGCTAAGGGTAAGAGGAAGAAAATGTTATGGTATTAAAGCTCTGTATTTAAGTAAAAACAAAGCTCTAGTTCATTAAAGAGTAATGCTCATGCATCTTGAAATAACTTCTATTGTTTCCATGGTACCTGTCACATTTTGGGGAGACAGACTGTACCTTTGGGGAACATGAACTGATGTACTTCTGTATGGCAATAATTAGTGAATTTTGGCTTTGTTTGTAAAAAAAGGAGGAAAAAATGTCTTAAGATTTTTTTGTCCAAATTGTGTTGCTGTTCATAGGAAATCAAAACTCAGATACAGCAGATAAAATTATTAACATAGTTGTTGTGATTACTTGAATTGAGCAGATTTTACAGAATCACTGAATCAATTGGGTTGGAAAAGACCTCTGGGATCTTCAAGTCCAATCTCCAACCAAACACCACCCTGACAACTAGACCATGGCACTGAGTGCCACATCCAGTCTTTCCTTCAATACCTCCAGGGATGGTGACTCCACCACCTCCATGGGCAGCCCATTCCAATGTCCAATCACCCTTTTTGTGATGAAATTCCTCCTAACGTCCAACCTGTTCCTCACCTGTCACTGCTTGAGACTGTGTCCTCTCATCCTATCGCTTGTTGCCTGGGAGAAGAGGGCAACACCCACCTGATTACAACCATCGTCCATGTTTATGGAGCATTTACTTACATAAATGATCCAGTAGGCTGTTTTTTCTGAGATGCTGCAGAGAAATGCCTAGTATTTTCCACCTCTCCCTCCACTTCCCTGGACACAAGCCTTGGCAGCACATTCCTATTTTTTCTGCCTCCTGCTCACCCAATATTCACTACAGGCATTTTGCAATCCTGCTGTACCATTTTATAATGCTTTGAAATATGTCACTCCTCACTGGCAAGCCCTATTGACATTGACAGCATGGGGAAAGTTCTTAAATGTGGTGTCATTGGGTAGACTCGGGTTCAGACCTTTCACATGTCAATCTTTTCCTGCTCTTTCTATAAGCTTCAACTCTGACTCTAGAGCACACAGAAGCAGTTGTAGATTATTTTTTTCAGTGAGGTCATCTGCTGTGAACTGAAGTGTTGCTGCATAGAGCAGGAACGTGCCCTGTCCTCCTCAGACTACAGATTATGGACCTACAGCCATAATCCCTCATGGCCCAGGCACTAAATGCCCTTTCCTTTTGCAAGGTCCATAAAGACCAAAGGAATAGTTGTGAAAGGGAAGGGTGGTTTGCCTTTTTTCAGGAAACAAAGAACGTGGTCAAATCTTACATATTTTACTCATTATTTGAATGCCAAATCTTCATTTTAGAATTTAATTATTATTTTTCCAGGAAAGCAAAAGCTAACAGTGATCTTTCAAAGAGCAGGAAAAGAAAAACAGGTTCTTTCCTTTGGATGATGCTGAAGAAACTTACTGGAGACGCCATGTCTCTTGGTCTAGCTTTCAACGCACAGAACATGGTCACTTGGCAGGAGTCTGGGCTTCTCTTGCATGGGCTGCAAGTGGAAGAGTTCGATAGTAGATGTATACAGGAAACCTTTCCACTTTTTCTGACTTTCCAGAAACACTCCAGAGATTAATGTTGCCTGTGACGACAGCAACCAGCCTTAAGTTACCATCAGACTGAAAAAATCACGGGCATTTCCACTTGGTGGTGCAGGCGAGGGTCTGCCTGCCTCTGCCTTCAGGCATCTGGCCTGAACAACGCAGACCAAGAAGTCAAACTTTAAAGGAAAATTAGTCCAGCTGACAGCACTATGTTTATGCCCTCCATCACCCCTATAAAACTGAAGGCTCAAAAAAAGGTTTTTTAAACCCCTAATCCCCAGAACATATTAAGACTGACTTTTTTTTGGACTATTAGTTGTCAAAATCAGCAGCTGTGCCTCAAGAATCTAATTTGTGGTGGAAAGGAAAATTAAAGTCTCCAATGAATTAATGAAGCAAATGGTTATCCAGTCTAACCTCCTAACCTGCTAGGTTTGCCTCCAAAACCAGTGATGTCAGACAAAGCAACAGGAACTTCTGAGTAAGCAAACTTTACTATTCTGCAGAAATTGCGCTCAAATGTCTCTGCAGCACTTTGCAGTACCAACATATGTCAAAATTAATGATTTTTCACAGAAGTCTTACTAAATTTATGTTGTTTTTTTCTGTAAGGATCCCAGATGTTTGAGTCCACTTCAAGAAATTTCCTCTTAAACAACAGTATATTGCTATCCGTTATAATATTAGAAAGAATTTGAAGATATTTAATTTCTAAATTTCTAAATGTTGAGAATTCATCCTAGACAACACAGCCAAAGCATTTGTTATTTTTTTAGGTTATGACATTTGTAAGTATTTCTTTTATTTTGCCTTTAGGGTTTTTTTTCCCCCCCTTTCTCCATGCTCCCCAATCCACGCAGTGGTTAAGATATTATTTGTAAGGATGAGCAGTAAAACTGATGAACTATTAATTATACAGTATATATATAAATATCATTATGAGTACATACAGTTGTGTGTATGCAATTTGTGCAAAATTGAATATTTTGTTAGAAGGAAAAATATGGTTAACAAAGAAACCTGCCTGGTTGTCTTGCTTTGATGACCTATTACTGAGTTGTGGTTGGGAGAAATTACACTCCGCTATGATTAAAACAACATGCTCAAGCAGGAGAAGTTTTGTATTAAATGGTAGAATGGGGAATTTGTTAGAGATTTGCAGGCTTCTGGGATGAAAAAAGAATATCTTAATACCGGGGAGGGGATCCTGATTCACCTTCAGAAGTGATAGAGAAGATTTTTCCCGGGGGAAAAAGGATCCCATCTGGAATTTATTACAATACATGAAGCCAATAAAATTGCTTAAAAAGATGAGCAGGGAAAAGGAAGTAACAGTCAGACACCTTTTAATATCAAGTCTGTGTCATCCTGCAGGCACGAGTTTCTGGTTTTTAAGATTTGACATGGTGTAATCTCTTAGCATACAAAAATTTACAAATGGGGATTAAGGTTCTGACTAATTCATCAACCTTTTTCTGACAAATGTGGTATTTAGTGGAGTGTTCTCTCATGTTGACTGCACTGGTGAATGTAGAAACCAGGGAAAACTATTATAATGATCCACCTTTTTTTTTTAATATTTAAACAAGCAGATAAATGTGATTTTGCATGATTCAATTAAAAATTAAAAACATTCTGAAGCACAAACCTGATACTAATTCATCTACTTCATCTGCAGTTTATGTAACATGTTAACCCTTCCAATTAGAAATTGTAGTTTTCCTGACACACCTTCATCCTAGCTTTCGCATCTGTCATGGCTTAGGAGTGGTACTCCCCAATTTAGTGCTCCCACCAAGACTCTCCAAATCATGGGCTGCTTGGTTGCTTCCCCCTTCCCCTGCAGGTGGCTGGAGAGAAGAATTGGAGGCACAAAAGGTAAAAATCATGGGTTGAGATAAGAATAATTTGCTGGAAATGGTGATGAGATAAGAAAGCAATCAGTAACATAAACAATATTAACAACAAAGTGTACAAGACAGGCAAGCAATTCACATGGGATTGGTCTGATCCAGGTTACCCCACCAGAAGGAGCTCCTTCCCTCCGTTCTCAGCAAAGCTGTGAGGTGGTACAGAACAACCTCTGTGTCCTGGGCACAGCCCCTCCTGACTACTACAAAAATTAACCCAGTTCTGCCTGGAACCAAGACAACAGCTTAACATTCAAATGCTTACCATTCCTGCTTTCTCAGAGCTGCAGTGAGAAAACATTTACCGCCCAAGAAACAACCAGCAATCTTTGCTATTTCCTGCCATTCTATTTGGATTTTTCCTTTGTTTAAAGGCACAGGAAGGCCAAGCGAGTTGCTGTTCCAAAATATTTTGTTAGTTCGAAGTTGGCAACACATCCAAGCAGATTACTACATATTTACTCAATTTTTTATATAAAAACATTTCACATTTTCATTTTCTCAGCAGTATTTATCTCTTTTGCTATTCAACAGCAAAATAAATAAATCTCTGTAGAATGATAATCCACGAGGAGTTTGGTATGTGAAAATGTGACAAAGTGTCACTGCAGTTTAAGAAAATGCATCTGCAAATGTCAGTGATATGTAAAGATTTAGATTAACTCTGTAGAGGTTCATGTCCTTTCTCTGAACTTAATAACAAGTGCTAGTTCCTGGACTTGAACATAAACACATTTAAGCTAATCTTCAAAATGACTACATTCAGTAGTTTTACTTTCTTTGAATTTACCTTACAGAAATTATTTGTTATGAACTTTAACATGATTTTTTTTTGTTTTAATTTCTTTTTCATTTAAGTAGAAATCCATGATTGATTGCTGAAGCTTCTATGTAATTAGAGTTAGGAAAGATATCATATAATCTTGTAGCCACTTACACCAAGCTTGCTTCCCCTTGGTACCTCAGCATAATACCTCATTGTGAAATAGGAAGATTAAATGTAGAGCAGGAAGGGGGAAGGAATTTTTTTTAATTGTCTCTGAAATATCCAGAAGAACTATCAGTGGTGAGAATGGCTATTCTTTGAAGGAAATATGAATTTAATAATGAATATAATTATTTGACTTGCTCCATAAGAATAAAAATAAAAGCAAAATTTCATTTAACCAAGACAGCCTGTCTTTTAACTGTGATGATCCAGAAATATTTTTAATCACTTCTCAAATTTTGAGAATCATATGAGTCATGCATAACAACTGAATATTTCCTTCTATTTTTCTTACCTCACAAAAAGGTGGAGATTTAGAAGACTGCTTAAAACACTGTGCTTTTTTCCAGCTGTGATCAGATTAGTTATTTCTCTAAACTGTTTTTCTGGCATGTTGGAATGATATAAATTTTGGTTGTGAGGGAAGGAGAAAAGTGAAAGCCACTTTATCACTCTATTTCCCCATCCTAAGTAGCATCAAAATTTTAAAGGCTTTCTCCTCTTTTTTTTCTGGGAGTTTGCCTATTGATTTCATAGAAGCGAAATTTAAGTTACTAACATAGGTGCTTTCAGTGTGTTTCAGTGATACATTTGGTCAGTTTTATTATCTTCTGAATCTTGTATTGTCACTTTAAATCCAAGTAATATGTATCACAAGTGACATAAAACTTTGCTATATGAAGTCTGCCATTTTGAATTAATCATATAAGCCAGTAATTCAGCTGGAACTGCTGCAGGGATGTAATGCACATTTTGTGACCTTTGCTTCTCACCTTGGCCACTGCCCTGCATGCCAGCTGCACATCCCAACAGCCTGTCCAGCTAAAGCAGTTCCTCTTCTGTTGGGAGAAACTACAATGCCGCAAGGAGCTTTCCTCTGGGCATATGCAGGGCGGCTACTGGATCTCTGTTTTGTTCAGGAGAAGATGGAAGGGACATAGCCGTCCTGTTTTGCCTCTGTAAGGATGTTCTTACATTTTTCCCTAACAGAAATCTACCTCATCAGAAAATAACCTTCAAGGAGTGTCACAGACACTGCAGCTAGATTGACTAAGTGAATATTTATTTTTAACCTGAATACATTATAGTACTTTACAAACTTTGATGGGTACTTAAGGAAAAGATACCTGAAAATAAATATCTCTATTCATATAGATGAGAAGGCCCTATCTTTGTTTATTTCTATGTATCCTACAAAAAAATAAAAAGATAAATGTATTGTTGATGCACACTGGAAGGATTCAATGATACAACAGGATAATCTAAGACCACTTTACAAGACAGTACTACAAAATTCAAAAGAATATCTGAACATACATACATTTTTATAGCTCTAAATTTTGGTACCTTATATTTTTCGAACTTATGTCTATATATTAAAGATCTCCTCAACATAAAATAAAAGTTTATAAATATAATTTTTAGAAATAAGGATCTTAATTCCTTTGGAAAAGTGTATCTTTCTTGTGGTTTGGTTATTACTGTCTTGCTGAGAGAGTAAGCAAGGGTTAATCCAATGTCAATTCAATTTGGCTTTGTCCTGACCGTTTTAGAGGCAGGGAAGTAAACTACTCAAAGTGACAATGGGGATTTTAATTTCTTTGAACTATTTCTGCAGTGATCAGGTGTCAGGAAACATGTCCTATTCTGAACTATGAAGGAAAAGACTGAAATAGAGAGATACAGTCTTTAGGCTAGGAAGCAAAGGACAAGGATGTAGATGAAGGCAAAGTCTCTGGAAGGGAGACAGTAAAGCTCAATTTCACTCCCTCCTGTTCCCACCTCAGATTTATGCACTTAGCTATGCATTGAAGTGAAGTGTCATTTCCACAAGGGAATGAGAGATGTTCCCATCTGCATTGCTTCTTAATCTGAATGTAGCATTTTTAGTTTGCTATTTGAAAGGAATGGACACTATTTCATTAATCTTCATTTACAGATTAAATACAAAATTGAAACATTCCCACTGGTTAACAGTATTCATTTCAGTTTAAGATGATGTTTCTCACTAGATGAATTTAGTCTTGCTGAGAAATAAATGAAAATATTCCATTAAAGGACTGATATATACACTGAAGAAATAGAACTGGAATACTGAAGTAAAATAATACATCATAAACCAGCAGAAATATGTCCTTAGAATAATCAGTAGGTCTTGCATCTTAGGTCCATACTGTGTTCTCTTTTCTTTCAGTACCATTTTACTGGTATTTAGTTATTACTTATTATGTTGCCCAAAGCTAACAGAAACCGTATTTCATTGGAAGTGCACAGTGAGGAAGAGAGTCCCTGCTATAATCTCCAGCAAGAGAAAATACAGAGGGGAATCAAAAAAGTGTAATCCAAGATAAAAAAAAAAAAAAAANAAAAAAAAAAAAAAAAGAGACTTCCTCATTATTCCATTTCCTTATCTCTTCCTGTCCCCTTCCCCTTAAGCTTTTTATTCTGTTTGGACTTTTTTTGTGAATACAGAGAAAGTCTGAAGTGAGAAAAACCCACGCCATTTCAAAGCATTTGTTAACTTAAGTACTTAGAAGTCATCAAGACTTTTGTGGCACAAATAAATACTCGTTGCTGAGGCACTGCATAGGGAAAGACTGATTTTATTCAGAAGGCTCAGTCAGAGCCTGCTCCTCTGAGAATGTATATATTAGGGTCAAATGCATCTACAAGAGAAAATTATGTACTCCAAACCAGTATATTGCTACAATTTTAAGAGAATTGTCAAGAATTATCTGCTACTTTACAGTTGGGTTTCTCTTGCTTTTCTCTTAAAAGAAATAAATCCTTCCTTAAGAACAAGCAGAGAAAAAAACTTAGTACATTTTTAAAATATATTCAAGAATAAAGCTTGGAGAAATATATTCACTATTACACCTACCTAACAGCCTGAAATCTGCTCCACGATCTACAACACATTACAGTATCATTTCAAGGTCTATACTGTTTTTCACTGAGACCTATGTGAATTTTACTAAATACTTTTAACAGTTTAACACTGTAATAGTGATTTAAAAATGCTTACAGAAAAAGGTTTTGTTATTGCATCAATATTTTTCATTGAGGACAGCATGAAGGTCCAGGTATTTTGTGGTAACCCGGCAGATTTTTTGTTCCCCATGTAAAGGGCTGGTATGATCCAATGGCCCTTTACTGTCACTACAATGAATGACAATGGAAATTACATTTCTAAGAGATTACTTATTAGATTTGTGAAAGTTTATTACATTTTGTGTGGTACTGGCTTTTTTGTTTACTTTTATTTGTGTTTAATATCTGTGATGATTATGCCATGATGCTTTTTTGCTTTTTATATGTACCCCGCTTTATATACTCTTTTATATAACTTTTATGTATTCTTAAGGGCCTTTTAGCCCACATACTTCTAATTCTTCAGGTTTGATAGCTAGCATAGCCCAGTATTCCTTAAGCCAGGAGACCAAACATCTTAGAAGCCTCAGACACCAAGGTCTTCTCTGGAACACAGTTTGTAAACTAAGATACAGGGGGAAAGTTCCTTGGAGAGGGGGGTTTGCTTAGCCTCTCATTGGGGAATCTTTGATAGATATGTTAATTGGTGAGGCCTATCATGTTATACCCAAACTATTGTGTGTGTTCATTTCAGTGTGCATTTTGATGTGCATTCCAGCGTGCTCCACCTGGACAGAGTGCACCAAGGATCCTTAAAATAAATACCGAGGTAAAATCCTTTTTTTCCCTTCTAACCATGTTTGGCTCTTGATTTTAAGACCAAGAAAAGGCATCAGTGACAATGTCAGAAATACTGTGAGAGAGGTCAGGTTCAGGTGGGAATGCCCAGGTACCTCCCCTGGGGCAGGGAGTTTCACACTGAATAATGTAATGATGTGGATCACAGGATGCTTCAGGAATATTTGATGGTTTAAGACCTTACAGGTGCCTCTCAGTCAGGGCAGTTGAGTCAATTATGACCGATGAGAAGGGGTGAATAAATTCAGGCTATGGTGAATGTCACAGTGTTTTCCCAGAGGGGAGTTTTCACAGCTGAGCGGTTTGTGCAAGGATTTAGACATGGTAAAAAGCATTACCCCACCTCCCTGGATCTACCTCTTTTCATCCTCTTTCCTTATCTTGCTCGACAGTCAGCTGTAGCCTGAGGTGGTGGGTGTGCACACCCTCTGCACCTAGGAGAAGTGCACATCATCAGCTTGCATCCTGATTGTTTGAGCCATCAGCATTCCAGTCTCTCACAGGTCTCTCATCAGTCCTCCCTACACTTTTGTGGCTTCCCCCGGGATCAAAATTGGCATCACTACAATAGTAATGAAAGGAGGTGAAGAGTTTACTATTGTTTATCACAGTAACAGAAAGGCTTAGTTTTATATTAATCTCTTGCTCCTAGAACAAGGAGCATGGTGATTTGTGTGGCTCTGAATTGCTCTGTTTGCCTTGTTGACCTTTTTGAATTGAAGTTTTATGGATCTCATCTGTTTGCCCTGTAAAGACTAGCAGAGATTTATCAGCTTTATGTATTTTTCTCTTTTTTTGATAATTATAATTGTGTGACCCTGTCACACCAAGTACTATTGCAAAAACAAAGGCTTTAGTAATCTTAATGTTAAGGAGGTTTTGAAATATAGTAACAAACATTCCAAACTTAAAGTTTTCAATATTTTTCTTTTGCTTCATTTTAACACCTACATCACCATGATACTATGGGTTGGCTTGAAAACAAAAATTCCATTTCCAAAATGAATATTATTGCGTTAAAAAATTTTGGGGTTGTGCTACATGCTAAAAGCACTTTGTGAAACAATATCATGGACTGTTAATACCACAAATGTTGCAGCACTTAGCTAGCATATGGAAGACAGTGAATTCTGTCTCTCTTTTGTATGATTTGGAAGAGGCGTTTTAGAGCAAATGAGGGCTTAGCAGGAGTTCCAAGAGCCTTTTGACCTCTTTAACCTTAAACCCAACATTTACTGACTGAATGTATGCAGCTTCTTTAATCCCAGTTTTGCATCTTCTCTACTTTCTCAAGGTGCTTCTATCCCAGGTACTTCTGGCCAGCCTGCTAAGAAAGCAAATCTGGTAGATGGGCTCCTAAAGCAAGAGAGACACTGGGACAGAAACTGTGGTGCCTGTGCTGAGCTGCAGGTGCAAACTCCTGCATTTGCATTGGCCTTGTTCCTGCCATGTGATACAACTCAACTCATAACCATACGGATGGCAGCTGCCCCTGATTCAGCGTCACTCCCGTGAAGCCTGCTTGACAGCCTACGCAAAATTTACCCGGCTGGTGTGAAACACACCTTGCCTCTGAATCAGAAAGATTTTCCTTGACTTTTGGCTTGCTTCCTATCCTAGGTGTGGATGCTAATGGATAAACCGCTCTCCAGTTCAAGTACTAGTTCTCTCTGGGAAACTTCTATGAAAATGCAAAAGAGAAATGACATTTCATGATGAAATCATACAAATATTTGGCTTCTGTTACTGAACACTGAGCTAAATAATAAAAATAAAAATAAAAAAAAAAAAGATTTGAGGCTTTTTTTTGATGCTATATTTTTAAATTTACTTAAAGTGTGGAAAAAAAGACTGTAGCCATGCATTATTTTTGACAAATATTTTTTGAAAAGAAGCTTTCATATGTAAGAATTGAAAAATTTGTTCCTTTTCCTTGATTTGTAATTGCTTTGGTTTGGGGTCAAAAAAGAAATAATTGCTTTACAAATAAAACACAAAACTTAAAAATTATACTTTCACTAGGGGGCAGAAGATGCCTGAGTTTTTCATCTACAGAATCCTACTTGAGTTTATGTGACACAAAGTTTCTAAAACAGCTGTACTCCGAGCTGTCTAACCTCTGAATCATCATACATCAAGCAAATCAATAATACTCTATGGCAGTCACTCTTCAAGGAGAGAACACTGTGATGGAAATGCCTTCACTTAGACAGTCATGTACTGAAGCTGTACACTAGTGAGTAATAATGCTTTCTAAGGAAGTCACCATGAAAAAAGAAATCATTTCTCTTCTGTTCTACCAGGAGTGAGACAATAAAGGTGGAGAGAGAAAGAGAAAGATGAAAAATCAAACTTTTGCCTTCAAAAATGACTTTAAAATGTTATTGTTTGCGTTTTAATACATGTGATCAAATCTTCAAAATTATTTGCATTTATAGACAAATAGTTTTGATACAGTTGTACTCTTCATGAACATTATTGGCAAAACTGACATATACTTTTATTATTTCTGAAATAGCTGTTTCCATTAAAACCTTTCACAAATTTTATATTAGTTAACATTTTTATAACCCTCTGTATCCATCACAAAAAAGTATCTGTATTTGCATATTAATTTCACTGCATGACAAAATGAAATATTCTCTATATGAAGATAATATTACACTGCAATCTAATTAAATACACAAAACCAAGATGCTGCACACTGAAATTGTTTTCTAGCTTATGGCATGTTTTACAGTTCTGCTGAAGCCCTTCCTTGTGCTGCTTTAATTTTTAAGCCTGGAAAAGACAGAAAAATAAATATCATAGTGTTTTAATTTATGTTTACATAATTCGATTTCCGACAGGAATGGTAAATCAGCTAAGAACTTGTAAAACCATCAACTCTTAGTAAGTCCACCTATGTCTTGTGGAATCAGAATAGCCCAATGCAGGATGATCTTCACTTTAGAATCATTGTGGGTTTTCTGTGACATTTTGTTGAAATACATTGATCTGCTTGAAAAATTCATGAGGCACACATTAATTTCTTGGTCTGGAACTTCAAAAAGTATTTGAAAAGGCCCTAAATACTTTTAAATGTACCGATACAAAGAGTGCACACAGTCCCAGGCTATTGAGCTGAAGGAAAAACTACGTTTTTGACAATAACATTTTAAATTGTTCCCTGTAACTGTTCTTGAGGAAATAAGCAAATCCCATCTACTAGCACTATTCCCCACACAAACCTTAAAATAGGCACTTGTTTAGCCTTGTATAGAGCTTCATAGCGGGGAAGTAAATTATAATTTTGCTCAGTTTGGCATGTCTGTCAGTCTTCAATGGCAAATTAACTGCTACATGAATAAATTAAAAAATCCATGGAATATGCAACAAGTGAGAATACAATTGAATTCAAATTTTTTTGCAGTTATTCTTTTATGTGAGTCACAGATTCCTGAAAATAAGGCCTGTAGTACATGTAGTAACTGTTCAGTGAAGCCCCCAGAATGAGAAAAGCTGCATTAATCTTTCTGACTTTAGAAGCATGAGATGCAAATCATTTCACATAACTTGTATCTCCAAGATTTAGATGTCTGTATTTAACTTAGGAAACATAGCTCCCTTTTGAGGCAACAAAGCTATGCTGATTTGCAAGTCACAAGTATATGATCTTATTATCTTTGATCAATTTTGTTATTCAAGTTAACTATAGGATTTGCATACAAATTTTTATATGAATTAGGATGAGCTATAACTTGTGTAAACACCAAACACCAAACAGTTCCAAGTTGTAGTCTAAGTCACTCTACCTGGAGAAGAGCAAAGAACAATCACTATCTGTGCCTTCAGAGAGAGAGGTTCATTTGATATGTCCTCTAGTATGCAACTAAAATTAGATGAGTTGCCCTCAGGAAGTGTCTGTTTCTCTGTGTAAAAGGTAATTTGGTTTGGTTTTGATTATCTGACTTTATAGTTATGTTAAATGGGTATCACCTACTGATTCTGTAGTTTCTTGTGTGAAAAAGCAGTGGTGCAATGACAGTAACGTCTTGAAGGTCTTTCTAAATGTAGCTTTGACAACAATCCATGTAATATCCAGATGCATATTTATTAAAGAAAGCAAACAGATGGCTTGAAAAATGTAATTAAGTACAACATTCTCATCTGGTCCTGTCTAAACCAAGCAATACAGAAAATCAGCAACAGACCTTGCTTCTTGGAACACACAAACTAAGCACTGTTGCTATTTTTTTTTTCTGTTTTTCCTTCTGTGTTTTGTCTGATGAGACTAACAGACGTTATATTTCCCATGCTCTGAAGAAATGCTTTACCTCGCTTTTCATAAACATCTGTAACACACCTTCTATCAACTGTCTATTATCAGCCAATCTCACCAGTGTTCCTCCATTTTATTTCACTTTTATGTGATGTCAAGCTGCTTCCACTGAGTTATTTAACACGAACTTTTGTACTGGGTCTTGCTTTGAGACAATAAATTTTATTCATAAGCAGCCATATGAGTCTGTGGTTTAGATTTGTGTCTACATCAGTGCTGATAAGAGATCACTGTTTTCAGTTATTGCTGACCACACAACATCAAAGACTTCTTTGTTCCTCACTCTACTCACCAACAAGGAGGCTGGGGGTGGGCAAGTTGCTGGGAAGGGACACAGCCAGAACAGCTGGCCTCAGCTGACCAAAGGGATATTCTATACTGTATGGTGTCATGCTCAGCAATAAAAACATGGAGAGGCTGGCCAGGAGCATTTTCCAGTCAGGCTTTACTCAGAGACTGGACTAGCAATGATCTGCTCACAGACTGATTTTGTTTTACCTGGGGTTTTTTGTTGTTGTTTTCCCTTTCCCTCTGCTTATTAAACTGAATTTATCTTGACGTACAAGAGTTTTCTTGCTTTCATTGCTCCCATTCTCTCCAGCATCCTCTTAAGAGGGATGTGACTAAGTGAGCACCTGGTGGACACTTAATTGGTAGCTAGGATCAAGCCACCACAGCATTTCTAGATAATGAAAAAAAACCCAGGATGTATAAATATTGCCTGAAAGAAATTTGCATCTCTCTTTCTCTCTTTCTTTCTCTCTCTCTTTCTCTCTTTTTCTCTCTCTTTCTCTCTTTTTCCCTCTTTTTTGCTCTCTCTCTCTTTCAGCCTCTCTCTCCCCGCCAGCACCCCAAAATGTTTTCCACCGTTAGTAATTTTCCTGACGAAAATTATTCAAGAGTCTATCAACTTTTATCAATGGCAAATAAACAAAATAACAAAGTTTTGCATAAACTTTATGGATAGGAAGAGTTGCCTTGTTAATTTTAGTGTTCTAGTTTCAACACTGCATAAAAGTCTGCTTCAAAACATTCAGATTCAGAGCTTGTATCTTTCACTCCATTCAGCAGCAATTTAACCAATTTAGAGATAATAACAATAAAAAAATAATATTCTGCCTCTTTTCTGGTTGCTATCAGGTCCTCAAAAATTGTGCTACAAGAAAAGTCTTACTAGCTTCTCAAGGTGAATCTGTTTATTTCACTGTTTTAAGTCAGTATCTTCTTATTTAAGTAATTATGATAAATATACCTTACAAAAAGCTCTGTTACATAATTTTAAACTAAAATATAATAGTGTGTGATAATAAAAGTGATCTCTATTGTGCATTTTTTCTGTGCACATTTGTATAAAAGTATAACTCAGTAATATATAATATGCATGTATATTTTGGCAGGAACCTATGTTTGAGGTGAATCTGCCTCTAATGTACAGCTTCAAAAATTCTGAAAGGCTTTAAATTCAGCATGTTATGGAAGGGTTAAATAAAAACTATGATATTTCTTTCTCTTTAGAAAGAGAAAACTGAATGTGACAGGGAAGCATAAAACAGAAATAAAAATAACAATAGCAATTATAATAAATAATAGTAATAGTAAAAAAATCATCATCATCTAGAGGAATTTAACGGCTAAAAAGTTTAATTTACATTGTCAATTTAATCCTGTAATTACAATTGAGCAATTTAACATTTTTTAGTGCAATTAAACATTAAAATAATTTCTTTTGGTTTAATTTTAGCTTTTGGCAGTCGTATTTCAACCTATCACTACAGCTCTAAGGAGGTAAGTTTTGTTCATTTATAACGAATCAGAGTGAGATTTTTACTCAGCAATGTATTCAATGTATTCAAGCATGCTGTAACAAAAGTCTCAAATATCTCTTGTTTTCAGGTGGCATGAGCTGAGGTGTATTGAAGATGAGCACTCTTGCTTAGCTTCAATAATTTTCCTTTTTCTGAAATTACTACTATTTCAATGAAGTGAAATTCTCTGTGCTACTCTTTAGCTTGTTACAATTCTCATATCTTATCAGAGATCTCTGCCTTGTGGTCTCAGCAAGTATCTAAGATCTGGTCTACCCAGTTGCTAAGGCCTCTTCTCCTTCATTCTATGCATTAATCCAGACCAATTTAGAACTATGCAAATCCATATGCCTTTGGGTAAAACTTTTCGAGATGGCAACTAACATACTCTTTTATCATCTCCTGTTTCATTCTAAATCTGAGGTAAAAAAGTTTACTTTCACAGAAGGTTGAGAATATTGTGAAGTTAAAGAAGCGATGGCCTAAATTCATTTATGTTTTTCTTCTCTCTAGAATAGTCACAGCATCTCCTGAAAATAAAGAGGAAAATGGTCAGAAATTTATGCTTTTCGACTGAGATAATCAGTGCCTAAATATCTACTTATAAAGCAGGCTAAAACAAGACTAGTTCAGCAATTGAGAATGAAAATTCAACAGTTATTATCTAATTGTCAACTGAAATTATCTTCCTGCTGAATAGACAGAAAGCCCTAAGAAAATTCAGTATTTGTGCTAGTAAAACTCTAATGCCTTCAATTTTAGTGAAAGCAAGTCTAAACTTGGATAATGAGCTAAATAAATCTCAAATTTTTAACAACTGGAGCAGAGAAATAATAGGATTAGCATTAAAGCCTTTATAGCCAACATACTGAGCAATTTTATACTTCATTTCACTTATTACTCTTCCTCCTACTATTTTCTTTACTCTTTTGCCCTAAAAAGGGCCATAGCTGAGGCATAGAACAGGCCAGGTAATTATATCAGAAAATGTCACTTTCTCACAAAGGACTCCCATGTTTATCCTCTACTGTCACCAGTTCACTGAGAAGATTTGAGAGGCAACTGACCTTGTTTTGGTTGTATATGTGTTCATTTGGTTGTATGTGTATTTATTTCCTGCAGTATGAATAAAACCCACTGACTGCATTTGAGGATGAAGTCTTCAAGTCTTTGTAAACCCTTGCAATGCACTTCTCATCAGAGGATGGTATTACAGATACACCAATATAAATATGATGCTCTATGTTCAAGTAACAGATCAAACACTACTCAAAATAGCAACCTAAGTCTCTCAAGAGATAATCAGAGCAGTCAGCATTGTTCCTTGAGTCAACAGATTTTTTTTTTTATCCAGAAGGGTAATTCTTCCCTGTGCAGATGATGATGGTAAGAACCTCTGCAGGGAGTCAAAAAGCTGCCAGAAACCTTAGCAAATATGAAGAACACTTTTTTGGCATCCTTTCATAAAGATGACCCTTTTACATGCATAGAAAACTGTACATATTGGAAAAACTAATCTACAGACCTATATATATATATATATATATTTATTTTTTTTAACAGAGAACCAGAACAAAGAACTATTTGTTATTTTTTATTATATATCCTACTTAACACACAACTTGAAAAATACTCAGACAATGCAATGATAAGACATATTGTAAGAACTTTCTGTTTCTAGGAAAAGAAAATATCTTGACTATTTTCTTGAACATTTCTAAATTTTTAGACAATGTCTTTCTCTGTGTTTATACAATAAACTTTTGATCATCTATTTTGCACCAGGGGGTGCTAGGGCTATTATGATAACACAAAGAAAGGCACTTAGACTTTGTAAAGTCTCACTTAAAATGGTATTTATTAGAGCCAGCATTATAAAGAAAGAGAGAATAATATAGACAATCTCATATCTCTTTCAGTGGTGGGAACCTTGAGAAATGCATCACTGAACATCTCCAATCCACAGGCAATACACAATCAAGACCCCATTTGTGGAAAGGGTTACTTCATTTTGATTCTTCAAGCTGTCGCATAATTTTCTTCCAAGAAAACAATGCTATTCATCACTTCTACTATCAAACAGAAAGGATGTTTGCATGAGAACTTCTTGCTAGACTTCTAGGTAAGGCAAAGCCACAGAGGTAACACAGTTGTCAAGTACCAAGTAGGAGCTGCCTGCAGCTCCTCTGTTACTGGCCAATTTTATTCTGTAGACAAGGGATTTGCTCAGCACAACAAAGTCCTGAAGGCCAGGCTGTACATCCAGCTCAGCACAGCAAAGGACAGCACAGGCTGGGGCCTGTTATGTGGGTCACCAATCATTTGATGTAAAACAATCTTCCAGTGAGGATCACTGCAACATCTCCCTGGGACACAAGTTTTACCTCCATCTAATGGAAGAAAGTCTGGGTGATCTTTGTTTTATTTTGCCTTGGATAAAATTACACTTTTTGAGAAGAATGTTTTTTTACTCATCCAACAGTGTGTCCAAATCTCATTATTTGATGGTGTGTGTTAAAATAAAAGGCATCTCGTCTAGTCCTATTAATCAAAAAGTTGAAAGTTCTGTCCTTGCCTTACCTCTAGGGACAGTTAAAAGGGATAGTCACCCCCACAGTATCCTCAGATGGCTTATGTACAGTAAGTAACCTTTGGAATATTCTTAATTCTGACTAATTTAAAAGTAACATTGAAATAATTTAGATGATGCATTGAACTTTTAATTAGTTGCAGTTAGATGACATGAATACCAACTCAATTCTGTAGTCTAGTTACTACATACAGTTTTTTGTGTTTAATTTATTCAAAAATGTAAAGAGTCTTTCTCTATCCTGACTGTATGAAGACTTAAAGAATTGAAAGATCTTCAGATTGTAATAGTTGAATTGAGGAATGTAATGTGGCTGGTGAAGAGCTTTTGTATGCCATCACCTTTGCATAATTTTGAGTGCTAAAGTTAGCTGGGACAAGGTGTTATTTATATTGAGGTTTTATTGTCCTTTGAATGAAAAAATTGACTTTTTCCAAGGGAAGACTGGAACAATGTCAAATCCACAGAACAACAGGAAGAGAACTAGGAGCAGAATAGCTGCCTTACTATGTGTACCCAATAAAGATGTGCACTTTTATGGCAAACAAACTGGTGCATTGCTTGACAGTATAAGCGAGCTACTGTTACTCTTAAAAACACAGAATTAAAATGACTGAGACTATGGAAATTAATTTGTTCTTATTTAAACATTATGACATTATAACTAAAACAGCCTTTATTTGGAAAATGCTAAATAAATACAATCTTTACCTTGTTTTGGTTTACACAATTATAGAAAGGAGTTATTAACAACTGTTTGATGTATTGGACTGTCTGTTTAACTGATGTTTAGAACAAATAATCCTGTAAACACAGTTTGGAAAAGTTTCTGGTTTTTCCATATATATATTTTTACAAGATTACCTAAGATATAGATTAGAGACTGGTGGTATAGCTCATTGATTCTGAAACTAATGCAATTTACAGCAGTTGAGAATGTGACCAAGTAGAAACGTTCTCATTCTGAGATATTAACATTAAGGTTTGTTTCTTTTTTTTTAATCAGTCAGTATAAAATGACATGTTAATCTCTTCCCTTCTGTGTAGAAAGAACCACTACTGGACTGTACTCATACCAGATAAAAAGCAAGATATGCTTTACTAAACCAATTTTATGGTGAGGTGTATCTTGGTTATCACTAGAACGCATTTCCTAAAGAAAAAAACAAAACCGCATTACTCTTATTGAACTTCTCAACTAAAAGTCTTTAATTAGCTTTTAATTTGGGTTCCACTTAATTTGTAAATTGATTTTTTTTTTTACTGAATTAAAGCTATCTTCTGTACAAAGTAGTAATAATTTTCTTATGCCTACTTGGATACTGCCTGACTTAGTACAGTTTTTTTTTTTTAAGTTCAGAAGTTACATAACAATTTAAGTCAACAAGATTAAGATTACCAAGCTTCAGCAGTATACCAAAAGTGATGTCTGGGACCTATGAGAATCACCACAGTCCTAGGAAGAACACATCCAAAGCATTTTCATGGAATAGAGATGAGAAATGCTGATGAAAATCTTCAGGACAAAAGGTCATACATGCTATATATGGGGTTAAGAATTTATGTCCTGTTAATGTGTCAGAAATCTAACAAAAAATGCAAAAAATAGTTACAGTTAAAATCTCAATAACAGTAAAGCTTACTCAGTAAAAGCTAAAATGAAGAGAGAGAACACTGACTCAATATAAACAGTTAACAAATATTAGCTTCCTACTATGTATTCCTTTCTTCTGATGTTATGTTACCCCTCTGTCCCACTGGGCACTAAGGTCAGCAGCATCAGTCATCTTAGTAAGAAGTGGGGGGCTACAACAACCCATCAGTGTCCTGAGCTGTTTGCCAGAAGAAATGTGTTGTTGATGGTGGGGAGTTCTTCTACCCTGGGCTTCAATTCTTCTGTTCTCTACTTTTTCCCTGAAGTTAGTTTTAGCTGGCTCACACAGGTGCACTACAGCATTGATCAGCTTTTGACCACTGTGTTTGGTTTTCATATACTGGAACTTCTGATACTGTTCTCTATCCACACTCTTCAACACCACATTTAATGCTGGTGTCACCAGCAATTACCCTCACATGGAATGGCTATTTTTTACTGCTATATAATTTGAAGCAGATTTAGGCAATAGTTACCAGACTGTGAGACAATTACTATCGCAGGGAAAGCAAGGTAACATCAGCTCAGGACAAGGAAACTGCAAGCGAGTCCTGAGAGACAGCACTGCCAGGTCAATTTGAAGCCTGAGGCTTTTTACAAGTAATGACAAAACATCATATTTCCTGGGCTACAGAAAGGCTACCCTTCGGCAATCCTGCCGTGCTGTGTACTATCTAAGCATGAAATTGGATTCCAGAGCAACGAGAAAATTTGGCCTTGTTGACCTTTGTTGCCCTTATCTCCTTCTACAGCTAAAAGAGTTAACAGCTTTTGTGGTAGCATAACCCAATTACACGATCTAATCCTTCACAGAAACTTATCAGCAACTGCAAAAATTTGTTGTAATATTTTAAAATAGATAGGATGTATTGCATAAAAATAATAGTTATTCAAATACTACTTTTGCAGACATGCTTAAGTAACAGGGTAACATTTGTCACTTAAAATCTTTATAACTGCGGAACCAAAGCATGTCAAAATGAATAATATCTTTTCAGTTAATCGTCAGTTAGACAAAATGAAAAAAATATTGTCAGTATTTGTTTATCAACTGCCAAAGAACACATTTCAGACTGTCTAAAGTAGTATAAGATTCACTGGACAAACACTGAATATAAAACTATTTGGGAGTCTTTTCTGCTTTGTGGGAATATAACTTACTGTAAGAGGGAGTTGCACATTTTGAATATGTATGCAGATTTAATGAAATTTTAATGGAAATATTAGATTAATTTTGGGTTTGAGTAATTTTGGTACCCCAAATATTTTATTTTGATACCATATAAAGTATTTATTTTAGCAAAAGTTGTTTATCATTGAATCATTAAATGGTTTATGCCTTTACTATGATCCCCAGTTTTCTGAACTCAAAATTTACAAACAACTAAGTACAGGCTATATAAATTTCTGTCTGGGCCTACCTCTAAATATTTTTTATACATCTGGCCACAGTTATAAACTAATCTTTCACACATGAAAAACACCAACCATTTCAGTGACCATGGACATTCCCTTTATTGTTTTTGTTCATTTTGTTTGGTTTGGTTTAGTTTAGTTTAAACCAACTTTCCATATTAAAAGCTTGTTTTTCAGTCACTTTCGGAAGAACTGAACTTTCTATGACCAGATATCCCAGGCAGCTCCTGACAATAGACATAGGAATATTTCTCAAATGTTCTAGAATTATTTGGAACTACTGTTTCTGAGAGTAATTGTGAAGAGTCAGCAATTAGTACCTGCTTTGTACTTTATTTCAGTCATGGTGCCACACAGTCTAAGAGCTTTATTGCTTCAGAAATACAATATTTTTTTTCTCAGTTTTCTCTGAATAATATTACTGTATTACTGAAAAATTTAATTTAAGAAGTAATAGCTAATATTCAGTGTATATGGGCAAACATATAATCCATTACAAATATATTTGAGATTGCAGTCCTTAAGAATTCACAACTCATCTACCATCTTCTGATCTGCTCTATTTTAGAAATATCTCTAGGGATTTAATGACTAACATTTGCAAAGGGATTTCATTGGTAATAACCTATATTGTCCTAAAGTTAATTATTCAGGAAAAAGTACTCACTTACATCTGCTGAGGACAGGAATAACCATGCTCTAAAGACTGAGAGGAAAAATAACAAAAGAAAAGGTTTGAAAGAGAAGGTTTTGAAAATTTGGTTCAGAAATTGTATTGTTCCAGTAAGATAAAGTAAGATACTTCTAGCTATTTTATTTTTTTAAAATTTATTTCAAAAAGCCAGATTTTCTTAAACATCACTGTAAAATATCTTATTTTGAGTTTTTACTGTTTCAAGTAGTACCATAGTATCAAATACTTACCTCCTGAGTTAACAAGGGAAATGTAAGAATCAATCAGTTGATCATTCATATATTAGCCAAATCAGCAAAAATAGTTGTAAGTGAGATATAGGCACATAAAATCTATATTCTTCAAATATCTTGTGAATATGTTTCATTTAAATCATATGTTCTTTCCATGCCTTCTTCTAACAGCTGTAGTAAGAGTTTTCTCTCACACACTTGAAAAAGTTTGATACAGAGATAATGTTGCAGCATACTTAAATTACTGTAATGGTGAAGTGATATTAAAATTGTAGAAATCCTGTAGTACAACTGGTGCCAATTACCTTTTCATCCATCCTCCACAGTTTTTCAAATTTAGTTATTTTTGTGTTTGAATATTTTGCCTCTAATATCTTCAATATTCAACTGAACTTATTAATAGTTGTGGAAATATTCTTCAGCATTGACATAACTGTCATTATTTGCTGTGCAAGAGATTGTTGAAAAAATTAAATTCATCCTAATATTAAAATATTAGAATATTAAATAATATTCTAATTTAAAATATCTAATCCTATGGCATATTAAAATATGCAGAATTCATTTAGAAATAAAGACATGAATAGTGTTTTGTAAGTGATATAACAAATTGTTGCAGTGTAGCCTTCATTCCATCTGAGAAAACACCTGTCTGTGTGTTTGCACATGCATGCATGTGTATCATCTTCTGTGACATAAACAACTAATTTTCTTCAAAATTAGTACGGGAAGGGTTTTAAACCAGATATGAGGACTGTCAATATATGTGCCTTCTGATGTAAATTTCCTTTCAGAACTAGAGGTGGAATGCATTATTCAAAATAGTCTTATCAGTTTTGCAAAGATGTTTTGAGAAAGATGTTTCTATGAAGCATCCATTTAAGCAGATTAGCTATTTGGAATCCTTTTGTAATAGAAAGAATCATATTCGTGTTCAGCATTTAAGCTACATTTTTACTTAGAGGATTATTGATGTGTATTAAGTGTTTATGTATTTAAATTAGTAACTGGATGGAGTGATTTAGAAATTCCCAAAGACTTCACTATGTATTTTTCAGTATTTAAAATATATATTTAATAAATAGGAATGACCTCAGAATGCAGTTGATGTACGTTGTGATCATACTTCTGTTTTTAGAAATGTCTTATAACAATTTGAATATAAAATAACTTTGACATATTTTTTTGCCAATATATGATGTATTTTATTTCCTAATCCACTTCAATGACATCTGCCAAAAGACTCATGAAGGATACAGGATAAGTTCTATATCTTTCCAGCCTGAGACTACTCTGAAGGAGGATGCTACCTGTATTCTTTCCCTCCCCTTCAAGGGCAATTTTGTCTGTCGTGTTGCCTCTATCTTCCTTTGTACCTTTTTATAGGGCTGGAAAGGTGATTCAGGCCACATGAATCACAAGCAAAATCTCCATGTGTTTATAGTGCAATATAGGCCCTTATATATGAAAGTTTTAAATTTAGTTTTCATATTTCCGTAAATATTAGGTTAGTCAATGAATAAAATGAATTGATGTCACAAAGCAAGTCCAGAACAAAAGAAAATAAATAACATAAGTGTTGCAAACACTGTCATCTCTGTACGACATTCAAATAGGAATACAAATCTGAGTCATAATTTTCAGAACATGGAAATAAGTAAAGTTATGTCACAGATTTTTTTATTATTGGATGGTGTACGTTAAGGACCTTACTGTTTGTTTACTTTTTTCAAAGAAATACATATCTCAAAGCAGGAGTGTAGAATATAGTGTCATGTTATGGCAAGTCTTCACACAGTTCCTCATTATTTTTCTCTTGGTATTATCTTCCTAATTTGTATGTTCTTTAAAGAATATTTTTTAATTTATTTCTTTGAATTGTGTGTGTTTTTATTTGCACTTAGAAAAAAACCCTCAGATTCTTTTAGGTAAATAATAATTGTCAATTAGACTGTATAAAATTTTTAAAAACCAATTATCCAATGCCTATACCGTCTCATTAGTCTACAATTTTTAGCAACTTTTGCTATTTGGTCTGACATATCATCTCTAGGAAAAGCTAGTATTCACCAAACATTTAATTGTGCATTTTTTTTTGACATGAAATAAATGCCCAGATTTCATATCTAACAGTGGGATAGCATCTGTTTAGAAAGCCTTGTATAAACAGCAAAGGAAATCTCACAGCTGCAGGCACTTGTATTCATGGGGAAAAATAACCACTTCAGTACATCCTGCAAAGCCAGTGAGTCTGGATACAGGCAACCTAGGTGATTTCTGAAGAATGTAAAAGATAATTTATTGACTTACATGCTCAACAAACCAATGGGATGATGTGTGCCACTAGATTTACTGATCCCAAAGCTGGCCAGAGTTGTGAAGGCTAATGGCAGACTTGGCTGTTGTGGATGCTGGAGAATTGGAGAGGGTGTACCCTGAGGGGAGTGAGAAGTAGAAGGGTAGCAGAATTAGGGCGACACTCTTCAAGAGAGCGTATTTTGGATTGTCAAGGGATCTGCTTGGAAAGATTCAATGGGAAATTGCCCTGAAGGACAAAGGAGCCCAGGACAGATAACTGATCTTCAGGAAACAAGATTCTCTGACTGCAAAAACAACCTGTTGCTTGCAGAAGGTCAGGCAAATACAGCAGAAAGCCAGCAAGGTCTGTACAGTGATTGCCTGACTGAGCTCAAATGCAAAAAATGAAGCATACAGAAGGTGGAAGCAGGGATAGTGGCAATAAAAGGACATTTCCCAAGTGTGCAGTGTGGAGTTAGGAAAGCCAAAACTCAGATGCAGATGAAATTAACAAAGATAAAGAAAGAGCAAAGCCCAGGGTTTCTCTAAGTACGTTGCCAATGAAAAAAAGTTTCAAGAAAAACCTTAACCTGTTTCTCAGTGAGGTAGGAAACCCAGTAACAAAGTAGGTGGAGATGGATGGCATACTGAAAGATTTTTGTGCCCTGTTTTCAGGTGCCAGAGGAGATGTGTATGAAATTGCTGAGTGTTAGGAACCTGCAGGCACCACCAGCCCTGATTGTCCTTGTCCACCCCCCCAAAGTCTCCCCCCACACTGACCAATGACCAGGAACCCATTTTAGCCTCTCCTTGGGCCACCAGCCTCTGCTCCAGCAACACTGCAGTGGGATAAATCTTCAGATCACACACAACAGTCACTTACACCCCAGCTGTCCCTATTCCCAGATGCCTGATGCCCGGACCTATATTCTACTTAACCTCCATCTCATTAAAGATATCTCTTATTTGTTAGTGGTAGTTTAAATATTACATTATTTTATTCTATTCTGTATGCCTATTTCCCACATGTATTCAAAGTCATGTGATGATGTGTAATGTTGAATCATTACAGTGATAAAACTGAAACACTGATTCTTCAAAGATTTATACACATACTTAACTGTGATCTGTTTCATTGACTTCACTGCCTGACTTCAAACTGGTGCTATTCATTTTTGGTAAAGTTAATTGTGGGTATCCCCATGATGCTTTGAGCTCTACAGTCTTCTATTTAATTTTTTTTAATACTTGAACTGTATTTGGATCTGCTAAAATTAATATAGGTTTAGGCTATTTATATATTTGAAATACATATATATTTGGAAACAATTGCAAAATATTAACTTTATTGTTTTTTATTGACTTCAATAAAACCAACAAAGTTCTATATTAGTAAATGTTATTCTTCAAATGCAAAAGAAGACAAAATGTGGTTTTTCATGTAGTAGATTGAGTTTTCTGGTCCAAGATTTTTATGTGTAAACAAATTGTGAGAGGCATGGAAATGAGTAAGGACATCTACCACAAAATCTTACAGAGTAAGGTCAAACAGCACCATTAAATCATCAGTGCTGGCCCTTTCCAATTACAAAACTCTAAACTTTACCCAGTTTTATTGGGCTGTTCTGAGCTCAATAACTTTTATTTGAGTAGACAATAACTTGTGTTTGGCTGAAGTATATCTCCTAGAAAGGCAACCATTCTTTATTTAAAGGTTTCCACAGACAGAGAAATCTACTTCATCCCTTGGTAGCTTGTTTTAGTGATTAATTGCCCTTGCAGTTAAAAAGATGTGCCTAAATTCTAATTGGAATTTATCTGGCTTCAGCTTCCAGGCATAGGTCCTTGATAGGCCTTTTTCTGCCAGATTGAAGCCCGTTAGCAATGGGCACTTTGCCCCCGTAGAAGTACTTATGAGTGCAATCAAATCACTTAATCTTTTTGATCAACCAAACAGACTGTGCTCTAAATCTTCCACCATGAGCCATTTTTTACATCTCTTGGAAATGTCTCTTTTCTGTACCTTTTACAATTTTACATCTTTTAAAAATATGGGTGCTTTGTACATTGGTCTCACTGAGCTGAGCAGAGATGATACCACCCCTTCTACTCTTATGATCCTCCTTTTTGTGTCTTTCAGTATTCTTTTCCACCAACATTGCAATAGATACTCTCAGCAAATTGCGATAATCTCTATATTTTTTCAGAATCATTGCTTTCCAAATCTGTCTGTTTATTCCTATTGAATATATTTCTTTGAATTTCAGTACTTTTATTAGAGCGTGATCCTTTACTTTGAAATTACCAAGTGATCCAGACTAATTTTTCTGACTCTTGTTTATGTCTATTTTTTATTAGTAGTATAATTTGCACTATTTATGATCCGTAAGTCTTTGTTTTATCCATTGTTAGATTTGGTTGACTGTCTCAATTACTGTATAATATCCAATGCTGGTTATTTCTGAATTATTTAAAAAAAAAAGCAACATAATCAAACACTGATTTCCCACCACTGGCAACTGTTCCAGGTTTGTCACTTGGTCATTTTTTTAATCCACTGATCTTGTATAATTCCAGAATTTTACTAAAATATTTAACATTCTTCATTTAAGAACAGCTAATGCAAATTTAAATTAGAGGACGTAGGCATCTGAAGTGGAGAATTTTTACATGCTCTTCATATATACCTCAGGAAACAGCAGTTTTCTCTCTTCTATGGGTTGTTCTTGCTGCTGCTGTTGTTGGTTTTATTCTACTCAGAATAAATAATCAAAAAGAAGGAAATCAAAAATCAAAGCAAGGAAAAAAAGAAAGGTGCATAAGAATCAAACTGAGAAGTATATTTTGTGTTGCAAAATGCAGAACAGCATGCTCTATTATTTAGAGCTAGTATACCGAGTGAGCACTTTCTTCATTATTTGAGTAAATAATTTGTTCCCTGATGGACAAAGTGACTTAACTCTTTTTTTCAACCAATTTCTTCACATTCAAATGCAAAGCATTATACAATTTCCTGATTGTTCTTTATTGATGTAATCAGTAAGTATGCCACTTAAACATTTTTCCATTACAAATATTATTCACATTTTAAATTGTCATTTGATGCTTTCTGAATAGAAATGTGGTTTATTTTATTTACAATATGATGAATTTCTTGAGCATTTTTTTTTCTGAAGATGCATTTCAAATCACTCTCAGAAAATCATAATTCTTCTGTCTATGAAAACTTTTTGCTACTTTTTAATCACAAAAGCGTCTGTACCTTGGCAAGAGGTGCCATGACATCATATTCCACTTTCACAAGGGTAGAAATGAGAAATATGTGTAGGCGGTTCCAAAACTGATTCTGGAACACATGAGCACTTGCAAATTTAATGGAAGTCAAGAGCTGTAGATAAACATTATGTGGGGATGTTAGGACTAGCATTAGTGAACAAATGTATTCACAATGACAACTTCTTAGAATTGAAAGATGGATTTTAGCTCCCATGTACACTTACAAAATCCTTAGATTCATCTGAAGTTTGAAATTTGACCAAGGAAGTTTCTCCTCAACTACAGGGAGAAAAGCAGTTTAAAAATTTATGGATTTTAAAGAAGCTAAACAATTGGCATACAAGACAGCTTCCCATTGATCTGTGTGCTTAATAAAGCTAAATGTTAGGAAGACTAATGTACCATACTGATGTTTTAGGAATTTCATTAGCGTATTTGAACGACTATCATAACTCACTCACCTCTGCTGAGTTTATGAGCCATGGGTTTTCTCCAGCTCATAAAATCATCTTGCTTAGCACAATACAGTGACTGATAGCATCAGAGATGACACTTCGTGAAGCAAGGTGACTCTTTTTTTCCTTCTTTTCTTTACAAGTTTTGTAGGACAATGCAGAGATACAGAAAAGATACTGAATAAGAATCTGATGAAATATTATTCTGACTTAGTGACAAAGTAAACACAAATATCCTAGGTCTGTTGCTCTTCATAACGTTGAATGTAAACTGTGACAATGTTAACTTCTGAACTACTGAGAAATTAATTCTGTTTTTCCATCTTTTAAAGTGTAGTACACCTGGCATGAAAAATCACCACTGGAAATAGTAATGTGGCTTTCTGTCAATGGATCTTTATACTGAACTTTGATCTAAACATTCTGAAATAAAGAACATTTACAACATTTACCCTTACGTGGAATAAAAGAGATTATCTACACATTTTCTCATTACAAGCATCAAACCCATCAATTTTTAAACACTATTCTTACCTCTTTCTAGTAATCTGATAATGCAGCTATCCTCTTAAGTAATCATCCAAGTTTCCCTTTGTCCATGGATCAAAAAAGGCACCCAAAAGATGTGATTTCCAAAGTATTATTTGTCTTCCAATTACTGCAAAGGAGACCTAAAAGGAAGAGCCCAAAGGTGGATCTTTGATGTTATAATTAGATACATTAGATATATTTAGTCCTAGTTGTTCTCATTCTTATCCCTGAAGCAGAATCTACATCTTTAGCCATAACCTACAAAATATCGTAAAAGACATCTTAGAACTGGTTCAAAACAGTTATCTCCTTGAGTTTATGTGGGTACAGGGTAGAATGAGGTTTTTGAAATAAACCTTTGGATTTTATCAATGCCCACATTAAGTTCCAGTTCAGATGCCTAAGTTAAAATTTACCTTGTGAATATGTGCCAAATAAATGTCTTTGATGTCCAGACTGCATGTCATTTTTAAATGAATGTTACATTATTTCTGCATCTTGACTCTTTCATCCATTTAAAGAATCCCTATGAAAATCTCTTCTCCGTTACTCTTTCGTAACATATTACCTGTATGAATTTATTTTCATTTTCAGTTATGCAGTTATCTAATTTAGCTCTGTAAAAATGATCACTTTCTTTGAAATATAATTTAAGAGTAGCATGTGTCCTTATATGCTATTCTGTTCTTGAGCACAGTTGGTATAGTACTGTGTTCTTCACCACGTGACAAGAAGCAAGTAACCTTAGTTCAGTAGTCATTCCTGAGACTAAGAAGTTTATTTACACAGATAATTTTTGTATTGTTTTTATGATTGCATTTTTCTCAGCTTATTCTCCAAGATTTCTGCCTGTTAAACATGTTCCTCTATTTTAATTGTTGCCTCTAATCAGGACATCTACATTTATGCTATTTTGGGTAAGGGTGCGTGTATAGTTAGAATTTCAGTTTTAATATTAAATTTAACTTTACCTTCTTTTCTCTAAGATTAAAAGTAGAGAAGAATTTACTAACATCTGCTAAAGAACTAGATCCAGCTTGCCAAATGAAATGCTATGCCTCCTCTGCATATGTCATACAATTTCAGATACTAACACCTTTATCAGACTGAAGCTTTCACAATTTGCAAGAATATTTCATTTTGTTGAGAGCTACATTTTTACTAAGAAAATGTGATTATCTTGTATCCATTGTTGACTGAGTTCATATTGCATTTTTTTTTTTTTTTTTGCTTGGATTCATTTATCTCAGATAAGTAAGACTGTAGTTTCTGTCCTATATTCCAAGTTATTAATTCTGAATTAGTCTAATAGTGATTAATAACATCTGAATCTATAAAATACTTGTATGTCACAGAAAATAATCCATATTATACTTAAGGAAATAGAGATCTAGGCTAATACTAGGATACAGAGCAGGTTAATTAGTTTTTAATTTATATTATTTTGTAAATTTTTAGTTTAAAAAATCCTGTATATTAGACATTTTTTTCTAGATATTTCTTACCCTTAATAAAGATTATTTTACTTTTCAAAAGTGTTCTCTATTAGTCTAAAATTAACTAGTCCTGTTTTACTTAAACTTGCAGATCTCTTTTTCTTGGAGGGGTAATTGCATCTTTATGAAATGACGTAATTATAAACAAGTATAATGCCTCCATGAGAATATATAGTCTTGCATAGAGTTTGTGTTATTTTTGACCCATTTTCACCCCTATGTATTAACACTAAAACTGAGTTCTCCTGCATTTTAGAATAGAATTGTAGAATGGTTTGGGTTGGAAGGGACCTTAAAGATCAGTTAGTTCCAAACCCTCACCTGTGGGCAGGGACACCTTTCACTAGATCATGTTGCTCAGAGCTCCATCCAGCCTAGTCTGAAACACTTCTAGGGAAGGGATATCAGTAACTTCTCTGGGCAAGCTCTTCCACTGCTTTACCACCCTCACAATGAAGAATTCCTCCATAATATCAAATCCAAATCTACTCTCTTTTAGTTCAAACCCATTTCCTCTTTTCCTATCATTACATGGTCTTGTAAATAGTCTTCTTCCACATGTTCTGCATCTGTCGCGGATGCAAAATAATCTGATGGGTATTAAGATTTCTTTTACACAGAGAGCTGCAGACATAAAGAACGACTGGAACTGACAACACTGCAAGGAGGACTTTGCAGCATCTCTGGTATTATAGACTAGTGCTTCAAGTAACCCAACTGCCTAGCAAAAACTCAGACAAATTACCCAAGGAATGGGAAAGTCAAAGATCAGTAATTCTAAGCTATCACCTGAACCAAGGCTTTCATGTAATGCAGAGAAAATTTGGAAGCATTTTAAGCAGAGAGTTTTTCAATATCTGTATTACTAACCGAGGCTTAACTGATAGGAAAAGAGACAGCTAGGCACACATTGTGTATCACTATGGTAACAGACACCCTAAAAACAATGTAATGGCAGTAGATTTAGAATCATTGAAAAATAAAAGAGCAAAATATAATGAAAAATATATGAGTAATACTATTGCAGACAGTGGCCACAGCAAATTCTCTATCCTGCCTTGGGACAGCATGTAGCTTTGCTTTGCAATTTAAGGCGAGAAATTGCTGAATTGCTACATCTGCACCAAAGATTTTGGAAAGATTTGAAACTTTTGGGAAAATTCAGAAATTAAGGAATCATAGAATCATCAAGGAAAAGACCTTTAAGATCACCAAGTCCAACCATCAACCCAGCACTACCAAGTCAACCTTTAAATTACTAAACCATATCACCTCCCTAGGCAATCTATTCAAATGCCCAACCACTCTAACAGTGATTTTTTTTTCCTAATAGCTAATCTGAACCTCCCCTGTCTCAGTTTAAGGCCATTTCCTCTAGTCCTCTCACTGCAGACACAGCAGGAGAGACCTCACTACACCCTCCTGTCAGGTAGTTTTAGAGACCAATGAGGTCCCCACTGAGCCTCCTCTTCCTGAGACTATGCAAACCCAGCTCCTTTAGCCATTCCTTAAAAGACATCTTTTCTAGACTTTTCACAAGCCTTCTTGCCCTTCTCTGGACATATACCAGCACCTCAAGGCCCCTTTTTAAAGAGAGGGGCCCAGAACTGAACACAGTACCCAAGGCAGGCCTCACCAGTGCCAAGTACAGGGGCAAGATCACTTCCATAGTCCTATTCTTGATACAGGCCAAGACGCCATTGGCCTTTTTGGCCACCTGGGCACACTGCTGGCTCATATTCAGCTGGCTGTCAACCAGCATCCCCAAGTACCTTTCTGCTGAACAGCTCTTAAATGACTCTGTCCCCAGCCTGTAGAGCTGCAAGGGGTTGTTGTGACCTAAGTTCAGGACCTGGAACTTGGCCTTATTGAATCTCATGAAGTTGTCCTTGGCCCATTGATCTAGTCTTTCCAGATCCCCCCTGTAGTGCCTTCCTACCCTCAAGGAGACCAGCACTCCCACCCAGCTTGGGTTATTCCTCCTATTGTAAAGAAGACATCTAAAATAGAAAGAGGTCCATTCTTCCTACACTGACCATTTCCCTGGAATGTCTATAAAGAAAGCCTAGCCTATTCCTGGAACATGTATGTCTACAGTGTGATAACTGAATGAGACGAACCTCTTCTAAATTCATAATTAAAGTTCATAATTATTTATGATGTTTTAAACATGAAATTAAGATGTTCTGTCTAATTTGCTGAATAGGTTTTTTGTTGGCTTTTTTTTTGTTTTTTTTTTTGGTGTGTATTTTTTTTGTTTGTTTCTTTAGTGTGTTTTTGGGTTTTTCATTGTTTTTGATTGGTTGGTTGGCTGGTTGTTGTGGGGGGATTTTTTGTTTGGGTTTTTTTTTGGTCATGGTGGTCGTTGTTTTGTATTAACTAATGACCTATTCAAGGAAAATTCTATTAGCTACTGATTTTCCTTACCCATCTCTTTGTTAGTTTTCGACCTTTAACTTTTTTATATTTCAACATTTTTGAATAAATGAGATTGCAGACACTGTGTAGACCATATAATTCTCCTGCTAATGAACTTGTTAGATACTCTTTTGAGGCTCTTTAAAGCTTCTTATGAACTGGCAGGAGTGCCCTAACAGCAGATTGAAATTTCGGGCTTAGGGGAATAAAAGTTTTGACCAAAACGTATGTAATGTTATTAAGGGGAAAAAACAAAAGAAAATAAATTCCTTGTTTTCCAGAAGAGAAGAAACTTCAGAAATTCTATTTGGTTTGTGCATATTATAGTTATTGCTATCAACTTAGAAGCATAAAATAAGCCTGGGAAAATAAACTCTTGGAGCCTCTAAAAGCAGTCAGTAGAGGGAGCCATGTTCATATGCAGTTTATTACATGCCACTGCAAAGCTTTCTGAAATAACCCAGCTGATGAACAAATGAGATTTTTTTTTTTTTATTTGCTGCAGTATCCTTACATAGGAAGAGAATGTAATAAGGAAAACACCAGACTCTTCCCTGACTGAATGTTAGTCAAGTGAAGGATCACAGTAATAACAGCACTAAAGGTGCAGCTGCAACTTTAGATTTGCTCTATTCTATGATTTTTAGATTTACCAAGGGATTTAAGCACTTAATATTAACCTCCTGGGTATTTTAGTGCGCAGATTCCAAAAATCACAAGGGGAGAAAAAGCCTGCTGTACTGATGCTTATCCCTGTCAAGAGCTTGGCAGTTGATTTCATGTGCAGTTTCAAAGTTTCTGAGTACTTTTATATTAAGAAATAAGTGTTTTAGGGATTGCCTTCTCAGTAATCGGTGACTGGTGGGTTTTTGTCTGAAAATATAACTAGAGAGCCCTTAGGTATTCTCACTGCTGAAATATTTAAACCACAGGAAGATTGAATTCCCGGTGAAATGCAGTTGCAGCCATTTTCTTTGAAAACACAGCTGGAGCCCTTTCATGGGGATAATGAAGGTGAGTTCTTCACACTGAGAGGAGCATTGAAATAGGGGTTTGAGATCTCCCACAATAGGTAAAGAAGGGGGAAGGGAACACAGCAGCTATAGTACATGTAGTAATAAGTGTGTTCTTGCACAAACCCTTCGTCATTTTGACAGAGAGAAGTAAGCCACTGCTCATTAGCTATTACTGTGTGAAAGGAATCAGCCCACTACCAAGAGCCCCTGCCATGACACTATACTGTGAGGCATACTGTAAGAATTACAGCTTTCAGGTTTTCCACATTGACTGAGGTATGAATTATGATGTTGAGTTGCTCTTCAACACTAAGAATATGTAAATTGAGTATAAAAGGGTGGTGCAATTTTAAGATTTGTTGATACATGTCACTAATGCAGATGTATGTGGAAAGTGCAGTGATGTTTAGGAGTTAGAAGAAAAGTGACTTAGAAGCAAAATGTTTCAGAAAATGAACTTTATTCCTAGGGAATTACAGTGAAGTTGTGTTTTAACCATTTATATATATACACATACAGATATATTTATATGTGGGAACTATTCCATGATTGATTTTCTCCTCAGATCTGTGGAGATAAGTCTTTCTTACATTAAAGCTGTATGGGAATAATTAAAAAAAAAACCCTAAACAACAAGGCTACTCTCCCCACTCCACTGTAAAAGCTATGGAAATTACACCCATAGTAAAAAACATCAGTCTCATGAAAGTACCTAGTATCATAGGTTAAACAGAAGTTAAAACTATATCTATGTAAAATCTATATCACAGTTTATTTCTATTTTTGTTACAGTATTTTTCTTTTTACAGTCGTCACTATATGTCAAATCATATAGCTTCACTGAATAAAGCTCAAATTTTATCACAAGGATCTACCTACCCTATTTTTTTTAAGATTTCCTTTTTTTATTGTGGTTTTTAACAGTTTTCTTGTTTTGACCCTATTTTATTGAAACTGTTAGGCTAGTATTTCTGTGCCATAAACATGAACCTATTTACAGTTTAACAATAAGGCACTTAAAGAAGAAATATAAAGGAGATTTCATGTGTTCTTCCTCTTTTGTAGGTGAACTTATGGATCTAGACCTGTCAATTTCTGATTCAGCATGGATGTAAGCGTTGGAGTTTCAAGGAAAGCAGAAAATTTCCTGTGGCTTATGGTGTCATTGTAGGAGTGGATATCATATCTATATCTCAGAACACACAAATAATCAGCAGTACGAGATGATTCATTCTAAGACAGAATATCAAGTTCAAGTTAATGGATGTCTTGCATAAACTGGATTTTTTAAAAAAATATAAGCTGTAATTGATGAAACCTTTCTCAAATTACATGGTAACCTCTTGCAGGAAATAATCTGCCTGTGTATTTTTTATACTACATAACACTGGAGATCACTGTTCTAGGAACCTTGCAGTAAACTTAACTAATATTTATTTGCCACTCTCTAACAGTTATGAATTAAATTTTCATTTTAATAAAGCTACTGTTGATATTTGGAAGGTACAAAAATCTTCATATCTGTGATGCAAATGTAAGGCCTATGACTAAAAACATAATTTTTTTTAGACTAGGCTGGACAGGAACGCTTTGATTATAGACACATTTTCACATTTTATCTTCAACTTGTGTATCATAACTGCAGAATCTTCCCATTTTGAATTCTGGGACTCGAGCAGATGGCAGAGATGTATTTCAAATAATGGTACTTGACATATAATTTCTATTAATAGTTACATAGCTACAAGGTGTTATTTGTAATTTTTCTCTCTTGGGAAGAAACTAGAAATTCTCTGTCACTTAGTGATAATTGTTCTTGAAATCTTCACAAATGGATAATTTTTTGAAATTTTTACCTTAAGGTATAAAGACAGCTATCAAGGCAGATGTTCTTTTGCATGTTACTGGATTCCCAAATGTCTCCACAGCCTAGTCATAGAATCAATTCCTGAGACATATTATGCGCACATATACAGAAATATAGTCATAGAACAAAAATTAAAGACATGCATTTTCCACTTTTATTAAGTTAACATTTGTAAAGTTTACTTGACATGATAAAGGAGTTTACTAGAAAAACAAATTTATTTTCTACCCAAGAAAAACTATACAAATGATAAAATGTATTATGTACCTGACTAAGAGTGAGTTTACATGTTAAAATATTTTCCCTTCAGCTCATTGAGGCAATGATTCAAAAAAAACCCAAACTGATACTGAAATGATAGTGAAATGTCAACTACGGAGGGGAGACAGTTGTACACCATACCAAAAATAAAGCTTTGGTTTTATGCCACTGGTGGGTGCTCTTTGGGAGAACAGTTAGTTCTTGTTTCAGGCAGAAGAAAAATGAAAAACAGTCTTAGACATCCTAGAGTTTATGGTAATATAAAATAAAAACTAATCCTTCAGAGTCTTAAGACAATTTCCATATGTTGTATTCTGTTCCAGTATTGGTATTGTCATGTTTTCAATCAAGGTTAATGCAAGCAAAACAAAAACCTCAGGAAATCAGGTACAACTTGTATAAAAACTCCTGCTGAAAACAAGTTAGAATGAACAGACTGTGTGATTTAAATGTTCTTTTAAATTTTTGGCAGCTTGAGATTTACTTTATATCCCATTTGCTCCTTATTCTTTTAGTTATAGTAAGCAGGTAATGCTTCCTTTGCTGTGAAAAATGCTGTTGTTACCAACTTTGTCATCTAAGCTTCATTTTTACAGTTCTAGTAGCATCAGTTTGTCAACATAAAAGCTAAAATATTCTGAACTCAATCAAGCTTTCTCAGGCTTGTCTCCGGAGATGGCATTAAAGGGCTTGGATAACCTTATCTGTTCAATACTGAGGATGTTTGTAGCTTCTGCTAAGTGTTCTCTATGGATTCCTTTCAAAACTTTTAATGGACAGCAATATGTCTGTCTGATCATATACATACTCCTTACCACATCATCCTAGAGACTTTTTAAAGCAGCCTGATAATATTGCTACCCTTTCAGCCAGTTTTATATGGACCAATAACAGTAGCATAACAGGGAAAAAACCCTCAAACATTTAAAACTACGCTTGATTTTGGTATAGTTAGGAGATTTAGGCAAGTTGTGGACTGCCTCCAGAAAAACAAAACAAAACAAAACAAAACAAAACAAAACAAAACAAAACAAAACAAAACAAAACAAAACAAAACAAACCCAAGAAGCATATCATGCAAGAAAACTCCTTCATGTTCAGAAAGTTGGAAAACTTAGCATTAATAAAGAAATATGGTGTCGAACAAGACTCACATTTGAACAACATCACTTATCTTGCACAGCTTTGAAGAATACAATTTAATATTTTATGAGATTGTGTAGATTTGCATTGTGAGGGTTACTTGTATTAGGAAATACTATTTCTATTGTTGGGTGCATATTGAATTATTTCAGTGAAGTGGAACAGCTCTGATTGTATTACCAAGAAATACCCCAAACAATTTTTAAATGCAAATTCCAGTTACAATGCACCATTTTTTTTTAGTTCTGCAGATAGTGTGCTATCCTTTAGGATTTTAAATTAGTGCACAGACACATTTGAGGTTAAACTCAATGCAATAACAAGTTCCATTTTATGTTTTCCAGAGCAAATGATAAATTTTGCCACTGTTACGATTGTATTTTCTGTGATTGCACTAGTGGGACCCTCAGACATTTAAATCAGAATGGTTTATCATCTATTTCTTCAGCAAAACCATACTGTAATATTTTGATATATCACTTTTGGAATCAAAAAGAAAGGGAAAACCAGCGTTCTACCTTTAGCACTGTCTTTTCCTACTAATTTAATTTTATAATGATGCCCTCTGCATGGAACAAGGATTTTTATTTTCACTTGAAGTTATAATTCTTTACACAATAACAGAAGAGTTGCCCTGCTGGGATGGAACTAAAGCTACTCTTAGCTGATACAATGCCTCTGGTAGTGGTCTACTCTCTGTTAAGGAAAATGTGTATTTCTGACATTAGCTCTTTTGTGAGGTTAAAACAAAACCTTGGATGGAAATTTGCAGTCAAACTAATATAACTCCAGAACTTTCTTAGAGGGGTAAAAAAAAATGCATGAAATACCTCATTTGAGCTTTAAAATTATAATACTGAGTTCAATCTCTGTCAGGAATGAACACCAAGAATACAATAAGTTGCAGCTTTTGATTAATAAGACTCTGTTTGATGGTACAGCACAGAAAGTGTGAGCAGTCTTTCCTTGGAAGAAAGATATGCAGAGAAAAATTGATTTATTTACATAGGAAAAAAAAAAAAAAACAAAACAACGAAACAGTACAATGTTTCTGTGCACAACTACAGAACTGGTTTGGATTTGGTTCCCAGGCACTGTCAAATGCAAAAATGCATAAACAATATAAGGAGTAGAGCCTTAGTTGAGTCCTTATTAAGTTATATGCAGTAGACTTTATTTTCCCATTTATTTTTCTACTTAAACATTCAAGGACTGCAAGGAGATTGATGCAGATGTTAGCTTAGAGGCACTTTGTTGGGATAAAATGAAATGTGCAATGAAAACTATGAACACTGACTTAAGATCTTGAACATGCTGATCCTACACACAGCTCCTCCAAGAAACCAAATTCACTGGCCCATCTAATATTTTATGATTCATACTACTATTCAAGCATTTCTATGGAAATAGTTGGAAGATATTATCCTTACATCAAGTGACTCAAAGTTCTCATGTTGGGCTGGGGAGAGAATATCTTAACTAAGCTGGAAAAAGAACTAAAAATATCTTAAAAACAAAATAACAGTAAAATCAAAAGCAAAACAAAACAAAACAAAAAACCCAAACCCATAAACCAAAAATTAAACCTAAGTGTATTTTTTGAACATGCTTTGAAACCCCCCCCCAAAAAACCCTATAAACATCCTTCCTTTTGTGATAGAATTGTTAAATAGAGTTGGAAGGGATCTTAAGGTATCAGTCAGTCTGTCTCTTAATGAAAGCAAAATCAAGTAAATTTAAGTAAGTAATTTTTTTTCTTTCAGGTATTTTTTTCTATCCATTCTTTAAAATATTCCTTTGCTATCTTTATAACATCCAAAACTAATAAAAAACTTATTTAGTGATTTAATCATGATTCTCATTAAAAATTTTTCTCAACTACTATCTATAATAACAGATCTGTGTCTCGGTTCATTTATTTAGTTTTCTGTTCTGAGTGAAGGAGAAAGTTTACCTTTTTGTGGCCATCTTTTTTTCTCACAATGTTTTTCCTCCTGTCTATGCCTCAGTTTTCTTTTTCTAGACAAACCCACATATTCTAAGCTTTTCTTTGAAGTACGGAGAAGTATAATAAAGCATGGGCCTCACAGTGTCACACTGAACTCCCTAACTTTTAGCTGTAGTGAAAGCTGTTTCAGAGAGAACAGTCACTGTCATTCACTGAATGCTGACCCATTGGCACATCTTACCTTCACACTCAGTGCATAAAAGGGATCATTTCCTCTTCACTGTACCAATGAGGTATAGCTAATGTTATTTTATAATATGAATCCTTTCTTCTTTATTAAGTCAAAATGTTATGTGATGTAGAGACTGACCCATGATGCTCAGTTAGATGACAATTTATAAAAAAGCACGTTAAGAATTTTTTTCCTTAAAGCTGATGTTACCATATGCAAAAAAATTACTTCTTCCTGGAGTTAAGTATTAAAGTCTAAGGAGAGTTCAATATAAACACAGAAAAATTGTTCATTTTTTTCATGCATGTGCAACTATAAAATCTGCCTCTTCATTCCTTTCTGTGTCTTTAATGGCTCCAAAACATATATCTTTGCTTCTGCATTAAAATAGTAGTGAAAATGGTTTTGTGAATCCCAACTAAGACAGATTAGTCAACACAAAACTTTTATTTTCACTGCTAGGCTTAAGGAAATCAACTGCAAGACAAGATTTCTGAGAAAAACATGTTATGGACTGTATCAAAATATAATCTCCACAATAAAAACCTTAAGAGATTTTTCTTCTTCTGAGCATCCTGGATAAGAGTGAAAAACACTTGTATGGACAAGAACATTGAGGACATGAAAAAGAAAACTAGGAAAAATCTTTATGGGGAAAAGTTAGGAAAACAAATGGACAATTTATGTCTGAGCTGGTATCTTAATTGGTTTCCATTAACTGAGATACTCAGCCATGAATAGATAATCCAGGACAGCTATGGTCCTATTTTATAATTCATGTTTCACACAAAAAGAGAAATTTATCTGTGGAGAAAGAGTAGAATTATCATGTAATCAAACTACTACAAATATAGAAAAAGCTATAAACAGAGTTACAAATGTAGAGAAAGATGAAGCTGATTACCCATCCTTATTGGCTGAATAAATAGTGTCTATGCTACTTCCAGGGAGTTTCCTCTGTACTCAGATTGTAGGAGACCTATTGCAAGTACATGGACATTACTGTAAAAAGGAAGAATATACGAGAATTTTAGTTGTCTTCACAAGCATGTGAGCATCAAGTATTTTTCTCCAATAATACCACTTGAGGGGATCCATGGAATTAAGACATCTGTCTGTACTAACATATTGAATGATGCCAAGGAATCATGCTTTGCAGCATTACTCTCTCTGCTGTTCAGCTGTTATTCTGCAATTTCCAAACGGTGGGTCATGGTCCTGAGCACACTTCCTCCTCACTACATGGGTTTGCTGGACAGCCCAACACAGATGTAGTGCAGTTGGGTCATCTGGGATCAGGCTACTGAGAAAGAGCAGGCTGGGAAGGGTCTTCTCTGCTTGGGAACCCAAACACTCCTATTTAGCTTGCCTGAGCTGCATGTCAGCATGCTAAGCAAGGTTGCTCACCTTGTTGAGACCAACCTTGATTTCCCAGCTTGAATTTGGGCCTACCTGGACACTGTGGACTTGTCTGACCATTTCTAGGCTCCTGACTGGCCCCTGTCACCAGCCACATGCTGCACTTTGTTTCCTGGTTGAGTGCTGTGGGGACTGTGCCCACAGGATCCACAGAATAACCCAGAATTGTTAGGGTTTAAAAGGCCCTCCTGAGATTACTTAGTCCAATTCTCCTGCCAAGGCAGGGTCACCCTAGAGCAGGTTACACAGGTGGGTTTTGAATGTCTCCAGAAAGGGAGACTCCATAGATCCCTTGGCAGCCTATTCCAGTGCTCTGCCATGCTCAGTGTGGAGAAGTACTTCCTCACGTTGAGGTGGAACTGATGTTTTAGTTTATGGCCATTGCTCCTCAGCCTGTCACTGGGCATCACTGAAAAGAATCTGGTGTCATCCCCTTGATACCATTATTTGAGATATCTATATGCTTTAATGAGATCCCCTCTCTGTCTTCTCTTCTCTAGATTTAAGAGATTCATTGAATTGTTGCCCAGTCACCCTCCCTCAGCCTTGGATTCTGTCTCTGTGCTCTGCCCAAACTCTCTGGTCCCTGACATAGAGTTTGGGAGCTAGCAGGAGTCAGCTACCACAAACAACATGGCACGTAGGTTAGACAACCTTAATCTGGAGTCTTATGTATGCGATTATAAGGATGAAGCCAGACACCGGTTATGAATTTAACTAATGTTAAATTTATAAATGTACATATATATATATATATATATATATATATATGGAGTCTTAGGTCAGGTGATTTACATCATACACTGTTTGAAACTGGCACAGGTGAAAGTCTGAGCATGCTGACAGGGCACACAGATTTGGGTCAGAAGAGAGATTTAATTGCTGTGGGTTGTCACATGGCTCTCCCATGGGACATGGTGCAAGGGCAGGAAGAACAAACTGGGAACGTGATGTGACGGCGGCACTGGGAATGTGATGGTGTTGGAACTGATTGTGTCAGTTTGTTCATGATGAGTACAGGAGACCAGGTGGGCTCACTGGGGTTGACAAGGAGTCAGCTCTGGGCTGGGGGAAGCACTCGGAGGCATAGGGAGATCTAGTGGAACAGGAAGGGCAGATCCTGACAGAAGGGTCACTCCTAGATACACTGTCAGCTGCCAGACAGCCAGAGGCAGTGGGGCAGCTGCAGGCATCAGACATCTCCCTGGGGATAGTGACAGGCTGAGGCTGCACCACAACATGACCCAAGGGTAGGCCTGGCTCACTAGGGTATAGAGGGACAGGGCAGGGCTGTGGGAGCTGGAGACCAGCTCTGCTGCAGCACCACGAGCAGGGGATGATGGCACTGGGGGGGTGCCATGGGGTCCTGGGCTGTGGGCATGGGTAGCCCTGAAGGGGCTGGATAGGGACAGCCAGTCCTCAGGACCCTGTCACATGTGTATGACCTCTACACAGCTATTCATTTTTATAATATATTGTAGCTGATTCTCTAGCAGACCATTTGGATTTTTTTCACTACTTTTTATTTTCATTAGAGAGACCAGATTTCAGAGTAATACGTGGATTTCTAAATTCTGTGTTTGTGGTGGTGATACACTGTTTCTCTTTTATTAATTATCCTGAGCACCCAGTCTCAAAAATGTTTTAGTGCTAGTACAAATGCTGAGTCCCTATTGGAAAAAGAATGAGCAGAAATTCATCAGGAAGCAAGTGGTTGCTGTGCTAAAAGGAATGTCACCATGAGACAGAAAAATAGGAATAGACAACTGACACTGCAGATTAATTCATAACATCATACAATCAATCACTGAGGTGTGAAAAGTACCTTAGACAGGGGCAGCCATCAATACCAGATTAACAATTCTCTTAGCTGCTGCTGATTTTCTTTCATAAAATAATATGAGTGCTAGTGATAAAAAAACCCCTCACCTTACTCAGTATCTCAGCTCTTAAATATTCAGATTTCACTTCTCTTTTATAGGCAGTATGTATGACTTTATTTAAATTATGTATTTTATTTTTTCCATTCCCTTTCAAATTGATGTGTGGTTTATTATAGATTTTTAGGTATTCTATACTTTTATTTAGATTTTCTAGGTGTTCATTTTTGGCACCTTATTGTTTCTACTGGAAAAATAAAGAGTAACAGTACAGTTTCACACCTCAGCAAATAATCTGCAATTAAATCATCTGGACAAATTAAATGAGTTTATAATCCTCATGGAAAAGGTGGATGAATTTCTCCCTACTTTGCTGGTCATTTATCATTTCCCTTTTTATTTTCAGGATTTGACAAGTAAGAATTTTCCAGTTTCTGCTTCACAAAAATTGTATAATTGTGTTAGATATGCTCAAGACCACATATTCTTTGAGAATTAATATGAGAGCTACTACAAACTAAAGCAAATTCTTTTCCTTTAAAAATTGGATTTTCCCCATTTTCTCTCCTTTTGTAGGCAGGAGGAAGTGGTAAATATTTAAAAAAGAAAATCCTAAAATTCTTTGAGGTTTTGTTTCAACAGTTTTTGTGCATTATTTGAAACCTCTCACCCTCTTGACATCTGTGTCTGTAGTGTTCATTTAGTGTTTTTTTACAGCCCAGAAATATTCTCTTGCTATTGTGCATACTTTGTGAAATGATGCAATGGTGATTTAGGAGCAGTTTATGAACACTATTTCAAGCTTTCTGAAGTGAACCCAAACCTTATACATTGAATATAAAATATACAGCACTTGAACATATATTTTTTCTTGATGTAAAAAGCTTTGAGTGTCATGATTAGGATGGCAATAATTTTCAGTAAACTGGCTTTCATTAATCCAGTGCGAACATGAGACAGTTCCACAAATTACAGCAATATCATGTGAACATTTCAAACACTCTAAACTCTGTCTTCTCCTTCCCAACATTTTTACCCCTTTTTCTGCATTCAGTATAAATCTATTAGCTCCTGTTCTGTCACTTTAGAAGAGTATCAGTCTAAAAGACTGTAACGGATTCTGTTTTCCTGTGACTTCATGGGATTAGTTTTGACGTGCTTCTATTCAGACTGTGGCTACATCTGAAACTTTAAGGGCTTTGATGTTTTTTGAAGATATGTGAACACTGTTTTCTTTTAAATTCATACCTACACTTTCTGCCAAAGAACTAAAAATGGCACATATAAAGTATTTAATTGACAGGAGCAGGTCTGAGGTATCTTTTTGCCTGTTATAAAATAATAATGCATAAAAGCCATCCAGCTATCCATCAGGACAACATTTTTCTTAATCTATTCAAGGGACCAGAGCTATTATTTCAGACGACCGTTGGTCATTGTAACCAAAGGTACTGTCCAAACTACTCCTACTACAGCTTTACATTACACAGGATTAATGACCTGCAAAGTCATGATACTGAAATCTGAAGTAATCTCTGGTTTTATTTCCACAAAGCTAATCTCTTGGTTGGGATAATGAAGTATTTTGTGCTATTACATTAAAATATTGTAATTATATTCTAACATTCAAGGTTAAAACTAAAAAAAACCCCAAACTTTCATAGATGTTTCATAGAAGCTAATGCGTTTTACTTGCAATTTCATGGCATAATAAGATGGTAATAGGAGTGAAGATTAAAAATAATGGAAATTTATTTTGATTGCCCATTGCAAATTATTTTCCTTTAAAGTCTTACATGTGAGTTCAAACAGGCCACTTGCAGAAGAAACTGAAGACTTCTAGTTGTTTTAAATAAATTATAAGGTAACAATACCCTTTATTTTGTCTCACTGAGTAACTGGAATTATCTAGGACTTTTAAATTGCTGTGTATAAATCTTCACTGCAGTGTATGTTTATTAAATTAGGAAACTACGGGAGAAATTTTAGTTGTTAAAAGTCTGAAAGAATGAAACTTTTCTCACTCAGGAATGAAAAAATGTAAACAGTATTTACCTTAATTAGGCATTTTTCTAAATTATAAAAAAATGTAGGCAATTCTTCAGATCTGCCATGTTCATGTTCGCTGTCTCAATTTTTAATAGCAGTCTTTTAAGACTGGGTAGATTATTAGATGTTTTGACATAGCCTCCATTGTTTCAGCCAGATCCTCTTGAATTCTCATAATCACGTTCCCAAAACTTTGTCCTGACAGAGGAAAAATATTCAATAAAGCAGCTCAGTGAAAGACTGTGTTGATTCTATGATAGTGCAGGTTTTTTTTCCCAATCCACATGTTTAGCCTGGTTATCTAGTGCAGGAAAAAAACCAAAGTAATTCAGTTTCTCCATTTTATAGTATTCCATCCCATTCTACTGTAGAGACAGTTCCACCCAAATCAACCAAAGGAGTGATTGTCAGACAAAAAGTGACTATACCTATTTGGCTTTGTTAGTGTTTGCTTCACATCTCAAGACCAAGCTGTTCAGAGCACGTGTGAAATTCTGTCTACCTGCAAGTCAGTGAGAAAGCTCCCACTGACTTTACAGAAATTACAATTTTGTGGGAGGATTCAGGCTAGCAGTCACCAGACCTATAGCAGACTATAGCCCTAAACAACTCCCTTGCTAGTGTTAGTACCCCAGAAAATCTCACTGTCCCCTGTAGAGCAAGAAAGGTGTGTAAAATCTTTTTAGTAGTAATACTGGATGATCCTATCTTTTACCCACAACAGGACCAATATAGTTGTCTCACCCTTTCTACTTCTCACATATTTCTTTCGTGTAGCAGAAAAATTGACCTCTGACTTCCACTTTCCAGTGGAAAAAAAACCTCTATATTTGGCCTAGACAAACATTCAGTGGAACAGATCTTTCTGGAGACTAATAAAAACAAATCCATTTGACCAAAGAACAAAGAATACCTGTTTTCACTGCAGACTTTTGCTGGAGTTCAATCTAATGTTGTTGTTTTTTTTTTTTTTTTTCCAAGATGGGTGAAAGCAAGTTGTTCTGTCATTATCAGGCTTTTCAGGTACAGTTTATGGATCACAATGTCTTGCTGGACTGTATTTGCAATTTGTTCTTCAGCTCTCATTTCTTTGGATTTTAAAATATTTTAAAATAAAACAGTGTCATTTTATGTTTTTACCATGACTATGCACCACGAATTGTAAATGGTCCAACTGTCAGTTATAAGGAAGTTTCCTTACTTTACAGATGTGTTTATTTTTTCAACAATTGGAATGACACAGAATGGAAGCTGTACTTGGAAAAGCTTGTCTCAGTCACAGGATTCATTTGCTACAGCCAATAACTCCTTAACCTCTAAAAATTACTGATTTGAACCCTACATATAAGCACATTTAAATGTCATAACCTACTCATTACTGGGAGGAACAGAAAGATAAAAAAATCCAAAGAAACTCTAAGTGAAGATTGATTTTGTATGCACTCGCTCACACATATCTTGGAGTTACAATACCACAGTTAAGAATAATTACTGAGGAGGAAAGAAAAGGACAGAGAGCTGTGTTGAACTCTGTGAAGTTCAAATGTGCAAACTCTCTCTGTTCCAGAAGTGAAGTGACATTCTCTGACTAGGGTGGGAATTTGCATAATGTGGGAAAGCTTGTTTCTTATCTTCACATAGCTGTGCTTGCTCTGGAATGATCAACTTTCAAGGAGCATTTCAAAATGTATGCAAAAAATGGCTGCTCTTGAACCTCTGTAATCTCATATCCATTTGGAACACACATCAGGGATTTGCTAAACCTCTGACTCTCCCGTAATACTGCTTCCATGACAATGATCGACTTCTGAAATAGCCACCACAGAGAAAAAATTAAAGGCAAGTTTAGAAGAAACAAAAATTGTTACAGAAATCATCTCAATGTTTGAAAGCAAGTAATGTTTTGATACAAGGTCATACTGTGCAATTATGTGTTGCCAATGTCACTTATCTTGGAAGAACTATTTCAGAAAGCACAGGTGTGCATCAAGCAAACAAAGCTATTTTAAGTGTCTGTGTTTGCTTTTCCGGTGCAGCATATTGCTATATTGCTTTTATCTGTCCATGTGGACTCTGGAAGGAATCAGAAAGATTATGCTGAAGGTATCACCAGTAGCTGTAGGTAAACAGAGACTTTAAAGAGTCCTATGACTTATATCCTTTGTCTCACTTTCTATGATAATATGAACATTGTGGGTCTGAAGAATGCTTGCTAATGATGAAATTATTTTTCTTAAAATCAAATATGAGTAGAATTTTACTGAATCCCAGAAACATTTTTACAAGTTAACACATCTGTAAAGTACCCTTAAGAAAAGCTTGGTTTGGTTCTTGTTGCTTTTTTGGTTTTTTCTTTTTCTTCTTTTCCTTTTCTGCTTTCCCCACTTTTCAAATGAAAAACTGAATATTCAAATGCTCTAAATTTCCAAAAGGTGAGTAATCCAATTTCATTCATTCTCTGTAAGCACCACATTAAGAAAAACAATCTTGGGCAAAGTAAGCTTTTAGGCATTAAGACACTTTCCAATATTTTGTTCCTCGATGTCTAAATCATTGTAGGCTTAGGGCTTTGATATTTCTCTAATGCAATTTCTTAGTCGTGTACTTGGGATAATATTTTACTTCTTCAGTAAATCAGCATTATGAAAATATGTAAGAAAGCTATTCACATGCTGCATTAGTGAGAAGAACATAGTGTTGGCACCAGTGAGTCTGAGCTATGAATAATTTTACTGGAGGTAAGCTAAAGGATTCAAAGATACGTAGGAAGTATCACAAGATGTATTCATAATGATGCCTGAAAAAATGCCCTCACACAGATTCATTTATTTATGCTATAATTCAAAAGCTTATGTAATAGCATTCAACTGTTTAACATCCACTAGAATTACTGTACACTGTGACTAATGTTATTAAATAAAACCAAGAACTTTTAATGGGGTTTCTCACACTTTTCCAATTCTTACTAGTTCTATAGTAAAAAAAAAAAAGAGCAGTTACTGAGTTTTAGTTTGTTTCCTGAGCATTTTCATCTGCAGAATTTGGTGAAAAAAATATTAACTTTCAAGGCACCTCTGAAATGTCACAGACAAGAAAAAGCATAGACTGCTTCCTGTTCCTACCCTCCCCCCCCATCTTTGTACAGCTGTCCTTGGCAAGATGAAATAAGTGAAATGAATCATGTGCTGTCACCATTATTGAGCAAGTCCTGATGGCTTTAGCTCGAGGTTAAGGTTAGAAAATCTCTCTGAATATTACAGTTTGCTTTTTCTCTCCATATCTCAGGCTGAAATGTCCTTTTTTGTAAAATCTGTTTCTCTCTCCCGCCAAATCAATGCAATCAGATTTTGCTGAAAAACTGAAAAATTGTGTTCTTCAGCTTTTGCATGTTTCTCTGAAAGCAAACAAAAACTCTAAATTTTCTTGAACTCCTCTGGTATGAATCCATATTATTTATCTAGAGGTCCTGTCTTCCCATCTGAAAGCAGACTCTGCTTATTTTTTCCCCTGAATTTCCTATTAATACCATAATAATACTATTTTTTATTTCTACATACTTTCCAATTTTGCACACATAGAAAAGCTATTCTGTTAATTATTTTTTTTTTCCAAAGTATGGCTGGAGCAGATATAAGCATTTCACAAAAATGATGCTATAGAAATTAAAAGTGTTTGTAGTGTAACAATACTGGAAACAGATATGGTTTCTATTTCAACCCATTCATTATAAAATGAAGCTGGAAATAAACTCACACATTGTCAAGTGCTGGGATAAAATCTCAGGGCTGTCTCTAATCACCAAGGTCAAGAATCTGTGTGTACATGTCACACTTCTTATTCAGTTTGCTTTGACTGGTTTGATTTATGTAGAAAGCTATAAATACAGAGTAGGGAGAGTGATATGTCTGTCCTCATATTTGAGAACATGACAGACACATCTCAACCTAAGAATCTGTAAGCTGCCCTATGACCAGTAATACAGTAATACGCAGACAGCAGAGATTAAAAAGTAAATTAACTGAGAATAATTACATAAATTTTCTTTATTAAGTTAATTGTAAAGGGGCTGAAAATATCCATAATTTTACAGGCAGGAAATAAATAAATAAATAGTGGGAAATGTGACCCATGGAAGTCATGTTCTCTAGTGAAGATAAGAATGAAAAACATTCCTTCCTAATTTAAAATTAATTTTATATAAGGTTCCTGGTGACCTGCCTTTTGAGGAAGAGAATGATGTAAGCATAAGTCAATGAAACATTTGTTTATGTATCTGTAAATAAGTTAGAAGCGTGTTAGATGGGATACAAGATCAGGCCATTTAACTGCAAATATAATATAAATATAATGTACTTCTATAATACAAATGCAATGTACTTGTGCATTCAGATCTGTTGCCTAAACAAAGGTGTCCAGTGCCATCTTTTTTATGTGACTGTCCCACATATATACACCATCTGGCTTTCTAGAGAGGGCAGTGCTCCTGGAGTCTTGTGCCGTATCTGACGGAATTGTGCAGATCTCAGCTGTCACTATACATATATATATATGTGGACAAGTTAGTAAAGCCCCTAATCAGTATAGGTAATGGAGCTTTAAAGCTTTTCAGCTGACCAAATGAAGGTACTTAATTTAGGGTCACATGGGTGGCTTTCAAGGTAACGTTGATTGTACTGACCAAAGGCTTGATGTAGGTTCACTTCTATACTATCTGAGATACAGAGAAACTGAGACATTTCGAACGGGATTGGTCTTCTAACTGTGGGCAAGTTTACACTGAATACAGTGATCCTGATGGGTCCTTTCCAGCTTGAAATGTTCTATGATGCTATGAATTTATGAAATATAGGCAGTGTGAATACATATCTATATAGAGAACTGTCCGTTTGTGTCGTTCTTTGACAAACACAATTGAACTACTGCGATTAAAACAAAGAATCGGTAGGCAAAAAGTTTACATCCTTCATGATACAAATTTTCCATCTACGTTTCTTTTATTATTTTTTTTTTTTAACTCCCTTAATGCATGTTAGAGTTCATCTTGTTTCCTGCTAGTTTTTTTTCTGTTGCCACACCTAATTTTATATATCATAAAGATGTTTGTGTGTAAACTGCTGAGCCTCTAGATGCTCCTCCAAAAGGCGATGGTTCTTGCGTAACCTTGCCACACTGTGTGAACATTTCAAGTACTTTAAGAGATCTCTGATTGCAACATACACTTTCCTTTAGGCAAGGAAATTAACCCCTAATACTTCACTACGAAAAAACACTTGAAGGTTTTGATAATGGCTCCAGCACACAAAAATAGTGGTAATTATATATAAAACACCAATTCCAACAAGCTTTACACACTAAAAATGCAAGTAATATTCTTAATTGGTATTTCTGGAGTAAGAAGACACATTGGGTTAACAATCCAGTGATCTATTCTCACTTACACTCATCTGATACAGAATGCCATTTTACTCATGTCAGATTCATTTAAAATGAAATGCTTTTTTTTTTTTTTTCAGTGCTACTTCACCTTGTGAAATGATGCAAATGAAAATTAAGCCTTGGATTTTCCCTACAGAATGTTTTGCTGAGTTCTGACTACAGTTACACTCAAAGAAATTTAGAAGAAGTTATGAGATTGCACACAGTAAGAATGCTACTCACTATTTCAAATCCTATTTTAAAGTTTCTTTTAATTTCATGCTGTGTAGGCTAAAGCACAGAGAATGATGCAGATTGGATTTTCACTTAGCTAGTTGAATGTTTGAAGTTAAAAGTATGCCTAAGAATATTTTTTTCTTTCAGTTTTTTCTTTAATTTTACTGCTTCTGACTGAAATGGTTTGATTTCTCTCTCCTGACAAGAAAGTCAAATGAGTATTTTTGGATATTTCAAAACAATATCCTTCTAAATGATGCAAATTGGGTATCTACAAATCCAACAAAGAAATTAATGATCTTGTACCACATAAGGGATTCAAGAGATGAGAGTGAGGTTTGAAAAGCATCACTCCATCTAGCCTTTTATAACGTGGAAGAATTATTTTGAATTGTAAGTTTTATAATTTAGCATCTCAAAGATTTTTTTTTTCCTAGGGTTCTGACAGTTTTTATAAGAGATTAGCTAAGAATGGAAGGCAAAAATATTCTTTTAAGTAGAAAAAATTTAAAAATAAATTTTAGAATTCTTCATTCATAGAGAATGCATAGAAATATTTAATGACTCTTCCATACCAGGGAAAGGGAGGAGCAGGGTGGGTATTGAGAAAGAGGCAGAGATGTTGCAGGTTTCTTTCTGGCTTTTAATGAAAAAGATCCAACAACAAGATAAAATCTGTCTATTAAGACAGAATTAGAACAGGAATATAGATAAAAAGTAAATATTACACACCTTGAAAGGCTGTAGGAAGAACCCATTCGGGCAATATCCATGCAGCATCAGCTAGACACGGAATGGATTTTCCCACTTCATACTGCACAGATCATCAGATCCCTCAATGGGGTATTACATAGCTTTCTTACAAGAAAACAACTGTTTTCATAAAGGACGTTGGCATAAGAACTTCTTGCTGCAATTTTAGATGAAGGCAAGGCATAAGTGACGTAATTACCAGTACCAAGTGGAAGATGTCTGGAGGCTCCTTGTTCTAAGTTTATCTGTAGCCAAGCATTTTGTGCAGCCCAATAGAGCCTGAAGACCACCCTGGATATGCAGCACAGGGCAGCAAGGGCTTGCACCTACTCAGGTTAACTGTATTGTGGATCATTAATCCCTTTACTTCCAGCAGCTTCCTGGCCAGGATCATTACAGTGACTGAAAGTATTCTGGAAAGTAAGATCTTAAAATCTCCAAGGTAATGAAATGTTTATCCTCTAGGTATATTTAGCCTTTAGAGAATAATATGAAAAAGCCATAAGCAGAAGCATGTTTCAGTCAGTGCAACTGAAACTGAGTATCCCCCAAGGACAACTTCAGCACAAGAAAATAAAATGGACTTGGGATCTTTCCGAAATGTCCCCTGCATAAATTCAGTTTAATTCACATGAGTCGTGAAAGGAGAACTCTTTGATAAGGAAATATATTATTATAGTCTTATGAAGTTATATAAAAAATAATCTATTTTCTCCACTGCCATTCACCATAATTGCACTTCTGTCTTTGACTGAATACCACAAGATCAACAAAGATGGCAGAATCTCATCCTAAATTTCAGTAAAACTCCCATAAGACAAGAGACATACATGCAAGAGTCAGTTTTACAATAAAAAATCCAATAACTTATGCTTTCATATACAGGATAAAAATTATATTAAAAAGGCTAGAGTTTTAGCCTAGATAAAAGTACCAGTATTGCAATCTAAATGGGTGCATAACTGTCACTATGCTCCTTGTTATTTAGCTAGAAAACCTCAATGATACATTAGCCATACAATAGAGGTTGCTAAGAAACAAAGAAAAAAATTCTTGACAATAATGGAAGCTTACTTGTAACCACAAGAAAAGAAAGCTTAGGGGTTTAGTAAAGAATAAGGGAAGGTAAAGAAAACTTATGGTATAATTTCTCCTTTTTCCTTAAAAAAAATTACACCTATTTAGATCTCAGATCCTGACTTTTAAGGCAATCCATTGTTTATTTCTTTTCATTGCCAAAATGAGATTTTACTTTCTTTAAGTGCTGCGGAACATGAAGTGGATGTATACTTTTCTCCATTGAAAGTATTTATTTAAAAAGAGGATTTCTATCCTGCATATACAGATGGTCACCCTCACATTTAAGTGAAGGCTTATTTTGCATTATAGGTTTCTGGATGAAACCCTTAGTGTTAGGCTTTTTAGAGAAGGAGAAAATCACTGATCAGACAGGTATTGCATTGCTTTGTGATGTACCTATATCCTTCACAAAAATAACTTCCTAGACTAGCTCCTCCAAACAGAATGAGGAAAAATTATATTTAAATTTTCAGGTTTCTGATATGAACTGGATTTTGGCTACGGAATTCATCTTTGTTCCTAGAATTATGCTAGTTTAATGCTGAATGTTAAGGTTCAGATATGACTTACAAAGCCATAGTTAAGCTGGGATAAGAGATCTCAGAAAATATTTACTAGTCTTACAGGAGTACAAGCTTTAAAGAAGTAGAAATATTAAATATATATGATTAAATGTAATTCATTTTCTTTCACTGAAAATTTTTAATGGAACTTAATAGGCATAAAATCATTAGGGAACTGTTGAATGCAGAGTTTTAATGAAAGTGCTTTGAAACATAGAATTATATTAAGAATCACGTCCATTAAACCTCTTCTGTGCTTTATGATGTGAAAAAATCCTTTTTTATCTATTTTTTATTGTATTCATTTAGCTTTGGGTGTAAATATCTATGGAAATAAACAAAAATAGCTTTTCAATTGAGGTATACAAGTAAATTTATGCACTTCTCTGCATCCAAGAAAAATAACCCCCCCCTGCTTTTCTTACATTTTGGTTCTAAATGGAACTAAAGTATGACAGTTATATGTGACTAATGCATGGTGAGTTTATTTCTCAAAGAATACATCTGGAAATTTTTTTTTTAAAGAAAAAATCTTCAAGTTCATACATTTGCTTATAGGTAGCTATTTATTTTCATTGTCTGGAGAGTTAGATAATATTTTTTTGTAAAAACCAGAAGGGATCTTAAAGATTATCCAGCTTGAACACCCTTGTCATGGCCAGAGACACCTTTCACTAGAAAAGGTTGCTCAAAGTCCCATCTAACACAGCCTTCAACACCTCCCGGTATAGGGCATCCACAACTTCTCTGGCAACCAGTTCCAGTGTCTCCCCACCCTCTCAGTGAAGACGTTATTCCTAATTTTAAATCTAAACCTGCTCTCTTTCAGTTTAAAATTATTCCCCCTTGTCCTGTCACTACATACCTTTGTAAAAAGTCCCTCTCCAGCTTTCCTTCAGAATCCCTCTAGAAGGCTGCTGGAAGGTCTCCCCAGAGCCTTCTATTCTCCATGCTGAACGACTCTAACTCGCAACCTGTCTTCGTAAGAGAGGTGCTCCAGCCCTCTGGTCATCTTTGTGATCTTCCTCTGGACTTGTTCCAACACATCTATGTCTTTCCTATGTTGGGGCCCCAAGCAGGAAGCAGCTGGACAAGAGTAGAGAAGAGGGAGAGAATCACCTGCCTCAGACAGACAGTAGAAGCTGAAGAGCATTTTTACCCTGCTTAGATTTGGCATCCAGATCTGGCCAACAGAACAGGTCTCCATACTCCACTGACTATATTAGTTCAAATAAATGAGGCAAGATAGCTTAAGGTGATCTCAAACTGCATGTCTTCTATCCTTAGAAAACTGAAATATAACTTCCTATTTTCAGCTCAGTAAGAAATTAAAGACTATATGTTGATTACTTTTTCTAGAGATTAAATTACTTTGTGTAACAGGTTAAGTATAAAGTAGAGCCAAATTTCTGTACTTCCAATAAATCCAGTTTCCTTTTTCCCAACTGATAATTTTACACAATTTGCAAGTTGGAGGGGGAAGGTTGACTTTGGGTATGGTTTGTTTGTTTTGTTTTCTAAGCAACGTAACAGTGTTACTACTGCCACTGGCTTCTCAATATTAACTTTTTCCTACTTGTGTAAGGAAATTAAAAACTTTGATTCCAGAAAAAGATACACAACATTTATACTAGCCTCCTGCCATACTCTAAAAGCATTTAAATATTGGCTTTGCTGTCATGATGAGAATATTATTATTATTGTACCATCTGGGACAACTCACATACATAGTAATAAGCATTTTTAAGCATATCATCTAATCAGAAACTCTGTCTATTCAAGTTGATGGCAATGAAGATGATTATCTATATAAAGGTCAGTTTCAACTTAGCTTAGAATATATGTTTTATTTTTGATAGTGGTAAAATTCCTGTTCAAAGGTTTCTCAGGTTTTTTTTCTGCTTCTACAGAACTCAGCTTACTTTGGCTCACCAAAGTAATTTTCAGGAGTTTTTGACACTTAAAATAGTGGAGGATCATCACTGATATCTACTAACGCAGTTCACATACATCTGCAGAAAACCAGGACTGCCCATCCAGAATGTGAGACTTTAAATAGAATTGAAAGGGAGTTAATGTGGTACAAACACTGCTTCACAAAGAAAGAACATTGGATGTTGAACATGCAATTGATTGTAAAAGGTGAAGTTAGATAAACTGTAAAGTAGTATTTTACACTGAATTTGCACTGAATTTGCAATATTTCTGGAGGGCCAGCCACTTGACCTGTTTTAAAATTCATTCATACAAAAATAACTTCTCAAGAAATTGTAAAAAATCTGCTCTTTTGTTTGAGGTAAAATGGTTACCAGTGTAAGCCCTATATCACAGTTCTAAATAGCTTGTAATATGGAGTTCTGATGCAGAAGTATTGCAATCCTATAGTCTTGGCTTCACTTTAGATCTTTAGTGCCTGAACTATAAATTTAATCTCAAATCCAAGAAGTTATGTACAAGACTTAGTTTCTTTGTTGAAGAAAAGCATGTACTAACAAGTCTATTTGTCTATCTGAAAACAGGTTGCATGGTCCTGCACAGTATTATGCTACTTTCTCACTACACTGAACTAAAGAGACTGAAGGTATTGTATCCAGGAGTTAGCCTACAGTAGATTATCAGAATAAGAGAACCACAAAATTATCCAGGTTGGAAGGGATGTCAAGAGGTCTCTAATCCAATTTCAATTCAAAGGAAGGTCAACACTGATTTTATAACAAGTGTCTTAAGTCTTTATTTAGCTGAGTCTTGAAGACCTTCAAGGCCAGCATTGTAAATATTTTTCATCCATTCATGGAACATAAATTCCTCTTTTTAATTTCCCAGGCTGTGTGCATTTGTGAACGTGAACTTCAGACAGGTCAGTTTCTAATGTTCTTTATCCTTCACAAGACCTCCCTTGCACCCATCACCCTGCACCATGTATACCCTTGTCTTACCTTTCTTTACTTAACTGAAAGCTCTTATCACCATCTGATGATATGAATGGTTTATGGTCTTCATCACCAGTCTGGCAAGTCCTGTTGTCAAGAAGATTCATCCACACTTTGTCAGATCGATCTCGTGTCTCACTAGCAGTCCTTATTCCTAACAAACCCTTGTTATAAAAAATCAAGGCACTGCGTGTGGCAACGCCACTAATCTGCTTGTTATTTCAGGATACCTCAGGAACCTCTGCCTGAGGCTTTCCCATCATCCACGGGACCAAGGCGAAAAACATCTTTGTCCTCGCCTCTCTGTACTCACTCCTGATTGCTCCAGGTCTCCCTTGGCAGTATTACTGGTGTGCACATGGATGAGCAAAAATCCAATGGCCGCATGAGACTTGCCATTCTCTATGCAACATTCTGGATCCAAGCCCCATCAAAGTATTAATCTCCTGTGGCAGCAGTTCTGGTTGGCAGGTGGGTGCTTTTATCTCTTGCAGAATAGAGTCTCAAAACACCGTTGCTGGCTGCCTCCTCTCGGCACTAATTCTTGATTCAGGCCCAGCTGGCTCTGAAATCTATTTCAGTGAAATTCATTCATAAATTGGCTATTAGTGCAATGTTCGAATTCTGTAAATTCAGATCTGGAAGCCAAGGACCCTTTCTCTTGCTGACAGAGAGCACAAGTCCCCATCCACCTCTATCTTGGGAGTGTCCATCCACAGTTATTAATGCATAATCTTTCATTGTCCCTCCTTCTTTTAACTCTGTAGTTCAGCCTTGTGCCTCTGCAGTCTCTATGATGATCATACAAACCTCCTACTCATCCTCCCTGATGTTTCACTGTCTGATTACCTCCCCTCACAAATGAGGCTGCCATCTCTCTCACTCCACTCTGCTCCAGATAAAGCAACAGATGTGAGCCCTGGGAGGCAGCATCCTCCCTCTGACAATGTGTGGGACCCATGACCTCCAATGTGCCAAGGGTCTTACTCCAGCTGAGGCTGGACACTGACCCTGGTGAGGACATCACCATTGCTATGCAGTCCCACTATCTAGAGGAGAGTTCCTGGATCCCCTTTACACCCACTGCCAAGAAAATTGTCGTGCAAACAGCCAAAATCCCTGTAAGCTTGCTTATCTTGCTGGGTACTGTGGTTTGACTCACCAACTCAACAGATGTCCTCACTGCAGTGGAAGAGTAGGTCACTCACTCATCAGAAGGCAGTTGTTTAGCAAACAACCAAAAATAATATGAACTCAGATGGACCAGTGTCCTGGGATTTGCATATTTTGTAATGAAATTAACTAGGGAACTTCCTTAATTGCCTTTTTTCCCCCATGCCTTATCTTAACTTCAGAAATAGTTGAGCATATATATATTTATAACTAAAATACTATGATCATAAAAATGTTAATCATCACTTATTTGATAAAAAAAATCAGGAGCGAAATCTGCACTTCACAAAATCAGAAGCTCTGGATATTCCAAAGGACATGGAAATGAGATTTGAGGACTTCAAGGGAGATTTTTTTCCTCCATCAGTTTTATAGGATTATTTTTTGTGCAGTTTCAACTGATGACTAGAGTAAATCTTCCAGCCAGCATACAATTTTCTGGAAAACTAATTATTGTTCTTGTTGATCATAGATCCCTCATCTATGATCAAGAGATGTCTATTTTTAATGTTCCTGGAATTCCAATTTTTATAACCCTGTTTTCCACCGCTTACAATTTTTCCAGGTTTCAAACATTTGAAATTAAATAGCCATGTATGATGTCTCCTGCTTAAATACTCTTCAAACACTTTTTCAGAATGTGGCGGGAAAAGTGGGGGAACAGTATGTTGTCCTAAAAAAAAAAAAACAAACCAAACTCTCTAGAAGCTCCAACATTTTTTGTCATCTTTAGAGGGAACAATGTCTTCCCATTTAATTTCCCATGATGGCAACCTTGATATCCTCAACTTGCTTTTTATTGTTCAGTTAGTACCATCAGAGTAAAAGAACTAGACAAATCCTTATATGTTCAGGCTTTTTTTTTTAATTCTATTATTCTCAATTCTGAAATTGTTAACTGCATTGGACATCTGATACTTTTCAACTGACCTGTGCATATACCTTTCTCTGACTTTATCACACCACTTGTTAATTGAGTAATTTAAGCAGTGAAGAACATTTTCCTTAAATCATTCATTTTGACTGGAGCATTTAAGTCAGAAAGTTTGGGGAATTTTGTAGTGCTCTTTGTGTTTTCTTTACTAACAACCAGAGCCGAAAAAATAAGGAGAATGAAAAACATTCTTAAATAAACCCAAAGAATTAGGAAAAGGCAAGACAGGTATTACGGAATTCAGAAATTTGACTGGAGGACTGAATTTTTACATTCACTGAATTTTATTTTCTACTGCATAGGTGGATTCTTTTTTATCTGAACTTTGATACAGCTGAATGTTGAATCATGTATCTCTGAAAAGGTTGCTGAAAATACTTTGCTGCTTTAAACAATATAAAGCAAATAAAAAAGCAATCAAAAAAAGTCCCTATTCAGTGTGTTTTAGGGTATGCATGTCTTTTGTTTGAGAACCTAACATGAAATGCAGAATTTATGTATGCATATATACTTATATTTTCATTGTTTAAATTAATAAGTTCTACATTTATTATGTTTGATTTGGCATAAACATAGGGTTTATACACTGTAAGCACACAAATATTGGTAACTTCTTCACAAAAGAGGGTGTAAAGCAGAACAGTGTAAGTTGTCTTTTATTTAGTGTTCCCAGTAATGCTAAGATTCTTTTAGATAAGTCAAGTAAAGTGATGTGTAGCTTCTACAACCTTCAACATAATCTTATCAGTGTACTATTAAGAACATTAATCAAGAACATATCTGAAAAGAAAAATAAAAATTTTCTTCTTCTATAGTAAGTAATATATGGACTTCTTTCCAGATGGTATCAAGCAAAGCACTTTTGGCTATCTTCTAAATTACATAATTCAAAACTACTATTTTGTGCAGAGTAAGAATTCTGTTCTTGACAGACTATAACTCATGAACTCTTTGTTGTGAAGGAAAACAGGATGCTTCTAAGGAAACTGTTATTCATTTTACCTAGGTTATCTCAAAGGGAACATATGATTTAATGAGATTTAAAATGATTTGGCCTTGATAATTGTTGTTTTGGAACTTCAAGATTTATAAGGTTAAATGATATTATCAGCATTATAGTTTTAAAGGGTCAAAACTGAATGAGAGTTCTTTTTGAGGTTATCTACTAAAAATGGTGCAGTTAGAGCTCTATGACATGCTAGATGCTACTGCAGTACCTCAAACTTCTGCACCAGTCAAATTAGAATGAATTTTTTTCCCTTCTTTATCACACATATAAAAATACATTGTGTCAACTACATGTTCTTAAGTGTAGAAATGTACAAAGGATCAAAAGCTGCTGAAAAGAGCTAGAAGTCTGAATATGAGCACGTCTAACTGCCTTTCTTTCTGCACCTTGAGAGTACTCTTCATTCATATTGTGAAATTTAACAAGGGGCAATAAATATTAAATTTTTACTCAACAATGTGAAATAAGGTTTGTGTTTAACCTGCTGTGTTCTGTTCTTTGAATAGTAAAAGCTCATATCTTCCAGGTGAGATGTGATAGCAAAGTTCACCACGTTCAATAAAGATCAAATTGGTATATTTTTTAGAGACAAAGTTCCAGACTGAAGGGGGTCAAAGTTTTCTGTGAGTCAGTAATATAGATTACGGTTAATGTTCTTTTGATGTCTTTGAGACCCTGCCTGTCCTCTTGTGAAATCCATGGAAAACCCTGACTGACATGTTGAAGCCTTGAGCTCTTAGATTTTTCTCTATTTTGTGAAGTAGGCAAGAGCATAATAAAAAAGGTCAATCATACACATTTTACTCATACAACCAGTGACTTTACAAGAGAGTAATTATTTGCATAGTGAGGATTTCTCAGATGAGTAATGCCTTGAAGATCAGATTATACACTGTAAAATATTTAGTGATCTCTAAGGATAAAATGATTAAAAACCCCATCTTCATCAGAGCATTCTTTTTATAAACAAATGCATTTATAATTTCTAAATGTAAAAGATGCCTTTGCAACACCAGCAACAGTTTGGTGTTAACAATTAATTACAAGTGTTGTTCCTTGTTTAAAAATTTGTTGGGGAAAAAAAATGACAAATTTGCCATCTTTGATTTTTAGTTCTCAAAGCCCCTTTTAAAATTAATGATCCTTCATTTGTTATAAGTTGACTAGTGACAGAAAGACTTAAATACTGCAATAATGTGTATTATACTGTAGAAAAACTGCTAGTATGGTGATGTATATCTGGTTTTTGCAACATTTTTTCCCTAGTGCTGAGAAAATAGGGATTTGTTGTGGTTTAACCCTGGTCAGCAACCAAGCCCTGGCTCTGGCTCTGCAACCACTGGCTCACTCCCCCACCAGCAGGACTGGGGAGAGGAAAAAGGGCAAAATTGGAAGGGTAAAAGCATGATTTATTATCTCTTGGAATGGTTGACCTTTTTAAAAAGAACATTTCAGGATAACTAAGTAAGCCCGTTCAAAGAGCCTAATCATTCAAATTTAAACATACCCTGAACACAATTTTCTACTTCATTCCAAAAATGAAAAATAAAAAACTGTTGTAGTATACTGTTCCTTGCTATTTCACATAAATTTTTGTAACACAAGATAATGAGAACAAAGCAGACACAATAAAAATAAAAAACTACACGTTGATGCTCAGAATTTTCAGTTGCATCTTTCAAGTCCTTGAAATGTGATGGTGAATATTCTATTAAGGCCATATATAAAAAAGACAAACTAAGCAGTAAACCTGTTTACCTAATGAAATAATAAATCATAAAATCAGTGTAAAAAAGATTTTTATCCACAGTTTATAGGAAGACCATTAAGAGTCAGAAATGAACGTGTTACTAGGCAAAAACAAGGCTCTTTAAAGATAAAAGTAGGAAATAAATTCATGATGGATTTCCAAGCTAATTTGTTTTGGATGTGTATGATATCAGACCACCTATCAGTATAAAATTAGCATTAATCACGTTCAGGCATAGAATCACATCTTTGCTGAAGAAAACAAAGAAAATACTGTGTGGGAACATGATTCCTGATCTTGCATAAACTTATGTTGGCATTTATCAATAGTAACTGATCTGGCATGTTCCAGCTTGTGACGATCCCTTTGAACATGTGGTAAGAAATTTGAATGGATACTCGTTCTTTGTAAAATGTAGACTTTTGGTCATGTCCTAAGAACGGATTTAACTCATGGAAATTTGACTTAAAAGTTTAAAAACATAATTAAATATAAGCTGTTTAGAATGGCTTCATGAGGTATAGCCTCTGAGACACACATGTTAATGACATTATTGATATTTCTTGCCACTCCAAATAAAAATACATTCTCTTCAGAATCTTCTTTTGATTAAAAGCTAGACCGTTCACTAATTTTGATATGGAAGCTTGCTGTACTTTATTAAGTCATCATATCTCATTTTTATGATCTGACAGTATAAACAGAAAAAAAAAAAAAGAAGAAATGGGGGGAAAAAATTAATCAGGCTGTCAGAGACTGAAATAGTTCATGCCTCAAATATTGATATAAAGTTTTGCTCATTATAACAAAAACTATATAAAGAACTACAACCAAAGAAACCTCCCTGAAGATATCTGACTAGGATTTTTGACTGGAAGTCAAACTGCTGAGATTAGATAAAGGGAAAACCCATTCTTCAATCACCTGAAACAAACAAGTAAACAAGAGAAAGAATGTGAGCCAAACTCAGCAATCATCTTCAGATTGCTTTGGGATGGGGGAGGCCATAGTCCACAGACCCATTTGCTAGGAGACCTCAGCCCGCAGAGCCAGGTTTACACAAACACCCCCCCGAAATGGGGCAGGGTGGGGAGGAGGTTTCAGATGTAACCTCTGCTCAGGGGCAGTGAATACCCATCCTCCCTTACACAAACTGGCCCAGCTGTGGAACCCCCAACCCCACAGGCCACATCCACGGGACTTTCACATGAGAGGCTTTGCACCACANGCCTTAATAGTAATTGGATCTTAACAGCTTTTCAGCCTGATCAGGTCAATGATTAAGAGCATCAAGGACCATTGCGATCAGGAATGTGTGACACCAGCTGTGAACATTGGATGTTCAAAGATAGTGTAAAATATGCCTCTAAAGGATTTACGAAATACAAAAATGTTAAAAACTGTATTTTGGTAATGTGTGTTGTTAGCCAATGTTAGTCTTGTAAAGTTATGTTTTGAACTCTGAAACTGGTTTGATTTATCACTTTTTAATATTCCCTTCACAACCATCTCTGACATACATAGATATACAGTCAATTGAAACAGTTACACCTATAGTTGATCATGTTTGCAATTATCTTCTCTTTTATACATTTTGGGTCAACACCCAAATGAGGTAGTTTTGGACAATATTTTATATTCAGGACCTTTTTACTTGTAATAAATGGATGGTCAGGCATTGTCTGATTTCTGTTATAATCCCATTTCTGTACCCTTCTACACCACATTTCAATTGGAGACCACACACAGTTCATATCAAACTTGGTATTACCATAAACTAAGACTAAGTCAAGGCAAATTTAGGATATATTCACTTCACTGACAAACAATTCTTATTACACCTTAGCCCAGATAAAATCATCTCAGATCAAGACAAGACTAGACAAGTCCTAACGCTGTTTTCAGCAGGTTGATGAAAAGTGTGTGGTCCTTCATTAGTAATAGCAAAATTCAAATTTACCAAGATTTTACAGTTCAGTTTCATTTTCAGTTCCTACATTGCATTTGACTATTTTGCAGCAGTTCTAGATTCAAGAATGTGCACAGAGATATATTTGTGACATTCAGAGGAAGGAGGTATCTATCTGATGCTTAAATGCCCATGGCTACCTAATCTCATTAAATCTTTGTAGAAGATGATTTTTCCACCATTTTTTGTATTTAAAAAATTATGTGAGGAATGTTTATCTTTACACTTGGAAATCACTATGCATACAGGAATTTAAAATAAACATGTCAATCATCCTATTGTGATAGAGCATATGGCAGAATGAGATGAAAAGGTGCTTGAAGTGAATACACCTCTAGGTTAATTTTTTTCACATATTGACATTTTTCCAAGCCTTTTTCCTCTTCATTATTCTCAAGTGCCTTTTTGTTAATTTTTTTCTGAGTATTTACATGATGTGAATTTTTCTTTATGGAAAATTTCAATGTTGGTTCCAGAGTTTCTATTTCTATATATAAATACATGTGTTGCTGTAATTTCCTCTAACATTTATGTAAATCTTCTAAATATGTTGTCATTTACTTTTGTGTAATCCTCTCAATCATTATATTTTTAAATAATGCAATGTGGGTGCTTTAATCTTAGCTTATCAATGGTTCCTTCTAATCCCTTAATAATTTTTGTTGTTTGGAAGACTGAATTTTACTCTTCTGTAACAAGGGGTGGGACTCCAGATTGCACATATCTATATTTAATGATGGAATACAGCTCCAGATTGTAGACTACTAAATTTAGGTATTTACAATCTGGAGCTGAATTCTATTTCAGTTTGGGGAGAGTATGCTGAAGATCAAAATATGATAGTGCATAATTTCTGAGGCTGTGTTTAGCTTCTAAGACTTGATTTCTTGTTGGGAAAGGGAGCAGGAAGAAACTATTCTTTTCAGAGTAAAATCATCATATCCTTAACAAATGATTAAAAATCATTGATCAGCATGCCAGGTATCAGCGTGTCAAAGAGCTAGAGGTGATAGCACAAACCGGTTAGTTGAGGTCTGCATGGATTAATTTACTTGTTTCACTTTGATATTTTGAGGTAGGTGTAATGACAGCACATATAAATTCACACAGTATTGCTGTCCTTCTCCCTTGTGATGCCTATGGTGTCTGCGTTAGAAATACATTCACAGATACAGAAGACACAGCCTGGTGAGGAATTTCCTGTATAAAGTCTGTTCTGATCCATACATCTGTCTATCCTCCTTTCAGAGGATATACCCAGTGGACTTAATGGAACTGATCTTCACCACATGTGCAGGTAGCCTTCTGTCAAGCATAATCCCAGCCATTTTCATTAAATAGTCTGTATTAGGAAAATTAATTATCCTGTTGACTGGACATTTCACCTTGAAAGGAGGAGATCATGTGGCGGTCGCCTAGCCCTCAGAGGGACTGTGGACATCAAATGTCCATCAAGTCCACGCCATCCAATGGCTCGATTTCCCCTCCTCTGACAACCTGGAGGACGGCTCAGAGGAGGGGACTGAGATCTGAGGCGCCGCCCATCTCACCGCCCCCATTTCTGGAATCTTCCCTGTTGTTCGGTCCCCCATTGGTTTGTTTCCCTAGTTTCCTCCTCCAAGTTCACCCCATTTGTTGTTGTATGTTTCATTCAACCCCTGTTAATGTATCTGATTGGTTGATCCCCTATTCTCCGCCCCTGAACCCTGGACCTTAAAAAACCTTGTCACCCTCCGATTCTTGACTCTTGTCCCTGGACCCTGCAGAGTAAGAAAGCTCTCGGAACTGATACAGGATGTCATGAATGATCTGGGGAAAAATTGGCTTTTACATAATTGTAATTGAGAAAGTTTGATTTGCATGAGTTGTGAATTGTTAATAAAGTTAAAAATTAATCAAGAGGTTACCTAGTTGATTGTTGTAAGGAGGGTTACCTGTTAAAGAGGAGTGTTTGTTGTTTAATGAAGAAATTTATATGTTTGTTTGGAAAATTCACCTGTTCTAATCTCTAAGTTGAGTGTGTTTCAGGGGCTGACAAGACTCATTTCTAAGGGACCAAGAGCTATTTTTAGAAGTCAAAGTGAGGCCTGCAACTGGGAGTCATGGAAACCCTGCATATCAATGAGGGACTTTCCAGGATGAGCCCACCAAAACCAAGAGTGATGTCATCTACTTAACTGCCCCTAGACAACGTGCCTGCTATTGGACAAAGGACTCGATGTCACTCTGGACGTCCGCCAATGAACTGACGGACAGTGGCCGGTCCTGGGCGTTCCTGGGTGGGGACACAAGGGTATAAAAGACAGTGTCGGACTCCCAGAGGGCGCTCTGCTTCGCAGTTCACTCAGCTTTGCAGTTTGACTGTGTGGTAGCACCTCGCTCCGTGGGCTAGCCAGGCAGAGACCGGTGCTGCCTTAGGCCACATTGCTCCAACCAGACAGCACCGCGGGTTCTGGACTTGAGCTGCCTAGCCGTGCAGGCTCTTTTCCTCAGTCCTCATTTCCCGTGTTCCCAAGCAATCTTATTTACTTGATTATTGGATTTTTGGAATTTTTTTTTTATTTTATTATTCCTTTGGGGTTCCCGGTTTATCTTTTTACCGAATTTTATCACGTTTTCTTTTATTTTTCATTTCCGGGGTTGGGCGCCGAGCCCTCCCCAATTAATAAACTAATTTAAATTTTAATTAAACTGCGAGAATTGTCTTTATTTGTGACACAGGAGTTCTCTCCCTCCTTCTTTACCTCTCTGACACTCACACAACATCTGTCATTCGGGGATTGCTCCCTTTGCGGAGCCAGACGACAGAAGACTGCGGCCAACTCATAGCTTGCAGGAAGGATGCTGTGCCTCTGTGGGCGACCCCAGGCAAGTGTCAAGCTCAGGTGATTTCTTTTTCAGCCAAAACAAAATTTCACTTCAATTACTTTAACAGGCATTAAAGTATTCTGGGTGGAATCCTTTTCCTCCAGTTTTACCATTGAGTAACTAGTTAACTGGCTGCACGTGAGAATCCTGGAATGGCAGGAACAGAAGTGGAACAAGTGAAAACCAGCATGACTCTGCTATCTAGTAGCTCCATCAGCTAGGAGAAGACAGACTAAGGCTCTTTTCCCTGGTTTATCCGTTTGTTTTTTTTTTTGAGTAGTATGCATAAACACAGCTCTGAGCAGGACTCTGGACAAATGAAGTCTTTTGCAAACCTTCGTAAGATTCCTTATGGATAAGTGTATAATTGTTTTTATTCATAAAAATATCAATAATGTTAATATCATATTAACATTCATTTAATATTAAAATTAAAAATAAGATTATTTATTGTTATGTTTACTTGCATTTATAGAAAATTCTTTTTGAATATAATAATGATTGTTATTGCTATGATTATTTTGGCTCAAATTTTCCCCACACCTTTTCCACTACATAATTCACTAAATCTATTTTCTCCTCCTGTTATCTACTAAAACTATTAAATTGCCACCATAATGAAAAAATAAAAAGGCCAGAGAAGGGGAAAAGTCCACTACAGTAATGACCATTTTAAGAGTGTCTCTGGAAAGGAAATAAGTGATTTTGCTCAGGCATAATGTTTATGTTGTTGGCTATATGTGGAGTTTGTAGAAGTGAGAAAAATACATGAGTTTTTGGAGACTCAGGGTCTCTGTGACTAAAAACTACTGAAATTCTAAATAGTGTCTTACTCTTTACTGCAGATGGAGGACACAAAATATGACACATTCTAGTTTAGACAGGTGTATTGACAAGTATTTTATTTAAACCAATCTGCTTATGAGCCCTAATGAAATGATAATACCAGACTAAAGTCCCACAAAATGGAAAATATTGGCTCATTAATATGCATAAATTAAAAATACAGTGAAACTCCTTCTCAGGAAGGTATAGATACAGTGATTTTTAAAATTTATTTTTAGAATGTCCTTCATTTAGAAAATGGTCTTCTATTTTTAAATTATTAGTGGAAACATATCACAATCATCACTTTCATGACTCCTTTTATGATTAAAACACTATGAATGTGATGCTGTTATTTTTTTAAACACATTTAAAAGCATATTTTAACCACATATGATGACAATAAGAAATAATTTGTGGATATTTTGCTTTAAATAAATTATTAGACTTAATTTCTTGTCAGACTGTAAGACTAATCCAAAGTTTGGCATCTCAAAATTTGCCAAAGGAACTCTGAATTACATGTCTACTCTAATGTTATACCTCTTATTTTCTCTTCAGACAGTTAATGTATCCAGAAGCTTTTCATGACATTTCATGCTGATTGCATAAATTAGCAAAGTAAATTTCCAATAGGAATTAACTTTTCTATAGAGTGAACTTGTATCTTGTTCCTTGTCTCTAAATTCTATAAAAGTTTAACTTCCAGATTCTGTATTTCTAAGATTCTGAGATTTAAAACAGAAGTATAATAAAAACACTAAACCTCAGATAAAACTCTCCAAAGCTGAGTAGCAGCTGATGTTAGACTTGCAGAATTGCATATTTTTATTTAAGAATGTTCTAAATTAGCATCGTCCTTCTCTGACAGGAAACTACCAAAAGCACACAAAAGACAGGCCTGTGATTTCTCTCCTGATTCCTCTTCTGCAAACTGATCCCAGATTCACCCAGAACGGTCACTAGAGGACAGAGTGTTGGATTTGCACCTGTAATGCTTGGCCAGATGTCAAGTGGCAGCTTGCACATTTCTAATAGCTGTAGAAAGCTTTAGAGTACTTACTGAAACTTATGGAGGTTTTAACACTTAACCTCTTGGAAGACTCTCCTAAGAATATGCAAACTACAGTGTTTCTTAAGCTTATAACTAGGTCACACAAGGACAAATTTTCACAAGAATGTCAAAAAAAGAAATAGAGTATGCAAAACTCAATTTGCTGCCAGATTTCAAGTCCCTATCCTCCAGCTTGGTGCTCTGACAGCATTCCAAAGAATAGATTGCCAGAATTCCTATCAGCATTAAAAAAAACCCAAACCATGAAATCCACAGGGTTTTTCCTTAGGTTCATGAAGTAGCTGAAGTATTTTTGTTAGAAGATAAAAGTACCCCTAGCATCATAACAATTTCAGCTTGAGGTAACTTAATTTAATTTGTTAAATTCTGAATAAATTGCTTTATAAGCATCTGAAATCTAGTCCTAACATTAAAGTTTCAAGGCACCTTGAAAGTAATGGTTAATTGACCTGCTTGTAACAGAATAAAAAACAAAAGACAAGCTTGATCAGCATGTTTCCTTCAAGTCGTGAATCTTTGAACTGGTAAACTCTGTGTATAAATTCCGCAATAATCTCAACATGGAGGAAAAAAGAGAGATATGTTCATTTCAATTAAGTCAGTGTGATAATTACTTGACTAAAATTATTAGGATTTGTCCTGAAAGCTAAAATTGCAGAAAAATCTTTAGGTTAAAAAAAAAAAAAATAAAATCAATCTATCAGCAATTTTTTTTTTGCTGAAAATAAATTTGCAACTGTCCTATCAGTGAAATCTACGTATTTCATTCATTCCAACTGGTACATTTTTCCTCAGTTTCAGGTTAGATTTTGGATGTATACACTACCTTTTGATACTACAGTGATAATTTGTTGACGAGAGAAATCAGAGAAAGGCTTTTTGTTGGCTTGAAGAACTAAAATTTAGTCATGGACCAGATCAAGACATGTTTCATCACTCAATCAGTGTGATGGTTCCTGAAACATATCTCTGTACCATTTTTACTAGTAAATATTTCCTACACGTGATGATTCATGTAAATAGGTCCCAAGCTCACAGATACTATTTAAATGCACAACAGTTTTCATCTCTGAGATGAACTGCAGCTTTATTTCTATTACTATTTCCATTAATATTTTTTAAAGGGTCCCCCTTCTCTTTTATACATAATGCTTTCACTACATGATGAATTTTAAAATATTATGAGATTGAAAGGTTATGGCTTGTTCCAATTTAGATCTGAGCCTTAAAACTCTAGCAGAAATTATATGAACTTAAAGGTGACAGATTAGAAGAAGTATGTATGGAAAGGTTAAATGGTCTTGGTAAACTAGGATTATAAATCACTTCCATATCCACCTATTGTAACAATAAATAGCTACTCTTTTCTAAAGACACTGAAATGAAGAGAAATTATTTCACATCACTGAAACAAAGATTTTGAAATAGCTTTATTTATAGGTCAGACTGCACAACTCTTTACCTGATGTTCATTTTTCTGGAACATGTAGATAGAGATCAAAACCTATTCAGACAAGAGTTTCTAACCAGCATTGGAGAAGTTTAGGTTGTGAAGATTAATCAAGTATAACAGCGCTTGTTTAGAGGAAGGATGAGTGAAAAGCGATTAAGTATATAGCAATGGCCACTTTTTTCTGGTACACAGGGATGAAGACATTCCCTCTTCATTGCATTTTATAGCATTTTTGTTTGCTAAAATTGTTCTCAGCTCTTTAATTTCTTAACAAAATAGTATTTTCTGTCTGCAGTAATCCTTGTTTTGGATTTTAGTGTGGTTGTTTTACTTTTGGGAATCTGTGTGTGTGTGTGAGTGTATGTCTGTGTGTGTTGTCCCATTCTACCTATAGCTCTATTTTGTTTCTTTCCATAAATGTTTGTATTTGGCTATAGCTGAGCCATAATCAATCACTGGTGTGGCAGGCTGATGTAAATATTAGTTGACTTCAGGATTACTGTGGAGTTAATCAATGATGTTTGATTTAACATGAGTCACCTGCTTTGCACATTTTGTTCTTAGCAGTCTTCTGGCCATCATTCTTTGTAAGCAGGATCCTACATTTCACTAAGAGGTAAAAAGGGTGTATTTGATTATTTATTTGTTTGTTGTGTTTGTTTATGTATTTCAACAAATCAGTAATGTTTATAGGAGAAAGAAAAGCAAAAAAGAACATCCAACTCTTGAGGTGCTGTTAAAATAGGAAATTCTGCAAGAAATTTAACAGAGACCTCTAGAATTTACACCAAAAAAAAAAAAAAAAAAGTTGAGACAATCATTCACACGAAAACCATCAAAATAATAAAGAGAAAACTCTGTAATTCTTTATTCGGTCAGTCAGTGAGTTTTGTCTACACTTTTTCTAAACTTCAAAAAGTCCTGGCAAAATGAAAGCCAGTTCATCATTAAGAGGGGAAAAAAGAAACTAAACCAAAATATTCTACTTTGTTCCAAACTAACATCAAAATGATGGCTGGTTTTTTTGGTTTTGTTTTTGGTGGTTTTTTTTGTTTGTTTGTTTGTTTTTGTTGTAGTTGTTGTTTTGTTTTGTTTTTCCCTACCATAAGGATTCTATCCCAGTTTCTTGAGAAGAAACTAGACCTGAGTTGAATGGATCAACGTTTCTGAGTCCTGGGTATGCATGTGCACACGACGGCATTAAGGTGTGATAAACCTTAGCCATTTCTGTTCAATACTTCAATCCAAATAGATTGATGTCAGTGACATCCAGTAAAGTTAATGGAATTTGCCAATCTGACAGAAAACGAGCAGATGCTGATAACGCTTATGGATTTCTTTTAATCATAGCATTGAAGATAAAGAGATTGAAAGCTAGTTTACAGGTTTCTCTTTCAATCAGACACATGTGAAGGAAAGATCACTTGAAGGGCTCACTTAATCTCTAAGGGTGACAACAGTGTCAAGGACAAAACTGTCACAAGGGTTATTATGCTTAGCAATTACCCAAGAGTTTAGATTTATCATATAGCTTACAATGGTATGTAGAACTCCACAATTTGGGCTTCTGAAGTCAAACATATGGCCATGAAAATGTGCAACTGTTATTAAAGTGCATATCCAAGCACAAGAACAGGATTTCTCTGAGTTTGCCCTTTTATAACACTATTTGTTATAAAACACTAATTGTCCAGCATAGACACTTGCTGCTGGACATACCTCCTCTACATCAGTCTGAAACAACTTTTCATGTCTTTGGTATTCTTCAGTTCTCAAGGAAAATATTCTGCAACTCTTCAGAAACTTTGGTTGTGGTTTCCTTATCATCAGCCTATAATTTTCAGCATTTGCAGTCTAGATTAAGAAAATTGTAATGAGGACTTCCAAAGTTTTAGTGACTATATTACAGAATCCAGAAGGATATGACAGTCATTTAATGCAACATATTTGTGTTTCATGTTGCTTACTACTGGCTGAGAAACCTCATCAGCTTTTAACCGATCTTTAAGAAACCAGGAAGATGTGCAGACATCTCGACATAAAACTTCTAATGAGAACTCTTTGTATCAATGAAGGGAAAAGAAAGTCTAAAAATGTTCATCAGGAGACAGATTTATAGAAGGCATAAATACAGGACCTTACAAAGGTAAGCAGTTGTGATGGCTGGCAGGGAACAACTACTGAGGGAGGAAAAGATGAGGAAAGCAGAAAAAAGTAATAAATCAATGTATATTGATTTATATCAGACCAGACTCCCAAGAGGAGTTCTCCTGATTACTTTGACTGTATATGAATTCCTACGCAGATGAATTGAGAAAACTGAGATGCTGAAATTCCTCACTTCTGCTTTGTGGAGCAAAAATAATATGCTGGATAGTAACTTCGGATCACAAATATAGTCTTGTGAGATTCCTGATGACTTCAACTTGCAATATTTTTTATGTATGTTTTAAGTTCTGCATTCTGGCAGTACAAAATACTGCTCGCCACCTTTTGGGCTATCTTTTAGATAATAGTTAAAGTTATTAAATAAAGTCTGCAAAAATTAGGCTGCAAATTAAATTAATGATATGTTAAAAATAAATCCTAGTGATCTATACTTTGATATCAATGCAAAGTGCAGAAATTTAGCACCTTTGGAATTCATCCCTGAGGTCTGCTTGTCAGTGAAAGATGAGAAAAAGAAAAGATTACAAGAAAAAATCCTGCATTAATAACGGCAGGTCAGAATGATCTAGATACTTTTAATGGAAGGTAAAAAATGTGGAAAGTTGCTATGTTTCTAGGTAACCTGGTCATTTTACAATATTGACAGAAGTATGCACCGTAGCCAGTGATGGTGTTTTGTTACAATACAATTGTGCGTCTTTGTATTCTGTAAATGTTTGATAGAGAAAACAACAATGCCTGCAAGGCACTGTGCCTAGACTTCAAAAAAAGAGAAACAAATAGGAAAGAAGTAACAAAATTGTAGTGAGTTGGTTATTGACATATTTTGTTGGCATCTGGAGGCAAATCGTGTCTGTAACCTTCTGAACACAAGTGATATGTGATCTGTAAAGCAGAAAAATAAACTGAGGCACATTAAGCCATTTCATAGGTGATTACAACTGTCAGGTCACAGAACATGTAGGACTGTAAAACAGTGGCAGGACATGCAATACATTTGTATTGTGTAAGTGTATTTGTTTTTCAGATAAAATTCACAATGCAAAAAATTATTTTATTTTATTTGGGTTTTTTTTGTTGTTTTTTCTCTAAGTAGAGTTATCTGCTGAAACAATAAATATAGACCTAAATAAATGAATCCTAATCTCAGACATATAATGTGTGGCCTGCAACCTGTAAAGTTACAAAGACACTTTTCAGTAGTCAGACTGTACTGGTTGTAACACTTTTAATAAAATGAAGGAAGACTGAATTGGATATTTTGGGCCACATTTTTCAAAAATGGAAGATGAAGAAGTTAAAAGAAGTTAAAAATAAAATATATATTTCAAGCACTTACAAACTACATATAAAAATATAGGACTACGTGCAATTGGTACTGCACATTAAAGTGCATTTGAAGTGTATTGTCTAATGACAAACTTAATTGCTTGCTATGCCTATTTTGTTCTTAACAAACAGCTAAGTATTGTAATCTCTGAAGAGAAAACAAAGCATAAAGTACTTACCATACTTTTCAATCTACCTAGAAATATCTAACTAAATAAAACTCTCTTAGAAACTGGAATATGTTTCACAAATCAAGAAATCAGAATGGCAGAAGTGTGACAAACTTAAATCCCAAGTAATAAACTACACTTAAGAAGAGCTAAAAACCCATGGAGTGAACGTGGAATGTAGAAACTAGTTAGAGAAATACTACTGAAGAAGAGCTGAACTTAGGCCAAGCATCACCAGATATTAAAAGCTAAAGGTGGTCAAAAACATTATAGAAATTCAAGAAGGATCAATTTATTTAATATTAACTCCCTAGTTTAGTGCTGAGAATTTTCAGTCTATAAAGCCTGTTAAAATGCATTTTGGTTAGGCAAAAATTGTGGTTTAACCCCAGCCAGCAACAAAGTACCACACACTTGCACAGGTGCTCACTCCTCACTCCCCTCCCTTCCCCCTGCCCTTGTGTTGGGATAGCGAGGAGAGACAAAAAAGTAAAGCACATGGGTTGAAATAAGAACATTTTAATAAATCAAGTGTGACTTTCTGATCTGATAAAATACCATGCTGCACCTTGGAACACATAAGCAGTGTAAGTAACATACATTTGCCACACTTACTAGAAATCACCAAATAATGAAAACCTACTAGGAAAAACATACATTTTCTTATCTGTATAAAAATATCTATTGAAGAAAATGATACTACATATTCTTGTAGCAAGGAATTTAAAAGATACTACTTGTTTTGTGGTATAAAAAACTCATTTAGCATTATACCTAAACTGACTTATATTTTCTATGCCTAGAACATAATGGCTTAATCAAAAAGTGGTATAATTTTTTCCTGAACCACCACAGAGCTTTATGAATAGAAGGTCTCCCATACTATTTTCCTAGAAACAAAGATCACTTGAGCTTAGCCATTGTTTCATAATTTAGTAAGTGCAATCATTTGAGTAACGTATGCTCATATGGATAGAGTGAGATTTGCAAATCTATGGCAAAGGAAGTCATGCTTATGCATGGCTATATCAAACAATACAGGGCAAAATGTTCTGTAAAATTTCTGATTGAAGTTAGATATTCAGTTTCATATATTTATTGCATCATGTGAGCTTCTCATCTTAGTAGCAGGCTGAAACTGATATTAAGCCAATAACTGTCAGATTGGGAAAAAATATGACTATTTAAAAAGAATGTTTTACAAAATTTTCATGATTTTTTATTGTGAGTAGTTGTGACTTATTTTTAAATCTATGGCAAGAACTGAATGAATAGCTATCAGGGCACAAAGAAGTTGTGCATTGAATTAGAAATCAAGAGGCCTATGTGGTATTCCTGGCTCTATCTCTTGTTCACAAGGAACTTTAAATCTCTATACCTCATTTTCTGTAAGGTTGATGATTTCTGTAAGGTTAATACCAATATTGGTATTGCAGCCTTTCTGTAAGCTGCTGTGTGGTCTGCTCTGCACAAGAAAAGCGTTATGTGAGCAGTGTTATTCTATTATTAATGTTACTACACGGCAGCTATTTTAATTATGATTTTTTTCCTTTTTTTCTGCTAACTATTGAATGCTTTTCCTCTTCAGTTATGTTTTTAATGGGCAAATAATTTATTCTTTTGTCATTACCATAATTATTTATATAATGAAGATCACCTTACTTCATCCCTGTTTTGTAGTATATATATACATACATATGCAGGCATATACTTTTATCTGTATGCATGTACACATATCTATACACAAATATATTATGAATACTTACATGAAACCAGCATACAATTTTTTTGAGGATATTATGTAGGAAGACTACTTTCTCTGCACTTATTTTCCATTATAATGCCCTATTACTATAGTCTTACTCATATTTAGTACTACTTCACCATTAGTCTTATCAGACACCCACACAACATTTTGAAAATGTTATACATGTTTATCAAGGATAGAGCCATCTAAGAGATACTTTCAGATATTAGCAAAATGCTGTGTTAAGACATTATTTCCACTGCTTTCTGGAAATTCAACTTAAGAAAAAGCAAATGGGATCATCACTTAAAAATTGTTCAGCACTCTTGTGGTTTTTTTGGGTTTTTTTCTGTTTTGCTGTGACTGTTTTGTTCAACTAAAATTAACCAAAGTGGCAAGCAAGAATCAGTTGGTTGCTTCATGTGCCTCCAGATTTTTCTTCAAAGCAGGAACAAAGTCCTTCATTGCTTTTTACAAAACTGCGTAAGAAACAAACTTATAATGGTTCATTTGACTTCAGAAAAATGCCAGATCAGAAGTCAACCTCAGATTAGCTCCATTACAGCGTGTTTAGGTAGACAGAGAACACCAGAGCTATGTTTTGTTTTGCTGTGTTTTTGGGGTTTTTTCTGGTATTTTTTGCATTCTTTTAGCTCTAGGTTTTGGCTAACAAGAAGTGACATAAAGTTTGAGTAATCAGTTGATGCAGTCAAATGATTGGGTTGAATTTTACTTTTTTCCCAGCAATTTTAACAAATGGCTGAGCAAATGAAACAACCTTTTTTTTTTTTTTTTTTCTTAAATGGTGAAATACAGCCAAAGTTTCTGTTGAATGTTTTTACCAAAAAGTAGGGGATCTAAGGTCACAATGACTCCAATTCTACAATGGCCTCCTTCTGCAAAATTGATTAGGTTGCTAAGTCTCCGGCAACCATTCATTCTCACATTTGCACACAGATGTTTCAAAAGCCACATGGTCATCTGTTTACTTGCTGGGAAATTGATGTAGTGCTAATAAAATTCTTGTTGATTTCAGGCAGAAATATGTCTAGAGATTTATGCAAGTAGTCTCCAATGAATTTTTGATGTTTTCCCTCTATACTCAGCCTGGGCTTCTCTATGGGCTTTGAAGAGATGCAGATTATTCTACTTTATAATTTCACAGCACCAGTATGGAGAAAAGTATCACAGTGCTATCAAGTTTCATGACTTCAAAAATATATTGCAAAAATATTTTCATCTACTCTCTATTATCTTTCCACTTTGTCTAATTTCTCTGAGGGGTTAAAACTGTGCCTCCTCAGCAAAGAGCTGCTTTCCACAGAGGTACAGAGGGCCCACCACTACACAGTTCCTTCTTTGGACTCTTGTTACCACTCCCCACACAGGAATGCTCCATTTTTTACAATATTTTGCAAAGAAGATTCTTATCCCTGAATGGGAGAGATGTGTGTTTAGATGGATAAGGAAGTGGGCTGAAAATCTGCATCCAAAGACCTGTTATGATCAATGTCTCTAGGCCCAAAGGAAGATCAGTATTGAGTGATGCCCCTCAAGTATTTCTACTGGAACCATAAAATTAGGTCCTGCACCTGAGATGGACAACTGCCAGTATTAATGCAGGCTGTGGGATGAATGGATTGAGAGCAGCCCTGCAGAGAAGGATTAGGGTGTGCTGATGAATGAAGAATTGAGCATGAGTTATGGCAACGTGTGCCTGCCACCCAGAAACCAGTCATATCCAGGTATTCATAAAAAGCAATGTAGCCAGCAGGTTGAATGAGGTGATTCTCCCTCGTCTACTTTGCTCTCGTGAGATCTCACCTGTATCATCCAGTTTTGAGGGCCCCAGCACAAGAAAGACATGAACCTGTAAGAGCAAGTCCAGAACAGGACTTCAATCCAGAATATCTCCTATGAGGAAGGGTTGAGACAATTGGAGCTCTTAAGCTTGGAGAAGAGAAGGCTTTGGGGACATCTTAATGTAGCCTTTCCATACTTAAAAATGTTTATAAGAAAGATGGTAGAAGACTTTTTTTACCTGGGCGTGTAGCAACAGCACAAGAGCTAATAGTGTTAAACTGAAAGAGGTTTAAATAGAAATTTATTATGACAAGAGTGGTGAGACAGCGGAACAGATTGCCCAGACAAGCTGTGGATATGCCATCAGTGGAATTTTTCAAAATCAAGTTGAATAGGCTTTAAGCAACCTGACCCAGTGCAGGATGTCCTGGCCCATAACTGGGGGTTTGGACTAGATTATTTTTAAAGGTCTCTTCCAATGCAAACCATTCCATTACTTACCCTAAGTTGAAAAATTGCCTTTAGCCATTTTCACTCTTGTCTCCAGACTGTCTCTTTGTGTGGCAAGATAATTTACATTTTTTGGTTTCCCAGCAGTCAGCTACAGAGTGATGAGGCAAACTGAATCAGAGTCTCAAGAAACTGAATGAAACAGTGGTGTGCCACATTTATAATAGGACAAAAAGGACAAACATATTTATATGTGTGTATATAAATTTCTAGACTGTGTATGTATATATTATATACAGTATATGTAGTTATAGACTTTCTACACAGAGATTATATCCTATAGCATGTGTACTATGAATATATTGCTAGGATATAAGATAGTACTTAATGTTTTTTTCTGTATCTGTGTAGTAGTATGTGCTACAGTAGTACACAGCCCTGAAAACAGCAGTTTGACAAATTCTCTCAATACCATTATATCCCATTACAAAAATCTTCAATCTTATTACTAACCCGAACACAGGTCTTAGGAATGGGATACTCAGATCTGAAGTATTCACCTTTTGAATGATCAACTCCATAGTGAAATTTCTGAGCTATAATCATGCAGATGGTCTTAAAAATAATAAACATACTTAACTGTATGTTTTGCATGTATAACTTCAAAGGCATTGGTGGGTTGAAAAGAAGAATCTTGCATTTTGCTTTTCCTGTGTTACAAAAATTTACTTCCTCTAAATGAGGCGCAAATTAATGTGACTGCAATTAATATGAATATTTTTGATGTAAAATTACAACACATTATTTATGAAATGACACAAAATTCAGAAAATTAAATAGGTTGAGTTTCAGTTTTGGAGACCAAAACTAATATTATTAAAACTATTATTACCTTTATGCAGGTAAGTGTTAGTTGCCCAAATATATGTATTAGAGCCATTTGTGTCAGCTTGGTATCTGAGATAATTTGCATGAGGCTAAATTGTGATTTTTGTTCTTCCACATGTTGTTTCAAATAATAACAGAAGAGAAAATTCCTCTCTTCAGATACTGGAATAGATCTATCCAGCTCCTGAAGTCACGATATAGATTGTCTCATCAAAGGACAAATTTAAGAATGAGACAGAACAGGACTTTTTTTTTTTTTTTTCCCCCCCAGAGCAGTTAAACTTTAAAATATTAATTTTAACAGTATTTAAAATTACCAAAAACCTTAAAGTACAGAAAAGGCTAATAATAAATCCAAATTGGATCACATTACCAATAATAGATTGCAGTCTTTCATGACTGAATTGATTTAAAATATGAGGTCACCTATTTAATGAACTTTAGAAACCTGCAATCACCTTTCATCTCCTAGGCTAATTGAAACCAGATGTATTTATGGTGCTGTGTTGTAAGCGGTTGTAATTCAAAAATGTAAAGCAGAGTTGTAAATATCCTATTTATACACTGTACTGCCACCAGTGTAGTCAGCAAAAATTTCTTGTGGGAATTCGTTATGTCTACTAGGTCTTCTACTGCTTGAAAACAATTTAATCTACATATATTTTATGTATATATATATACACTCTAATCTGTAGAGTCTTACATGCTAAGGAATTTAAATTGAGGATGTTTTTCAGTTGAAAATCAGACTGGAGATTATCCAGGAACAAAAAATGTCTAAGTGATGAATAATGAGTAACTTACGCCTGCATTAATCTGATCCTTTCTATCCTTGCATACATTATAGAATAGCACTGTGTAAGAAAACATAGAAATAAACCCAGTGCAAAACATGATTCTTGGAAAGGTCAGTGATGTTTAAAAATGGATCAGCATTTTCTTAATAGCTTTGTCCTCATTCTACCTCAGGGCAAAACTGAGTTTAATATTGTGCTAGTTAAGGTATTTCCTAATGTTAATTCATACAAATTCTTTATAGCAAGTTCTGTTTCACAATTTTTATTACGTGTTCCTCTTAACTACCTTTCTAACACATACATGTTTCTCATTATTCTCCATCTTATTGGCAGAAAAAAGATTTAAATGATCTCCTATAGGAAGCATTGTTTACCTGCACTTTCTGTATAACCATCTCATCTTAAACAGGTAAAATACGTTAAATCATAATTCCGGTGGCAGAGTGAGGGAAATTGTGTAGCTGAAGCAAAACACTCAACAGAAATTAATAGGTGCAGTACTGCTTCAGAAAAAAGCTAGTAACTTAACACAGTAAAAAATAGGGTTAAATTATCCAGAGCAGTGGAAATGCTAGCCCATAAAACCAAAATAATATTAGAAATGATCCTGAGTATCTAGAATAGCTGGATGTTGAAGCAAAGATAATCTTAGGAGCTCCGAGTGAGAAGATCAAAACTGTTTGAAACTTTGGAAACTGAAACAAAGTAGCTTAGAAGAGAAGACTTAAGAGTAGGGTTGCTGAAAGAAGATGATCAAAGAATCCTGTACTGCTGCAGGAGCAGTGGAAGATGACTGTGCTGGGGAGAGTTGTCATAGATATGTATATTCTTCAAATGTATTAATAAAATGTCCTTTAAATACACTTTTAGATATAGACTAATAATTTACAAACCAGCCACTGGGACTATTCCTAATTGCTTGGGCACAATGTTGTACAGGTTGTAACTCTATCCTAAAGAGATTGATGGGGATTTTCCCAGCAACAGCTGGTAGAAAGATTACTGTCACCTTTTTCTTTCCTGACTCTGATGTTCTTGACTGGAAGGGCACTTTAATTTAATCAACCAGTATAATGCTTCCTAGATATTGTCGCAATCCAGTTTGATTAAGAGCACCATTGTGCTAATTTAAATTATGGCATGGATCAAGGCAGCTTTCGGAAACCCAACACTTAGAAACTACAGTGACAGTTTTACATTTATTGTTGTTAAAATTTCCAATTTTTTTGGGATTTCTAGAAGTCAAGAAAGGAAGACTGTGGTCACTGATGTCCATCAGGACTCTAAGACATGGACCCTCCCCTCTGGATGTGTCTGTCCAACCAATTTCTTATCCACCTAACAGTCACCTCATCAAATCCACCTCCCTGCAATCTAGAGAAAAGGATATTGTGGAGGACTGTGTCAAAAGCTTTACAGAAATCTAGACAAATAACATCTGTAGCTCTTCCATTGTCCACTCACAGTCACTCCATCACAGAAGGCCACTGACCCTTTTTTTCATATTTTGGGGGGGTACTCTTAGCTAACTAACTATATTCCTTATGTTACAGTATCTTTGACATATTGAATGGAATTATGAAATTAAAGAAATTGATGCAGGCCACAAAACTACTTGAAAAATTTAATGAAACTTTAAACAGCTGTAAGCCAAGTTATTTAAATAAAGGAGCTTTAAACAGAAGCATTGTTTAGGGGCACCTTACATCATTAGGAATGGGATTACTTTCCAACACTTATACACAGGTGTATATCATACATGCCCCTAGGAAACTCTAGTGTCTGAGTGTCAAGACTATGAAAATCTGGGGAAATTTGTTGCCTAAACATATGTACGCAGTGCTATCTGAGATGCTCTGGGTTTTACCTAGATATCTGTACAGGGCTGGCACATATGACATTGTATATCCAAGAGATACACCTCCTTCAGGGTACACTTCAGGGGGTCCAAGATGGTGTTAGATGCCTACGTCTAGGGAATTGAATCCTCTGCCTTGGCAAGAAAGTCAGCAAAGTGTCTAGGGAGCTATTCAGCAAACAAATATAGGAGTTTGTACTACTTGAGAGTGATTCGAACAGATGTCTTGACCTCACAGAGTATAATTTAATCACCTAAATATGGGCAGTTAGTGCTATTTGAGTTGCTATAGGGAAACTTTGCTGACTGCTGAGCCAGAGTGATCTGGATTGTCATGTTTTATGCACCAGTCCTGAGCAGATGCCTCCAATAACCAAGGATTTTCCATGCAATGATATCAAGCTGTAAATAAATAATAAATAATAAATAAGAAATAAGAAATAAGAAATAAGAAATAAGAAATAAGAAATAAGAAATAAGAAATAAGAAATAAGAAATAAGAAATAAGAAATAAGAAATAAGAAATAAGAAATAAGAAATAAGAAATAAGAAATAAGAAATAAGAAATAAGAAATAAGAAATAAGAAATAAGAAATAAGAAATAAGAAATAAGAAATAAGAAATAAGAAATAAGAAATAAGAAATAAGAAATAAGAAATAAGAAATAAGAAATAAGAAATAAGAAATAAGAAATAAGAAATAAGAAATAAGAAATAAGAAATAAGAAATAAGGCTTTATTTGTTAAAACAGATTAAAATTCAAGTTATTTTAGAGAATAATTGAAACAGAACTGAAGGACTCTTTTTTTGGAAGGTAATGTCATAATGCATAATTCCTGCAACTTGAAATCAGACAAAGTAAAAGTAAGGTTATTCACCCACTTTCTGGCATGAGTAATCACAAGTAACACTGGAATATTATGTCAATAAATAATCTTGATTCACTACAAGTTCCTTTGAGATTTGATATACTTTGATTTATATTAAAGTGTGCTCTAACTCAGGTCCAGATACTGGACTTCAAAAACAAATAAATCCATTAGGTTTCATTAGATAATGAAATTACTATGCAAATAATCAGAATAGGTCACGGAACACGTACTTGGATTGTGACCCTGGGGCCTATAATATTTTTTGGAGTTCAAGGTTTCTTGGAATGATGTTAAAAGAGTTTGAGGGTGTCTGAGAGCAAAGACACATCAGGGAATATAGTGTCAGCTTTGAAGTGAGATCAAGAATTGCATGTTTACAAAGAATAAAACAGCACTTGTTGGATAACAACCTAAGAAGAAAAAGAGAGGAATTTGTGTGTATGCATTTTCATTGACATCTAACTGGAAGATGCTGCCACTTTCACTGCTTTGTGTACCACAGCTCCTGTTTTCATTATGAATAGAGTAGAAGTGACAATTCAGCAATAATGGGCAAAATGTAAAAATATAGAGGGAGACATCTGCAAGAATGTCATCAATAGCCTACATGAACCACATGAACTACTCACTATATTTAATTTGTGAAATATTTCAGAAAAAGACAGTCTCCCTTTTGTGGAGGGTGTCACTGACAGGAGACAACCAAAAGACTTTGTGCAACTTTGAAAATTCTTTCTCTCCACTGGAGGCATGGAAGTGACAAGATAGAAGGCCACGTTGACCAGTTTTGTCCGTCCCTGGTGTTTATTATTCCCGATAAGAAAAAGTTGGTGAAAGACTTACAGGACAGTTTGTGTAAATGCCATCTTTTGTTTACTCTTTGACTTTGGCAGTCTCTGATTTCCTAGACACACAATAGGAATGTAGGAGGAAAGTTAGCTATTACTCACAGTCTGCTGTCAGTTTAAGCATTCACAACCTGTCACATCTTGTAAAAACTGAAGATGCAAATCAGTTTTCTCTGCAGTGGCTCAAAAAGCTGTGCCAGGTGGAATGCATTCCTTTATATGCTTGAATTGCTTGAAAAGCAACATAAATCTATTAATGAATGTTCATTAATAACACTAATGATCTTCTCTCTACCACAAAGAAAATATAAAATACACAATATCTAGAAATCTGCATTCACCTTAAGGAGACCTTTAAAATAAAGCCCAATTAAATCATAGAACTTTCTTACAAAATTACTTTTTGCTAAGTCAAAATGATATGGAATTTACCTTGTCCCTTTCATTTTCTCACCACTGGTTTTGCTCACTTCTTCAGCAGTGATTCAAAGATTACTTCAGTAATCTACATTTGGTTTTATATTGCATGGACCTTTTTAAGTCATAATTTTCTAAATAAATTTCATTAACATGTATAAAAAGATGTTTGAATCCTTATATCTCTGTCAATCTATCCCCACTTATTCATGCAAATGTTCATGTTTCTTTAAACCAGAGGATTTTTAATCTTTCATTTATGTACAAAGCACCTAACACAAAGTGCTGCTGTTGATCTGAGAGTAGTCTTTTGCAAAATATAACAACTAAATGAATTTTCTAGCTTGAAGTATTAGAGTACATGCAGTTTCTTATTTTAACATAAAGACATTGGTTTACTCATATTAAAGATTTATCATTATTTTGATATGTAGCTTTGCAAGATACTCTTTTTGATTTTATGAGGTGTTAATCCACTAACAATGGCCACAACAATGCCCCAGACTTTAAGTATGAAAATTTTATTTTATTTTATTGTTGCCATGTAGTGTCTGTATGACCCTGTGCCATTCCATTTGTGAGTTATTAATGAAGTGGAAAATAGTAGAAGTTTTAAAGAGTCTGTGACAAAAGAGCAATAGTTTGTTTTCTCAGAGGGATGTCTACCATGCTAGTTCCACAACTCAGACTAAAGACCCTTCTTTTTTATTTCTCTGTCTGTCTTCCAAATGCATCATTTACAACTTGAGTTGAACTGTTTTCATTTGATCCTCTGAACACCAAAGGCTTCCTCACTGGCTCTATGAAGCTCTGAACTTTGCCTATGGACTTACATTCTGTATTATGTGATTTGCACATTTTTGTTACCGGGATTCTTACACATTCCTTTTACAGCAAAAGAGAATAATTTAGACTTTATGATTGACAGAATTTAACATACATGCAGAAAAATGTTTCAGACCCATCTGTTTTCAAAGAATTTAAATTGTCATTTTAAAAAAATTGCAATACTTACACTTGCCATGATGTTCCTAGATATGATAGTGAACTCCATAGGTTATGGACAAGAAAGAGCTCTATGTAAGTAGACCCACCTCTAAATTTAAGCAAAATTAGCATGTAAATATGATACTTAAAAAAATATTATGAAATTTTTGCTAGTACTAATTAAAGTTTATTTTCTTTCAACACAAATGTTTAGATTTTAAATAAAAACTAAGGAAACAAAAACATGACTTTTTGAATATAAAAAAGTTTTCTATCTTTGCAAACATTTTTGACAATTCAATTCTCTTCGCAGCAAATGTGAGTGGGACTAAATTTCAATGGCTTAATTAAAATATTTTCATTTAAATGATATCCAAACTATATATTATTTTTACTATCTAATTTTTTTTTTAATGTTGGGAACTGACAAGTACTTTCTGAAAGCATTTTGCAGACATATGGTGCAGTATGCTTGTACCATTGAATGCCATCTGCTGTCTAGGCTTAAATGTACACTAATTTTACTTTTAATTCATAATGAACATGAAGAATTAACGTGACCCATGTACTGCAATTTGGCTAAGTCATTGGCAGGTGTGCTTTTAAGGCATAAAACATATTTCTAATTATAAAATGGCTATTTACAAGTTCCCAGGTGGGTAGGTAGCTATTAGTAACAAATAATTGCATGCCAGCCCTTTATGCTCCCAACCACTGTACTGGGACAAAAACTTGAAAGATGAAAATGTGAGCCATTCCCTTACTAATAAGCATTTAAGAGCTGCACAATTTGCATTGGCAAATTTAAACCTAAGAAAGACTTTAAAGCATTTAACATGTAAATGGAGATCAGAGTTGGGAACATAAAGGATGTCCAAGAAAAATTAATGTCTGCACATCCTCTAATTTATCATCCTTTACACCACAAGATGACAAATTATCCAGAACAAGTCATGCTGACAACTTTGACCCTCATCCAGAAAAAAAAACTTAATGATATAGTAAATGCATCAATTGTGAATGATTCGTCAAGAATTTGATGATGAATCACAATGGTGAATTGTATTGAAATGTATGGTCTTGTCTTCACTGAAAACAGTGACAGACCAAATCTTATGAGGAGGACCTGAGAGACCTGGGGTTGTTTAGTCTGGAGAACGGGATACTCAAGGTACATCTTATCACTCTGCAACTACATGAAAGGAAACTGTAGCAAGGTGGCCCTCCTTCTCTTCTCTCTGGTAGTATGTGATGGGGCAAGATGAAACAGCCTCAAGTTGCAACAGTGAAGTTTTAGATTAGATATTAGGAAAAAATTTCTTCACCAAAAGAGCCTTCAAGCATTGGAATAGGCTGCACAGAGAAGTGGTGGAGTTACCATCCCTTGAGGTATTTAAAGGGTGTGTAGATGTGGCACTCTAGGGACATAGTTTAGTGATGAACTGAAGGGCTTGGCTTTGGCCAGCTGAAAATCCATCTTGGAGCCATCTGGAACCATGTCTTATGGACATGTGGGAAGCTTCTGTTGTCTTTTCACTGAAGATATCCCTGCTACAGTCCAGCTCCTGCCACAACCTTGCCATCTAAACCTAATTCATGTATACTGTTACCCTACATGCTAATGCTCTGCAGATTCACACATCTAATCTGGGTGGGGGTATCCTTGTTCTTTGCCTGCTCTGCGGAGCTCTGCTGCTGACAGAATTGCTGCATGCATCCTGCAGTTAAAAATAATTTTTTCTATTTCCATTATATGCACAAGCTTCCATTTTCAGTAGTGAAAAATACGTCAGCTATTTCATCATCACCTGCATCTCTTCTCTTCCCCAAATTTTTGCAACAAGTATGTTACACTTCTCATGTATGATTCACAGTGAATAGATCTCACATTTACACCTTACTACTGCACAATTATCATCCATTTGAGAAAGGAAAAAACAATAAAAATGACTTAAATAAAAAAAACCCAAACTTGCATTACTATTATTATTATTATTATTATTANGGACCTGAGAGACCTGGGGTTGTTTAGTCTGGAGAACGGGATACTCAAGGTACATCTTATCACTCTGCAACTACATGAAAGGAAACTGTAGCAAGGTGGCCCTCCTTCTCTTCTCTCTGGTAGTATGTGATGGGGCAAGATGAAACAGCCTCAAGTTGCAACAGTGAAGTTTTAGATTAGATATTAGGAAAAAATTTCTTCACCAAAAGAGCCTTCAAGCATTGGAATAGGCTGCACAGAGAAGTGGTGGAGTTACCATCCCTTGAGGTATTTAAAGGGTGTGTAGATGTGGCACTCTAGGGACATAGTTTAGTGATGAACTGAAGGGCTTGGCTTTGGCCAGCTGAAAATCCATCTTGGAGCCATCTGGAACCATGTCTTATGGACATGTGGGAAGCTTCTGTTGTCTTTTCACTGAAGATATCCCTGCTACAGTCCAGCTCCTGCCACAACCTTGCCATCCAAACCTAATTCATGTATACTGTTACCCTACATGCTAATGCTCTGCAGATTCACACATCTAATCTGGGTGGGGGTATCCTTGTTCTTTGCCTGCTCTGCGGAGCTCTGCTGCTGACAGAATTGCTGCATGCATCCTGCAGTTAAAAATAATTTTTTCTATTTCCATTATATGCACAAGCTTCCATTTTCAGTAGTGAAAAATACGTCAGCTATTTCATCATCACCTGCATCTCTTCTCTTCCCCAAATTTTTGCAACAAGTATGTTACACTTCTCATGTATGATTCACAGTGAATAGATCTCACATTTACACCTTACTACTGCACAATTATCATCCATTTGAGAAAGGAAAAAACAATAAAAATGACTTAAATAAAAAAAACCCAAACTTGCATTACTATTATTATTATTATTATTATTACTATACTGTGTACCTGTATAAGCAGCAATACCATCCCTTAGATGAACATAAGCCTGAGTTTTATCAGATATGGATATCTTTTATTTCAGTGTTCTGGAAGAATAAAGCTGTAACCTAGAATGTATGAGCCAGCCCTTTGTGACCTCTATAGGTGAGGTTTTGCTTGTAGCTTACTAGGCACCTGACCACTAGCCAAGGTTAAGTCACCAAAACAGAAATAGTACTGCAAAGTCATTGTGGTT
>VZTH01006008.1:6976-72273 GCA_013397815.1 Aleadryas rufinucha
GAGGAGATGCCCACTGTGCTCCCTGCAGCCTGACTGACCTGGGATTCTGTCTGTTCCTATTCTTTTCCTATAGAACACCAAGGATTCGTGGCACTGCAAATCTCCCAGAGAGTGAATTTCCTGTGCCCTTTGATGACATCTCTACAGCCTGTATTTCTTCAGCTGTTTGCTTTAGCATTGCTTTAAACTGTTCCTTAACCTGTTCATCAGGCTTGTAACTGTGGTTGTGTGCTGACCTAAATTTCCATGAAAAGCACTGATTTTTATGCTTGAGAGAGAGAATATCAACATCCTGGAATCATCTGTTATTTGCAGTGTGAAGTTACTAGCATTGGATTAACATCACCCTTGACACATGCACGCAAGTCCAGCTTCCAGTTCTATCACACTCCTCTTGTCTCCTTTGTGCCAAAGTTTTCCCCCAGAATTTCCACAAAAAGCTGAATTCTCATCCCCTTTCTTGTAGTTTAGCTTATCTTACTTTTGATTGTGCAGTACCTGCAATCTCCAGTGCCCTGACTGATGCCAGCCCCATCAGAACATCCTAAAGAAGAGAACTTTATCCCATTAATAGCTCTAGAGCGGGTTTGCTCAGCAGCTAAAGCCTTTCTGGACATTGCTGGAAGTCAGGGAAAGCATACCCAGTGTAGTTTAATTTGCAACGTGGTTTTTAGGAGGATACTGCACTTTGCAAGTAGGTCAGCAGCTTTTTGTGTCAGCCTCCATTTGTGGCCAGCTTTAAGGCTTCGTGGCTATCAATCAGCAGAATTTCTATCCCTTATTGCTAATGAGAAATAATAGATGCTTGGAAAAAAATTTAACACACTCCCCCCCAAAAAAAATCCCAACATCATGGATGGTTTAGGCCATGATGTTCAGGTTTCTTTTTAGCTGAGGATACCTGGTGGCAGACGTCTGTGCCATGAAAAGATGACAGATAAAATGTGTGTTGTCCCAACGAGTCAAAGAAATCACTCACCTAATAACAGTAATTACACTGTGCATCTGTGATGTTCTGCATGCTTAAGACTGTAGAATTATTAGCTAATTAATCCTTTCAACACTGCTGTGCAGTTGCTCTAGCTGGTACTATTATCTTCCTACTGTAAGGGAAGGAAAAAACCAGAAAAGTCTGTCTGATGTGCTTTGCAGCAGTGAACAACCTCAAATTTTAGGAATTTATTCCACTGCAGTGCCTTGAAGGCATGAGGAGGATGAAGGCCCACCTTGGCAGGCAGTTCAGGATGCTGGCTGCTCTTGCCCTTTATTTTATTCTGTTTTAGGACTGCTTTACCTACCAAAGCAGTTGTTAAGGTGATGGTAGACAAGGCAGTTCTTGTGGCACAAGAGCTGCCCAAACAGCTCCTGATGGACACAAATTCACCCCTCAGCAGCGCTGGGGGCCTGTAACGTGGAGGGGAATTATCACAGGATACCTTTGGTCTGCCAGCTGCTGAGGGGAGAAAAGCAGCTGCTGGTGAGTGCCAGCTGTGAAGCTCTTTGCATCTAGAATTAATTTATAGACTGGAAGAACAATCAGTGCTGACGCAGCATTTTCTGTGAAACAGGTGAGCTGTGGTTCTTGTGAGAAGTGGGTTGGACACCAAAGTCGATGGCAGCTCAAGTCCAGGTGGTGTTGCTCGGTGTCCTCAGCAAATGAGTTTCTTCCAGCACTTCAGGCAGTAGATATTTCCCATTCACCTCCTGGCTGAACCCTGTAAAAAGTATGAACTAATTGTAGATCAAATTAAAAGTGTGGGTTAATGTTGTTGCTGCCATTGCACCTTGATAAATCTGGTGATGAACCTTGTGTGGAGGTTCCAGTCCTTAGAACTAGATTGTGTTTCAGTTCTTAGACTTGCAGTGACTTTGGGGAGTGTCAGCTGTCTGTAAACCCCAAAACACGAGTCAGGATGTGCTGCCTTCACGCCCTGACCTGTATTTTTGTAAGCAGCTCTGCTGACCCCGCTCAGGACCGTGATGTGCCTCAGAAGCTCCTGTGCAGAAGGCTGATTTCCTCTCACCCAGCCTCCTCTGCCCTTCCAGTTTGGAAGCCTTGCAAAGCCACCTGTGTGTCCCTGTGGTGCCACAGAGAGGGGAGCGAGGAACAGCACATCTGAAAGCTTGTGGTTGTTGGAACAACCTCCTCAGTCCCTGAGAAACGAGGCTTTTCTCTGTACCCATCTGCAGGGCCTGCCGAGGGCTCCAGAGTTATGAATGCTCCAATTGATGTTCTTGGATCTCTTTTAGGGTTGCAAATAAAGACATCGCTGGCGTCTTTCAGGGTCTAATTTTTGGTCCTTGGCAGCCAGCACAGAACAGGCTGCTGTTGGGCAGTGCTGTGACGCCTCCCTCCCTACACTCAGAGAATGCTCAGTGCATGGTGTGAAAGGGAAGAGCCTAGAAGAGCACAGATATTGGAGATTGTCAGGCTTTGAAACCTCAGCTGATCCCTCCCTGCTGTGCTGAATCAAGGACAAAGTTGTTGGTCATGGCACAGACAACGTTTTTAGTCTCACTGCAGCCTGAAATGCTTTTTTTTTCATTTCCCTTCTCATTTGTCAGCATCTCTGCAGTGGTTTTTGACCCCATCATGTATTTCTGATCAGCTGTGACACAGGAGTAGAGCTCCCACAGCTTGTTTACTTAGTTTTGAAGGAAAACTGCAGCTGGCTATAGAAAATAAACTCAAATTATCTTCAGTGAGAGAGAGACTGTGCTGTGGGTCCCACAGTTCCTGGCTGTATTTCTTTTTTCTGACCACTTGGAATCAGGCACACTTTATGCCACCTCTGACAAGGGGTCATTTCTGGATGTCAGAAGGAGCTGAGAGTACTGGTTACACTGAGGGAGTTTGGGAGAGGGGAGGTTAGAAAAGTATATTGGATAAATTCGTGGGCATCATGAGGGGAGTTGGTGATATTGCATGGGACAGCTGAAGCAGGTCCCTAAAGTCTGGTATCCTAATTTTCCATCACTTGGAAAACATTCACTTCTTTTTTTTAGTTGATGAGTGTGCAGGGAAATTGTTTCTTGTCTGAACTGTCTCATGCTCATGAATGCCAGTGGATGCAGCTTAATAACAGCACAAGGGTGAGCCTTTAAATATTCTTTTCCTTCTGTGTGCACTAAACTGGCTGGCCCTGCTTTGATGCTCTGCTCTTAGGTGCTGATGTGAACAGAGATGCTTTTAAGTACTATTGAATGGCTTTGTATTGGTAATAACTTTTTTTTTCCTCCTCTCTTTGAGATATTTTATTGAATTCCTGTTCAGCTTTTTCTGGCAGTTTGAAGGTTGGGAGTGTATCTGTCAGTGGGCACAGGGGCTGTTGAAGGTGTAGCGGATTCTTCACTTGGAATTCCTTCTCCCCTGGTATCGCTGGTGGTGATATGAGAGAGGGCCTCCTCCAACCTGGGGGAGGCCCAAAGTCCTGGCCAGAAAGTGAAAAGACGANGCAGGACTTGTCCCCCAGCCTCAGGAGTGCAGCCCATACTGGTGTGGTGGGGCACCCCAGCTGCCTTTGTTTCTGTACCTTCCCCAGGATTATATTCCCGTGAACAGGACACTTTTGGTTGGAATTTGAACAGTCACAGCATTCAGCCACTCAGTCTCACCTGTGTGATGCCCTCGCTCTTTCCTCTGCCCTCAGTAGCGCTTGGGAAGCGATCTGCTGGATCTGACCACAAAATAGAGCTTTTCTCCCTTTTTCCCTGCCAGAGCAGCCTTCTGCTCACTGCTGCAGAGCAGCCAAGCTCAGGGCAGAGCCCACGCTCCCAAACTGCTGGGACTTTGGCAGTTAATTGAAAATATTAATTAACATTTGTTCTACTAATGAGGAGCCAGTTTGCTGGAAAGCCCCCTGCAAAAGTGAATATTCACAGCACTGCACCACTCGTGGCTGTAGAATTCTGGGCAGAAAGGAAGAATGGTACATTTTATAGGCAGTGTTGATGCTTTGGAGGGTGGAAAGGCCACCAAAACCGCAACTGGGAAGATTTGGCTCTGACCAGTGACAGAGGATGTGCCCCAGGGGGAACTCAGGGGAAAACTCATTCCAGAGAGAAGGAAAGCTGAGCCTGCCACGCTGCTCTGACCTGGTACTTTGTTATTTATCTTTCAAAAAGTGCTTGTGATTATAAAAATTTCTGGATTCTGAAAAGAAATTGTGCTAAGACTTTTTCCTTAGTATTAACTCTGCTATTTGTACTGTTTGGCAGGTCTGGTGGAAGACTCATTTTAATGTTTCACTGAAGTACAAGAATCAAGGAGATGTGTTAATTAATGATTAGGTTTTTCTACTGGTCTTTATCTGCACAGACAGCACTTTTTAATGTAATTAGGCAAATTATTTGATTTTGCAAGGCAACAATAGGCAATATATCTTTTTCAAATGTGGTGAAAGGTCAAATGTTGGACTCAATGGTCTTGGACATCTTCTTCAACCTTAATGAGTCTATGAAATTTGCCTCCACTCAGAATTTAAAGTGATTTTTCTCATCTTACAGTGTTTTTTCTCCCCCTGCCTTTCCCACCCTTTCAGTTATGTTGCCCATCCAATTTACATTGTGTAACACAAAAGGAGGCCCTGTGTTTAAACAGCTTGGGTTTTGTTGTTGCTAATTAGTGTGAAACAGATAATGGGGTATGTTGCTGCTGGGTTGAAAGTGGGAGTAAGAGGAGAAAATCAAAAATTATTAATCTGAGCACCTGACATTATCTAGCACAGAGGAAGAATTCCCTGTAAACCAGCAGTATTAAATGAGAATACATTTTGAACGTGTGTTCAAGTGGAGTGATTATTTTAGGATTGTAGCTTTTATTACTGCATGAAAACCTTTCTCCCCTCATCCAATATAATTTTATGTTCTGAACTGTCAAGCAAATTCCTGCTCTGATTGCATTATGTTGATGTACCCAGAGTGTATTTTACCACTCCCATGAAGTGGTTTCTTCTTTAAATGAAGATATTTTGTGCATGAAACCCATGAGGACAGATAATAATGGTTTATATCACCTAAAGCTTGTGCTGGGGGAGAGAAATGCAACTTGGAGTAAGTAGTGCTTAACTGAGCGTGGGAGGTGAGGAGTGAGCAGCGCTCATTGATTCCCTGGTGCTGGAATCTCTCTGTGCCCAGGTGTCAGAGCTGTTCCTGAGCCAGGAAGCCAAAAGCAGTGATTGCCTCATGATTTCAGAAAGCTTTTGGTTCCTTCCTTGAGGCAACATCTCTGTTTCACCTGGCCAGTGTTGCTACAGCCAGAGCACCGCTTCCCTGTGCTTTGCAGCCCCGAATTCACTCTGAACAACACTTCTGGAGACTGGTGGGTGGGAATTGCAGCTTTCACAGACGTGTGCACACCTCTGAATCCTTTCTGCATTTCCCTGAGGGCACAGAGCAAAGGCTGCTGTGCCTGTAGGTGGGGGGAGGCAGCCTTTCACCTGGCCATAAAGCACAGGATGCTCCATCCTGAAAATCCTCACATCTCCTTGGCCCGAGGGAGGTGAAGGGCTTGGTCACAGTGAAGTCATCTGAAATGGAGGCAGGGTTCTTGGAGTTGTTGGCTTTGTTGATGTTTGCCGGATGTTTGCCATGGGCAGATGCTGCTGGAGCGGTGCTGGGGTTTGGGTGGAGGCACATCCTGGTGCTTGCGCTGGGTGCTCTGAAAGGCTCTGGCTCCACGCAGGACCAGCTGCACAGGGAGCCAGGGGCAGGCAGGGCTTTTTCCAGGGCCTTGCCTTCTCCAAGAAAGCAGGGAAGCAATTCCTTTTTCCGTAGGGGAGGTGTTTGACTGCAGTACAACATGTTTAATACTCACATGCAAACACAGTGCTCTTGTTCCTCTCAGATCCCTCAGCTCCATGAGGGGGGTGTGATGGGCCGCTGGACCAAACCTGTTTCATTTCCCTTCTCTTTCCAAGCCATCCAAACCCAGTTTCTTCTTTAATTTTAGTTAGACACAAGACAAGTGTCCTGTAAATAAAACCTGTTTACAATTAACGTGTCTCTGTGTCACTCTCGCTTGCTTATCAGACATGAAGGAGCTGTTAGGCCTGTGATGGGGGAGAAATGCAAACCTCGCCTGCAGAGCTGTTGTTCTGTCAGCCACCTTTACATCTTCCTGTATCAGAACCCTGTGCTTCGCTCAGAACTCACAGTTTTATCTCTGGAGCTGTTGCTGTGAGGGGCCTGTGCTTTGGAGAGCTTTTCCTGCCAATTTTGTCTAATAGCACGTTCCATGAGGCCAAATGTTGTCTGCTAAGGGATGAGATGTACTGATGTATTTCATTGATCTGCTGCAAAAAGTTAGAGACGTTTTTTTTCTTCGTCACTTGTGTTTTCCCCTGCAGGATCTTGTTGACAGGAGCTACAGAGCTTTGGCGGCTTCTTGAGGGTCTTTTTGATGAGCTGCTGCTTTGAATGATTGCCTTGGCTAACCCGAGACGTGGGTTCTGTGCAATGATATCTGTGCTGCAGTGCCTTTGGACTCCACAGCAATATCTCCCTAAATTCTAGAGGTGCCCTTTGGCAGCACGACACCATGGTGTGCACAGGGAAAGCTCAGAGGAATTCTGGGAGTGTCACAGCATTTCTCTTGGCACAGCGTCTTTTATACCCAGCACCAGCTAAAATACTGATTTAAGTAACCTGTTTGCCAAATAGCAGAAAAAGAGACAGGATTTTTGTCGGTGTGGAGAACTGGGGAGCAGAAACAGGCAGAGAGGACAAGATGGAGGGTCCCTCCTTCGGAGAGATACCATGAATCCTTGCTATGGAAGAGAAGAGAGATTTTGGATGAGCAGAGCACATCTTGTCCTTGCTATCAAGGAAGCAATGTTGAACCTCTCTGGGCTCTCTAATCACACTTTTGTTTCTTGCTGTGCTTGCCCAGGCTCTTGCCCTTCTCAGCAAAAGACCTGAGGAAACCCACGAAGATAATCTAAGAATATTCTTTTTGAGCAGAGTACTCAAATGGTTTTGATTGCTGCAAAGAACTATCGTGTATTACAAACAGAATGTGGTTTGGGGTGTTTTTTTTCCTAATTGTGACAATTCCATGGCATACTGCTGTTAAAACTAAGAGCTAAAATGCAGGTAGGCTGACACACAGAGTGATGCTGTGAGATGTTCCCTGGTTACTGATTTGGCCTGATCAGCTCACAAGCCCAAGGAGACACTTGCCTGTATAATCCTGTTTTCCTCTGGCTCAGCCTGAGGTGCATCTGCCTGCTCTGTCAGCCTGCAGAGTGTCACAGGGACCTGCAGTGGTGGTTTGGGGTTCTTCTCAAATCCGTACAACCCTCAGCACCTCCCAGCCCCTGAGGAGCTGAGCTGCAGCATGAACAATGCCCCTGGTTTAGTAGCAGGATGAAAGGGAGGAGATTGTACCTTTTTGAACACCACCACGATGCCTTTCCCATGCTCAGACATGGACTAGCATGGGTTTTATGCAAAAAAAGTGAACTGATAGACACTACCTCCTGTAATCTTTCTGAGTTCTCTGGCTGAGATCTGCCAGCAGAGCTGTTAGGCAAATCCTAGATTTTTCAGTACTTGAAATACATCAGAAAACTCTTCTTTTGTGATAAAGACTTTTTTTTCCCCCCTCAGTTCTTTCTTGAACTGTCAGTTTTTATCTCCCTGGGAAGACAACTGTCCTTACTTTCCTACTTTCAGCAGAACTGGATTTTCTGGATTACATTGGTTTCCATTATCTCTGTCATGTACTTACCAGAGAATCTCTCCATATTTCTTGCAAGCTCTCGATTTGTGATACAATTTCAAGTAATTTGAAAGCCTGAGCTCCTGGCAAAGCTGTGTTAGGGAAGGGTATTTTTTTTCTTAATGCATCTTTATTGGAAGAATTCAGAAATTGCAACTGGCTAAGTTAAGCCATAGAGGCACTAAGTGAGTTTAGGATTTTCATGTTTGAATTCCAAATCTCTCTTACTTAACTGTTTACAGGGTTTTTAGGAACCTTTGTTACCTGGAGCACAGTTCTTTTGTCTGCCTTGAAAAGCGAGTAATGATGAAAGCAGTGTGCCTCTGTCTCTAATGCTATTTTAGGGCAGCACCAGCAGCTCTTTTAAGACAGATGGCAGAGAAGTTTGCTGCCACCAAAATAAAAGAATTACTGCTTAATAAAAACACTTTTTCTCTCCTTATAGTAAAGCACATGAAGTTCTATTAAATACCACATGAAATCAAAATAATGAGAAGACAAAAGAGTGCATGAGATGCTTGCAGTTGTTAAAATCAGTATTTAGGCCCCATTAAAATCTAATTATTCCTGGTTTATGTCCTTTGTTGTTTCAGGTGATTCAGGTACAACTTTCTGTTTCCTTTCTCTGTAAATCCTAGTTGGCTTTTTTGGAGGAGTTGTTTTTGAGTTGATTTTTTTTTAGTCGGTAGAGTTGCATTTTTGGCATCTAAAAGTGTAAGGTTTGTGTGTAAGGTTTGTGTTCTTTGTAAATTGGCTCTGTCTGCATTGGAGATCAGCATTTTGAACTGGAGGTGGGAAACCTGACCCTGCCTTCCCCCTCAGGTAGGAGTTTTTGTAATTCCTTTGTTCTAAAAGCACTTCACAATCCGTAAGAACCATGTTTTCCTGAAATGAAAGCCACTCCGAGGACAGAGCAGCGGATCTGTGGGGAGATGTGGGGGCAGAAGGTTGGCACTGGAGATGGGACCACCTCAGGGCACTGCTGGCAGGGCTGGTCTCAAGATGTGCCTGTGGGCAACAAATCTTCCAGAAAAACTGTGGCTGCCCCTGGATCCCTGGCAGTGTCCAAGGCCAGGCTGGATGGGGCTTGGAGCAGCCTGGGACAGTGGAAGGTGTCCCTGCCCATGGCAGGGGTGGCACTGGATGAGCTTTAAGGTCCCTTCCCACCCAAACCACTCTGTGAGTCTGATTCCATGAAATTGGTGCCACGTTTTTGAACATGAGCTCGCAATATGCTACCTTTTTTTTTTAAAAAAATGTGTTGTGAAACATTTTGTTCTTGATCTGGTGCCCTTGAGCCTTGCAATTCTAGGTCTTGTGGCTTTTTTCTTTTTTCCACCCTCTTCCAGTTGATGGTTTTTCCCCTGCTCCCATGTTAATGTGATGGCTTAGCTGAATAAATTTCCATACTTCCCAGCTGCAGCTGGCTGTTCTCCCTGCTGCCATCAGTGCTGGAGTGGGCTGTAGCACTTCTTTCCTCTCTGGCTGCTCTGGGTATCATTTAAGCAGGACCCAGCTCTTCTTCCTGAGTGTTTTACTGCGTCATCTGTCTGGCTGCTGGAGTCTCCTCCTGTGTGAGGAAGGCTCAGACTGCTGCTCCAAGGCCTTTGAGGGCAGGGAATTGTCAGTGAGGTCCTCCCCTTGTCTTCTAGCAGGGAATGAGATGTTCACTTTCCTCTAGAAGGTCATTGCTGCATGCATGAAACCAGTTTGGCATGTGCTGGTGGTCTCATGGGGGAACTCCTGATGTGTCCTCTATTCAAATCATGGAATCGTGGAGTGGGTGGGGTTGGAAAGGACCTGAAGAACCACCTGGTTCCACCACCCTGCAGTGGACAGGGATGCCTTCCCCTAGGCCAGCTTGCTCCAAGCTACAAATCCAGCTAAGCTGTGCATTTATTGACTGACACCCTAAGCATGAGCAGCTAGGTAAGGCATGCTCTAAATATTGCCTCCCTTTGTTTTGATGATGATTTTTATTTATCTAGATTTTGGTTATTGTTATCCACCTCATTCGACCACGCTTTCAACGTGGAAGGTCTTCTCCCTAGGGTTTGCTTTTGGGGAATCCCTTTGGCTGCCAGCTGGAACATCAGGTGCTGAAGGGAATGAGGGTTCCTGTTTCCCACAGAAAACTCCATAACTCCATCAGGGAGCCTGATGGCCCAGCACTGCTGTGTCTGGTGGGGCTCGTTCAGGTTATCTGTGGGAAAGCCCAAACCACAGCAATTTGTTGGTGTCTCACAGCGATAAAGAGGAAACACACGGGAGGAGACAGGAATTGTGCCATTTTGTGGAGTGAAAGGCATCTCAAGTCGAAAGAGAGGGAAAAGCCAGAGGCTGATTACAGGCAGGGGTAACCAAACAGTCCAGACAAGGTGCCTACACTGGAAAGGAGAAATACTATAGGTGATTAAATGTATGTGCCAGCCAGGTGAACACATCCCCCCATCACACCTGCGAGGGGATGGATCTCTTCTGGGATTTAGGGAGCACACCACTGTCTCCTCTCTGTTTATTCTCTTGTTGTCTGTATCCATTTTGTGGGGGCGTGAAAGTGAAGTCCAGTGAGGTTTTCCATTCACCTCCCAGTCCCATACCATGGAAAACGACGCCTTTGGTATTTCTGATTTCATTTTGTCAGCTTGAAAATCGAGTTAGGAACTTGACTGAACTATTGTCCTGATTGTGGGAATGGATTGTGAAATAAATACAACTTGTGGTTATTATGTTGTTGTTCTGTATATATTCCTTGTTTACCAATTATATCTTACCTCTAGGGTAATCAACTTTAAATATCCACCAATAATTTGAACATCAAATGGCACTTATCCTGCAAGCACACCCCAGTAATCTATGCACATACATTAGGAGGGTGCCAAAGTGTTTACTTAGACTTTAATGTGATGTTCTGTATAATTTTCCCATAGATTAGCTTCAGCAGGAAGTTTGCATGTATTTTTTCCCCCCTAAAAGCTACATTCAGTAATAATGGGCTGTATTTATAGCAGTTGTGGTGAATTAGAAAACTGATTGGGTGAACTACTTGATTGCTCCTCATTTAGCAGTTACAGTCCTGCCAAATCTCTCTGGGAGGGTTTTGCAGGGAAGTTTGGGTGACGGAACGCGCCTGCCACGGCCAGGAGCGTCTGAGGACAGCGGGAATTGCCCAGGCAGAGCAGCAGTCAAAGCAGTGTTTGCGGCATGGGCAGGAAATGCTGGTTGTTTGTAGAAAAGTCTCATCAGCCTTGTGTTTGCATCAGCCTTGTGCTGGTTTGCAGCATGGAAAAAATGGCTCCTCTGCCTCTGCACAAGGAGCAGACGCTGTAGGGACAGAAGTGCAGCCCCATTGGCACCTTCTTAACCACAGAACTCAAATCTTTCAGGTGCTGCAGTGTCTACAAATGCTCCTCTCCTGCTCCTCTTGTGGTGCCCAGCAGCAGGACGAGTTTTCTCTGTTGTCCCAAGGCGTGGCACAGGTCCTGTGTAATGCAAAGGGAGAATTTCTCAACAGGAATTGTTATCATGCTGTTCAATACCTGCTCATTTTATGTCCCATATGTGTTGGATGGAGGGGGCCTTGAGATCCTGAGGGAAAGAAGCAGCCAAGTTTCTTGATCCTTCTTCCAACATTAGGTACTTTGGCCCGTTCCAGAGACTCCTTTTGAAAGTTCTCTTCACAAGGAAAAAGTCACTTCAATTTCTTCCTGTCCCACAAGGGTTATATAATGTGTTTGGGTTATTTTGAGCACCATAAAATCAGCAGTGCACAAATATTCCTTGAGAAAAACAAATGTTTTCATGTTCTCCTGGAGGGAGCACAATGCTTACAAGGTGTAATACACAGTAGTATTTCTGTAATTTAGAGCTGATTGGAACTGCATTTATTCTGACAGGCCTTGCACAGTGCAGGGGGTTTCCTGTTACACACTGAAATCCATGATACCTTCCCCTGTGTTACCTGTTGAGGAAGATCCCTCCTTGAATATTAAGCAAATATTTGTTAATTTTAGGAAGAAATTCCTCCTTGTGAGGGTGGGCAGGCCCTGGCACAGGGTGCCCAGAGAAGCTGTGGCTGCCCCTGGGTTCTGGAAATATCCAAGGCCAGGTTGGATGGGGCTTGGAGCAGCCTGGGACAGTGGAAGGTGTCCCTGCCCTTAGCAGGGGGTGGCACTGGATGGGCTTTAAGGTCCCTTCCCACCCAAACCCTTCTGCGAGGCTGATTCCATGTGCCAAAAATACCTCTGATTGAGTCCTTTAAAGCCAGGGAGGCTGCTGAAACGCAGGAGCACAAAGCACAATGGACACATTGATTGCTGTATCGACACAGGAGGTAACACATTTCAGCACAGGCAGAGCAGGTCACAGGGGTTTCCATTGCTGCACGTGCGGGGCACTGAGCCTGCAGATGGATTTGATGCTCTTGGTTGTAAAACCTGGGAAGAAGAAAAAGACTAAAAAAATATATATTTTACCCTGTTTTTGTTGTCTAAACAGTGGTGTTTCTCACTGGGACATCTCTTTTTCATCTCACTGCCTGTTAGGAACAGTTCACTGATCGCATTTGTCCTTCGCTGGCCACTCAGCAAGTTCATGACTGCTGGTCATGGCGTGTCCCTCCTCCTGCTTCTCCCTGTCCCCAGGGGAAGCCTGGTGGACATCCCCTGCTGGGATGTGCCACTGCCCCCTTTACTGGCACGAGAGGTCACCTTTTCACGTCGTGCCACGCTGACACCGAGCCGGAGCATTTTTGGATTTGGACAGAGTGTGTTGGGAAGGGAAACAAAATAATGGGGCCCAGAAATTTGTGACTGACAGGAAGAAAAGGGTGGGAAGTGTCGATTGTTTAGCCTGGAGAAGAGGAGGCTCAGGGGGGACCTTGTGGCTCTGCACAAGTCCCTGACAGGAGGGGGCAGCCGGGGGGGGTCGGGCTGTGCTGGCAGGGAACAGGGACAGGACAAGGGGAAACGGCCTCAGGCTGGGCCAGGGGAGGCTCAGGGTGGACACCAGGATGTCCTTGTTTCCCTCATCTGTCTCAGCAGTTGATCCTGTGAGGTTCCTTGGCTCTGATGTTGGTCAGGAAGGCTGCAGAACACTGAGATTTTTGGTTGCCATCAGTGACTGTAGCTCAATGTTGCTGCTTAATGGGTAACTCATGATTTAGTGGGAAAGGCTGTGCCAGGCTCCTGTGCCATTCTAGGATCTGGTTCTTGATAGATCACTGAGCAATTCGCAATTCCTACCTATTTTTAGTGTCCCAAGAAAAGGCGAAAGATTAAAAGTGGAGAGGCATGCTAAAAATGAGCAGATCCTGTTACTGCTTTGCTTTCTAGTGGAAAGCAGGTATAAAAGCTTCTTCTGGAAAGTATTTTTAGGATTCTGCCTAATTGATGTCATACTGTTTTAATGGAAAAACAGTTATTAGTGAGGGTGTAGTCTTGGGAAAAAAAATGTCTAATGAAAGGAGTGGCAATTCACTTCTTGCACATTTGCAAAATAGCATCAACGTAATTTAAAGTAACAGATAAAGTGGGTACAAGAGGAAAGTTATGCTCTTGGCCAGAAGGCTGCAGAAACAGCAGCTGCCAGCTCCTGTTATTAAGTCCTGGATTAGTGAAAAGGCCATGCAATAAAAACTGCAGGAAGGACACCAAATGTTAAGATTTATTGAGGGAAGAGTGTGCTAATGGGTATCACGTGGGAGTGGAATGGTTGTGGTTGCAGCTGGAGGAGTGAGGGGTGATAGCAGTGACACAAACTGTCAGCTGGGGGAGAAAAATTAACAAAACAAGCATTTAAAAGTCCTCTCGTAGCCTTCACAACGTGGCCCAGTGGGTAATGGATTTTTGACTATGATGAAGCTATAACGTGATTTATGTCAGTAGCTGTATCTAGCTAATTGCAGGAACCACCATGAAATTTAAAAACCAGGGTTGCATCATAATTACTGCTATGTATAATGATGATATTTATCTCATGGTACTCTCACAAAGTTTGGTTTCTGGTCTTTTAAGTCTCGAAACCTCCATTTTCCTTAGCATTTCATGAGTTTGTGCAGGACACCTGAGGGATGTAGCACTGCCTGTGTTGATCTGACTCAGTGCCTCTGTGACTGTCAGTTAATGGGGAGATAATGAGATTAAAATATCCTTTTCCTCTGAAAGTGGAGCCGTGAATAAACTCTGTTGCATCATCCTGATGGTCTGACAGGGACATGGTGATGTCAGAACACGATGCAATAATTGCTGAGTGACAGGGGACTTAAAGGAAGAGTCATTGAGGGCAGCTGTGGGAAATCTCCTGGCTTTGCTGCATTTGACAGGGATTTCTCTCAGAACTCTGTGCCCCCAAAACAACTAATTTCTGTAATCCAGATTTTTCAGGATGAAGTCTAATGCTGGAATTTCAGAATTACATGGAGGCTTTTTCTCTGTAAATACATTTCCAAAGGGAGAGGATATAATGAAGGGTAAACATAAACGAACCTCCAAGTTTTGTGCCTTCGGCCCACCTTGAGGGACCTGCTACTGAATTTTAGGGCTTTCATGGCATCAAACCCTGACTGATGGCTCAGATAAGCGAGTTTCTTTTTATTGTGCGTATCTGCAAAGCTCTGTGTGTTGGTTGCTGTGTGGAATTGGAATTCCAGCAAAATACCTGGAACGGTGTGGGTGGCTTTCTGCTCACGAATTCCTCCACAGGGAGCAAATCCTCCTGCTTATTTTACAAAACAAAATAAAAATGAAACAAACAGAACCCCCCCCCCAAAATCCCCACACATGAGTGCTGGAGTGGGCAGAAGCAAAGGCTTTTAGCTGCCAGCATGCATCAGACTGCTTTTCCTGGCATGCCAGATGCCCGTGATGGGGACAGTGTGTGAATGTCACTTTGAAGCACATAATCAAAATAAAACTTTCTATTCTTTAAGCTTGGAGCTGCCAAATACATTTTTATATTTGTTTCATGAGAAGTCTGCCAAAAAAAACCCCCAAAACCAATGGCAGCTGTGTCCAGTAGCACACAGCAGTAATTTATGGAAAGAGATTTATTTACTTAAAATTTGCTTCAGAATAAATTAAATGCGAGGTTTTACAAAATTGTACCCATTTTTATGTAGCCTCCTGCTCCCTTGGGAAGTATTTTTCCACACAGGGGTAGCTTCCCTTCTTATTCTGTCAGCAAACTGTTGGTTTTGGGAAAAGGGAGCAGGAGTTATATGGATTTTCAGGTAGAAGTGAACAGTGTTTTAAACCATTCCACGGAGTTCTCCATGCTTTCTGATGGAGGTCAGCTCTGGTGGCTGCAGGTCCCAGGACTGGAGGAAGAAGGTTAAATGATAAAACGTGGTTTTTTCATCCTTGTTCTCCGAAAAGGTTTGATTTGTGCTGCTGTCCACAAAGTCTTGAATACACCCCTGGTGGTACCCGGCGTCTCCAGACCTCGCTGGCCTCAGCTTTGTTCTGTTTGCAGCGGAGATGAGTTTGGTTTGTGCCACCTTGCTGGGGAATTGTCCTAGAAGCTCTGCCTGGAGGAATCCAGAGGCTGAACTGAGGACTGGCCGTCCTCCTTTCTGTACCTAGAGCCCTGCTTTCTGGTGGCTCCCTCCCTCACGGCCTTGTTTTTTGTCTTGGAGTTTCTTGGGGTTATCTGGGATGGAACTGCTGAGGGCCTCTGATGGAGACTAAAATGAATTCAATAATGAGGCCCTGTGGCCTCCTCCTCGTCCATCCGTGGCTGGGGCTCCGTGCCCAGCACAGAGGGCTCTGGCTGTGTTGGGGTGATGCCTGAAAAGGACAACCTGANAAACCTAAGGCATCAGGGGGAAGGTGACAACTACGGGGACGGCGCAAACCAGTGAGCTGGGGGCTGCCGTGGGGCCCTGGTGATGCTAAAGTTTAATTGGCGAATTTATGCTGATATGCAAATGGACCAAGCTTACAACAGTGTGAAGAACTCGTGACTGGTCGTCCATCTCGGTAGCCTTTGGCCTGCCAGGGTGTACCTCTGAAGGCCTTTTGAATAAATATCTCCTTTATTCCTCTACCCCTGTCTAGTCTCTGTTTCAGGCTGTCCTGTTTAGGCATCACTGGCGCCGCGCGGAAGGGTGGCAGGGGTGACAGCCACTGAGCTTCTCTCCCAGCTTGTGGGAGCAATTAAAAACCCCCTGAGCAGCAGCAGCAGCAGCAGCTCCCTTGTGCTCTGCTGCATTTTTGGCTGAGTGCCCCCTGCCCCTGTTCTTCCAGCAGGGTCACAGCTGGCGCGTTGCTGACGCTGTCGTGTCCTGGCGCTGTCCCCACGGAGCGCTGCTGGCCGGGACCTGGGCCAGCCTCCTCAGGACACGGATCTGTTACGGAGTGCGTTGGGAGGAGATGGCCCGCTCGAGGTGTTCTTTGTGCTCACCCCTGCCAGGAGCTCCACCTGCAGCAAAGCCACTTGGACTGCAGCCTAAACTGCAAAGCCCACGGGTTGGGTTTCCCTCTCCGGAGCCAGGAGACCACGAGATGATTTGTGGAGCTGGAGGGAAGTGCTCTGGTCCCTCACGTTCAGCTGGCTGCTTCGGGATGGGGTTATTTAAATCGTTCAAAACTTCCTGCTGTGCCTGTTCATTTCGCTTTGGTTGCAATGCCACTTCCTGCTCAGGTTTGGCCTCCAGATGGGAATTAATGGTGGGATTTAAAATTGTCCTATATGGCAATTAATATGGTTAATACTAATAGGTTAAATACTAATAATGAATTTTAAATTGCATAACAATTAAACAAAGAGAAGAAAGGTCTGTACCTAAAATGAAACATTACCTTAAAGAACACTTAATGAGGAATTTACTTTCTGGGACAGAATAGCTGCTGTATTTAAACTTGGACATTCAGTGAAAGCTCTGTTACATTTTCAGTTGAGAATATCTGCACCCATGCTGCAAGTTCACCGTTTTGTTGCAGAACCCTTCTTTACTATTAATGCAAAATTATCTGAATTTATCTAGCGTAACATAGAACTCAAATCATCAGATAAAAGTTCTGGCTTTTCCTGGCTTGTACTGAAGGTGCTTCTCAAACCTTTTGCCAGTGTAAGGCACCGACTCACTTCTGTTGTAGAATCCCAGAGTGGTTTGGGTTGGAAGAGACCTTGAAGCTCATCCAGTGCCACCCCTGCCATGGGCAGGGACACCTTCCACTGTCCCAGGCTGCTCCAAGCCCCAGTGTCCAGCCTGGCCTTGGACACTGCCAGGGATCCAGGGGCAGCCCCAGCTTCTCTGGGCACCCTGTGCCAGGGCCTGCCCACCCTCCCAGGGAACAATTCCTTCCCAATATCCCATCTATCCTTGCCCTCTGGCAGTGGGAAGTCATTCCCCCTTGTCCTGGCATTCCAGGCCACTGTCCCAAGTCCCTCTCCAGCTCTCTTGGAGCCCCTTTCGGCACTGCAAGGCCACAATTTGGTCACCCCAGAGCTTCTCCTCTCCAGGCTGAACAATCCCAGCTCTCCCAGCCTTTCCTCCCAGCAGAGCTGCTCCATCCCTCTGATCATCCTGGAGCCTCCTCTGGGCTCTCTCCAGCAGCTCCAGGTCCCTCCCTGTGCTGGGCCCCAGGGCTGGGGCAGCTCTGCAGGTGGGCTCTCAGCTGAGCCCAGGGGCAGAGGGGCAGAATCCCCCCCTCCCCTGCTGCCCACGCTGGGGCTCAGCCCAGGGCACGGGGGGGTTCTGGGTCCCAGCTCTCACCCACAGCACCCCCAGGTCCTTCTCCCAGGGCTGCTCCAGCTGCTCATCCCCAGCCTGGATCCATCCTGGGGATCGGCCCAAGCACCAGCACTCGTTCTGTCACCAGAATGTCCCCACTGGCATTTCCCCATCAGCTCCCTCCTAGCCCAAAAGCTGTGCTGAGGCTGTGCCTCCTGCCACGTGTCTGATGTTTGCTCACCCGAGGTGATTGGTGTCACTGTCACTCTGTCTCTCATGGTCACAGTGCAGTTTGCAGCAGTATCTTTCTGACAGGTAACACACAGCCTCCTAAAAGGGCTGGAAATTAATGATTGAGTTCCAGCAGTTGTATTTTTGTCTGCAAAAGCCACACTGTGCCAGGTTTTGACATCCTTTAGTGCTTTATAAGTCAATAGGACAGCTGCGCAATGAAATGATTTTTAATGAGAAACGGTGACAGGACCTGGCAAAGAAATAATGCTGAGTTAATCAGGAAAGTTCTGCGTGTTTGCAGCAGTCTCTTCCGTGGTGCCTGAGTGACATGATTTGAAACAGTGTTCAGAGCGAGGCCCGGAGAGCTCTGCACGTAGAGCCAGCTTTATTCCAAACAAAGAAGTCCCTAAAAATCCCTTCATGCTGCCTGTCCGTGGCTGATCCTGTAGGGTTATGTGCTCACCAAGACATCTGGCAATGAGGGGGCTCATTCTTCCAGGCAGGACTGTGGTCTCCCCTTGGAGCGGTGGCTCCGCTGGAGGTGGCAGCTGGGGACATGGTTTAGGGTGGTTATGGGTTGGGAGTGGGACTCAATGATCTTGAAGGTCTCCTCCAACCTTAATGATTCTGGGATTAGCCACAGTAGGACATGCTCTGGGAAATTAGGCTGAATACATTAATTTTTAAATTTTTTTTTTAATCTTTAAACTGGTACTTTTGTTCTTTTTCTCTCTAAATCTTATTACCTTTTGCTAAGTTCATGTATGGAGCTCTCATTGCGGGGATGGAATATTTTTAAAGTAGCCTAAAATTAATAAAAGCATAAAAATGTGTTGGTGGGCTAGGCACAGCTGGGGAATGGGACCCCTTTCTTTTTATTGCTGTGCCAAATATATGCTTTACTTGAGAAATCCCCACACTGGAAGATTTGTGATCAGTGCAGAGAGAAACTGTTTTGCAGTGGCTTTTGATGTGAATTTAATTTTTTAGTGAAAAGTTCAAATTGTTTTTTATATTGAAAAAAAGACCCGTTTTGGACGTGTCAAAATAACTGTATTCATCCTGCCACCGGTGTAGAAACAGAACTTCTATTTTTCACTGGAATGTTAATTTTTCTGGCCCAGTATCGTGTTAGGTGACTGAAATATTTTGTTTCAGCTTTCCCGGGCTTATTTCACCAGTTTCTCTTTGCCCAGAGAGGCTGATATTGAAAGGCACAGTTATTTTATTTCTTGACAAAACACAGTAGGCAAAGCGTTTTTGGAATGCGTGAGCTGGTCTGGAAGCTGATCCATCTCTCCCATTGGAAACTTTTCCTTCCAGCAGGCAATTTTCTTCGTGTTTCCCACATTTCCTTCTTCCCCTGCCTGTTTGCTTGGAGCAGTTCCCTGAGCCCAGCATGGCTCTCACTGAACTGTGCCCGGAGTCACTGCTGGGTTTGGAGGAAACCCCTTGGTTTCTGGGACCCCTGAGGGTGGGGGAAGCCTTCCCAGGGGGGGTTTGGAGCCAGGGGAATTTGTATGGATGTCCCTGGGGAATTTGTATGGGTGTGTTTTGTTAATCACTGTGCTCGAAACCAAACTGGGTCAGTGCTTATCTCGTACAGACAGTTTGTTCCTGGATTCAGGAGGAGCTCCTCACCTTTTTGGAAAGGAAGAAGAGAGAAGTTGATACGAGGCCATCTGTTTAGACATTTAATAGTTGAAATAAAGATGAGAATCAAATGGAAATTTCCCTTAGTTGGTGTTGTCCAGCCTGGGTAAGGAAAGTCTCCAGGGAGACCTTAAAGTCCCTTGCAGTGTCTAAAAGGACTCCAAGAGTTACAGGGAGAGGGACTTGGGACAAGTGACAGGACAAGAAGGAATGGCCTTAAGCTGAGGGAAGTCAGGGGAAACAATAACTCAAAACCCCAGACCCTTGATTTTTCTACTTTTATTTTGTATTTAACATTTACTCTGACGTATTGGATGGCTCTAAAAGGAATTCATGTTGCAGCTACAATTCTTCAGCATTTACAAAAGCGAAGATTAATGTGAAAACTATGACAGCAGCCCTCAGAAAGAGTGACTCTGTCAGACTGCGTTTGCACATAATCCAATTGATATCATGTCCTGCATTTGGAGGGGACAGGAGTTCCCTGTAAACATCCACGAGTAAAAAGTGTGGAGTTTAAAGCTCCTGTTCTGCTCCAAATCAAATTGCACAAGATGTGTGTTCTCATCTGAAGATAAGAATAGCACTCAGCCAGACTGCACGTGGGTGCTAATAAGGGCTTAGAAATCAACCCAAACTTGTTGGGGCTGAGGAAAGAGCTGGTTAATGAAATTTTGAGATTTTTTGTTTATTTGTTTCGGTTTTTTTTGATAGATGAACCCCTCAAGGTGTTGTGAATTATCAAAATGCAGTGTTTTCAATCTTTATTTTGAGTTGTTATTATTATTAAAAACCACCCAGTGCACTGTGAGGATGTCACTGATGTCTTCCATCTTTTTCTGAGAAAAAGGGAGGAAAAAAACGCTCTGGTGGAGCAGCAGCAAGGGAAATGAGTTCTTGCAGCTGGCTAAAATGGCCTGAAACCTTCAACATATTCTAACTGATAACAGGAACTTCACATCTTCTCTAGAACTTTTGGGTTTAGCACAGTTACAGAATGAAAACAAAAAAAGCTTGTAGCTACTTCTACAGTGTCTTCTGTGCATTTATATTGCCCTACATGGTATTATATACATTACAATGTTTCTGTTGTTACAAGTTACAGAGTAAGAGCTTTAATCAGGACAGGCGTTTCCAGTGATGCTGCTGATCCCTTTTCCCTGCATTTCTCCTCTGGGTATCCACTCAGGAATCGCTGTGCTTGCCAAGCTGGACTGATGCCTTGGGTTTTAACTTTCATATTTTTCAAATCCTGAACTGCCTGGTGTGTAACTCTGAGGTTTCTTGTAGCCTGTTAACTTCTGCTCTCTCATGCTGGGTAGACACAACAAAGCCTCTCCAGGCTCGCTCTGCAAGGACACCCAGACCCTCCTAGGCCCAAAAAGTATAAACCAAAAGCCTCTGAGAGGGGGGCAAGCTTGGGGAAATCACATCATTAACTGAAGCTTTAATTGGAGAATTAACCCTGATACGCAAATGAACCAAACTTATAAAAGTGTGAAGAACTTGTGACTTGTTGTCCATCTTGGGGTCCATTTTGGCAGCAGCCTCTGGGCTCCCCAGGGTGTACCTTTGAAGGCCTTTCAAATAAATATCTGCCTTTATGCCCTTATTCCTGTCTAGTCCCTGTTGTTTTTAGGCAGTCACTTCAGGCATCAGGGGCTTAGCTGGCCCTGAAGGTACTCCCCTGGTGTGCTCTGTTGCTTGGAACCAGCTCCTCCTGCACCATAGGAGTCACCTGGCTCGGGGCTGGAAGGCTCCTGGGGAGTTCAGCATGGTTGGCCCCCCTGTCCCGAGGCAGGAACACAGACACTGACAGATGTTTGCCTAAATCTGCTCTGATGGAAGAGATTTGTGAACTCCCCAGGTGCCTCGTGCTGGGGCTGTGCTGAAAGCCCCTTGTGCACTGGAAGTTCTGCCTGAGCTCCACCCTCAGTGACCTCTCCTGGCTTGTTTGAGCAGAGTTTTGAATTTCTCTTCCAGTTTCCCAAGATAGCTTCAAATTTTGAGCTTGTTTTTCAGAGCTATTTTTACCCTTTTCATCATCATCTTCTGCATATTTTTGTAAGTCTCCTCTAGAATTCATTCTCTAAATCATTAGTGAAGATATTAAAGAACACAGGACGTATCTCTTCAGAACTGTACTTGAAACATCCTTCAGGTTGAAAGAGAACATTTTAAAAACTACTCTTGTGCCTTTTTACCTAATTGAAGAACTTAGCTCACTTTTCCTAAAGAAAACTGGTAGAAGCCTTAGAGAAGTCCTTTCATGTTTATACCCTGGTTACTCTGTCAGAGATGGAAATGAGGTTGGTTTGACATGATTTGCACTTGACAAATTCACGCTGGCTGTGTGCTACCCATTTATTATCCCCTAGGCACCTCTAAATTGATTAATAATATGTTCTGATGTCTTTCTGGGGAGCAAAATTAAGCCTACTGATCTCTAATTCCTTGAGTCCTCCTTCCTCTGATTTTTAAGATAATCCTTCTGTAGCCCTTAGGGACATCCTGAGTCCTCTCTCAGTTTGGGGTTTGCTTCTGGTAGTTCCTAAGGTATGAAAAAATAACTTTGACCTAGCCCTGCTGATCTGAATAATTCCTGTAAGCCCAATATTCTGTAGCTGGGGTTTTCCCCCCACGTTTTTGGGTTTTGAGCTTCTAAAGCTGGCCTGAATACTTTGTCATGTCTAATATTTGTGACGAATGACATTAAAAAGGTGTGAACATTTCAGGCTGGCAGATGGGATTATTTATCTTCCCTGCTAAGCATTGCTTATTTTATTCTTTGGCTTGTTTCCAGTATCCCCAGAAGTTTCTAATGTTCATAAATTCGGGAGTTTTCAACCACTGAAGCTTTATAATTGAGGGAAAAGTTGTTTCTCCTTCCATATTTTTATAATGCAATAGGAGAAGGGGGAGGACAGAGTGCACCTGGGCTGGTGGCAAGGAAGCCTGGAGTGGAAAACCGCTGGAGTATGGAAGCTGCTCTCGGCTCTCCTCCAAACCTGCAGCTTCTGGAAGGTGTTCAGAGCAGTTCCCACAAGTTCACAGCTGATGCACAACCCAGATGGAGGGAAGGGTGTCTTTTTCTGATCCAGTCCTATCCAGCTTTTTAATGAATGCCATTCCTAGTGGAATCTGCTTTTTTGAACGCTGAGTGTTGAGAAAGGAAGAGATGGGAGTGTTTTGAGGATGTGGCTCCCGCATCAGGAGGATTTCCCCCAGCTAAGAGTAGCCTGAAATAAACAGGCTGTACTTAAAGAGGGATCTGGGCAGGGTACTGAAGTCTGGCAAACACAATCCACAGAAATGTGTGTGGGGAGTGGCTGCCAGGCCTCAGTCTGAGACAACAACCTTTGGAGATACAGTGAATGAAAACTCATGCAAGTCAATGGTCCAGCAGCTGCCAAAGCCAAATGTCAGCCAAGACTCTGAGAAATCTAGAAAGTCTGGAAGAATGGTGTGTACTACTGAGAGCGAAAAGAGGAGAAGTTAGAGATGTAAAGCTGTCCTGGAAGGCAGAGCTCTCCTGTTTTGGCAGAGAAAGAAATAACAGGTGGAGGAGCAAGGGCTCGAGAAAAATGGTTCTGGGGGTTGGCAGGGCTAAGCAGGGAAATAAAGGATCACAACTGTGGGATCTCTGCTGTCAGTGTTTTCAAACAGCACGTTGGACAAATATTTGTGGGTTGGTGTTTTTTGGGATACAGCTTATCCTGCTTTTAAAGAGCAAGAAATAAATACCTGAAGGTCCCTTGTAGCTCTGCAGGTCTCCTGTTTTTAACCTGTTCCTGTTTACATTTTTGCAAACCTCTGATGATTCTTAGATCCCATTCTCTTAGGCTACTTTTTCACTCACCACTAGGCTTCCTCTGAAGGTAGAGGATCCTAAAAAGTGAAATAAATAAAGCCGGACTACTGTTGTGCATCTTTGTACAGAAGCAAAGCGAAATGTCACAATAAATTTCTTGGCCAGTGGATTATGCAGCAGAATTGCAAGGAAGAAAGGGAAAGAAATGCACAGAAATAGGAGCGTGGCAATCTGGTGTCTGAGTGATTTGTAATGAGACACATAACTGCTTCTTGAAGTTAATTATTATATGATAATTGCTGAAGGAGGAATGAAATTCGTTGGAATGTCCTTTCAGCGCCTCCTGATTTTGTGAACAAAAGGGTGTTAAAACTCCTGATTAGCATGTAATCCAGAATTAATTAAAGAAAGAAAGGGCAGGCAGAGTTTTGCAAATGAAATGCTGTATAATGAACTTAAACTGTAGCTCTTAATTTCATTTTTACTGGAACATGTTTCAGCTGCAGAGAAATCTTTATTTTCCTCAATCAACCCAGTCTAGAAAGTAGGAGCAGTAAATTTCGATATGTGCAATGAGGTATTGATTTATTAGGAAGCTTTATTACTTTATGGAGTCCATACTTCAAGAGAAGGCACTGATTTATACTTAAACATACCTGAGGAACGTGAGGGGCTGAGGGCAGACATGGCCCAAACCAGCACCAGCATCATTTCTAGAGTCACAGAATATCCTGGATTGGAAGGGACCCCCAGGGATCATGGATCCAGCTCCTGGCCCTGCACAGACACCCCAAAATCCCACCCTGGGCATCCCTGGCAGCGCTGCCCAAACGCTCCTGGAGCTCTGGCAGCCTCGGGGCCGTGCCCATTCCCTGGGGAGCCTGGGCAGTGCCCAGCACCCTCTGGGGGAAGCACCTTTCCCTGCTATGTGTGCATTTGTGTTCATATCATAAGATTTTCTTGACCTTCTGATTGTTTGGGTTTGCTTCCAAATGGCCAGATTACGCCTGTGAGTTGGAAAGACCCAGGTAAACTGCTAAACTCAGGGCAACAGCTTGTGCTGAATATTTGTAGAAGGAGGGCTTCAGCACTGTTAAGTTTAATAGTAGATATTATCTAGATGGAAATTTTGGCTCTGGGTTTTCCAGAGGTGTAAACTCTAACCTTAAGTCAAGCCAATAACACCAGGTCTGTGTCGCAGTGGCACTGGTGCTCCAGCAGCACAGCGAGCTGCTACTCCAGTTTGTTCACATTTCCCTGGGTCTGACACTGACTTAAAAGAGTACATGGCAAGAGGATGAATTATTCAAACCCAGAGTTGTCATCTGCAATCTGAGCCTTTTGCTTTTTACACTGTCCCAGCAATGCTGAAATGCTGACATGTCTCTCACCATCAAATCTTTCCCTCCTCCATCCTTTATTTAGGTGTTTGGAGGTTCTTTTCACAGTGCACAGGTGAAGAACCAGAATACTGATGAGTATGGTGAAAATAATGCATTGGTGTTGTTGGTTGTTACCGAGGAAGTTGCTGTGAGGGAATTGTTTTACTTTTTCTTATGTTATCAAGACCACAACTTGCCAACAGCTCTGGAACTGTAGAGTGAAGTCCATGGACCTTGCTAATCTTTCTCATCTCTCTTGAACAAAAGAAAGCATAAAAGATGTACTGCTTCAAAAGGCTGCCTCCTTCTTCCTGAGGAAGGGAAAAATAATGCATAAAAATCTTGACTCGAAAGTAAAACCACTTTCTTTACTCAGTTTAGCTGAGAATTGCAGCCCACAGGCACACCACCATCCATTTTTGATGGGCAAATTCTAACTTCAGCCCTGCAGTGTAAAACAGCTAAAAACTGAGCATTCTTCTTCCCCAGCCTCATTCTTTGCCTGTATTAGTAATCCTGGTGCAGCATTCTTGGTTATATATGTGCTGCCAATGATCTTTAAAGAAAATATGAATTAAAAAGGAATAGAAAGCATCTCTGGGAAACTGGCTAAGGGTGGCTGTTTCCTTAAAGGAAGTGAAATCTCAATTTGCCCACGTTAGGTTAATGATTGGCCTTGATGATCTAAGAGGTCTTTTCCACGCTAAATAATTCTGTGATCCAGTGCTGTCATCGTAAAGGCCTTGCCATAAGTTAAAAAGGGGAAGCTCCCAAAAATTAAATCCAAACCTTATAACAAATGAGTTTGTCAAGTCAGCACCAAATGCCTCCTTTTTAGCTTGAAGTATGAATAAAACCCCGAGGAAGTTGGAATGAAAACGTCATTGTGGCAGATGTTGGTACCAAAACTGAAGCTGGGAGCGAGGTCTGTGCATCCCTGGAGCCCTGAAATGGAGCGTGTGACATGAGCAGGATGCAGTGTGTGTGTCAGAAAAGGGAGTTTTGTGCCTAAAAGCTTTGACCAAAGCCCAGCTGGAGAGCAGATGGATCTCCTGAGTTCTGTTCTGGTCCAAACCCCATCTTACAAAGGTCGGAGGCTGCTGTGAGGGGACGGCAGGGGATCTGCAGGGCTTCCGGTGGATTTCGGTCACGTTGGGCAGAAAGAAGACCAAAAAAGGCATCTTTGAAATTACTGGGAGATGGGTGGGGAAAGGAGGGAGTCTGCCAACGTTTTTGTGGTAGGAGTGGGGGCTTGGGCTGGTTTGAAAGAGGAATTGGGACAGTGAGAGGCCTCAGTTTCAGGAGGCACAATGGGTGCCGTGGAAATGGTGGCACTGAGGGCTGGGCTGTTGGTGCACTGCCCTCTGGCCATGGCACTGGCTCAAAGGGGGACGTGGGAGTGGGGTTTGGGCAGCTTGGATGTGTTAGTGGGGGGGTCCTCACCTCTTTTTCATGAAGACACAGAGGGGTCTCCTGGCAGAAGCCTGTGGAGGGAAGGCATTTGGATCTCTGTTACAACCATGATAGAACTCTCCCAAACCCAATTAATTTATTTTTCTCATCAACATCACTGCTCATTTGGAAAGTTTCCTCCATACTCCTCCAGTGCAAATAATTTTTCTCTGCTGTGCTGTTTCCAGGTCCTTCTCCTCAGCTTTTTTCAGGCCCAGGGCTGCCTTGAAGGGCTGTTTGTGCTCCTTCTCCCAGATTCCAGTCTGAAAGAGCCTCAGGTCAGCGTGGAGACCCAGGCTCTTCCCCTGTTCTTCACTCAAGCCTTGAACAGGACATGGACTGGAGCTGAGGCTCTGATGTTTTTGTTGGGGCCTTCTGATCTGAGCAAGCCAGGTTGTTCTGTTGACAGTGTGAGAGAAAAAATTGTTATCGAGGGAAAGTTCCTTGCACAAGATCATTCCTGTGCTTACTACACATATTTATGTTTTTGTTGTTTCTTTGGTAAAAAGCCTGCATGGCCATACAGAGGAGAAAAACACCAGGCTTTAGAAAATTAAAAAGCTCACAGAGCCAAAGCAGAGCCACGTTCTTCTGCAGGGAAGGAGAACGAGCACAGACCCGACAGCACAGCTGACCTAAAGAACAGTCTTGGTCTGGGTTTTTGAAATTAGAAATCCAAATGGAGTTAGGAACCAAGCAGGATGGTTTGGTTCCCCCACAGAGGACACTGTAATAGAACAGAGGTGAGTTGTGTAGAGGACCAGGTGGCATCAGAGGTGGCACCCCAGCATTTCTTTACTTAGGCTAAAAGGGTCTTTGGCAGAGCTCTGCTTTGGGTGAACGTTTGCATTTTGGAGAACTGCAATTTAAGCTGCCGAAGCCCTTGGGCATAATTTTTTCCAAATAAATCTGAGTTTGCAGTGTTCTGAACCTGCCTTTGTTTTGGAAGAATGTGGGTATTGTCCAGATGTTAGCAATGCAGGTCAAAGGGAGAGGCAGAAGGGACACTTTTCCAGTACTTACTCTGGAAAAGGTTGTACCGCCTGATGAAGTGTTTATCATCAGCTCTCTGGGGAAAGCCAACACCAACCATTTCTGCCCTGCTGATGCTTTACAGGTCACTTTGCTGGGTTTGACTGGTCCATCACTGGCATTTTCCTCCTGTTTTACTGGGCCTTTAAATGGCTTTAGCTCAATTTTGGCTGTTTTGGAATGATGGTCTCCATTAACACCCACACAAGCTCCTGCACCATTCCCTGTCACTTGTGTCATCCCAAATATTGCAGCCTTTTTATGGAGGAACAAATGGGTGCCCTGCTTTTTTGTTTGCTCTTTGTTGAATCTGCTCATAGGGCATTTACACCGAGACAGATAATTGAGATTATTTATTGTTTTGGTGGAATCATTTTAAAAGGTGTGTTTGCTAAACTGATACTTTGTCAAGAGGAAAGTGCTGGAAGTGTGTGTGGTGTCTTTTGCAAGATGGTTTGTTTATTCTCTTGAGGAGGCTGGTAGGCTTTCCTCATTATTTGTAGACAGACAGGTTGAAAGATTATTATTATTATTGCTGTTATTATTATTACTATTACTATTTTTGCTGCTATTATTATTGCTCTTGTCGTAATTATTAGTTATTAACCAAGTAGTATGAGTCATATTGGTAACCCCATGAGGCCTTTTCTATGAACTGTGCCCCTTTTAATATGAAACATTGTCACTGAAACTGCAGTATAAAAAAGCTCCTGGAAACACAGCGTGTTTAATTGTTGGTTTTTGGGTTCATTTTTCCTTTTTTTTAAGTAAATCAAGCTGTGTGTATGTGCTTAGTGAAGCATGAAGAAGGGGGGAAGAAAGTAACAGCAAAAAAGCATTGCTCCATTTCATGCTATTTCTCCTGAGACCTGTGGATCCATGATTAAAAATGAGGGATTTTTCCTTTATTTTCTTTTTAGCTTTTCCCTCGATCTGAATGCTTTGAGGATTTTTTCATTGAGGGTAGAAGAGAGATATCTCAATTAAAAGAAAGGCAGCATTTGTTAGTTTTAGGATATAATACTGCTTTTTTTGGTTTTGTTTTATATTTTCCAGTAGTTGTTTCTTCTCTTCACTGTCTGGAGCAGGAAGGTGCTCGTGATAAGGAAAGTGGATAATTTCCATGAAGGCTTCAGCGTGGGGAAGCTGGAGCAGACTGAGGGTGACCATTAATTTGTGTGTGTGGCAGCAACCCTTTCTTTTTCTGAAAGGGGAGTTTGGCTTCCATTTGAGAGCTGAAAAAGGAGAGGATTTGATTTGGCTGGAGAGTGGAAAGTCTGACTCCTGATCTTTTGCTGCTGTGCTGATGTGCTTGGCATCACACCAAGTCATGGAATTATTTTACCTTTTCTTTTGAATCCTCAGTTCCGTGCCATGGGTTATTTGATGTGAAAATCTGGCCACTAAAGCTTCAGAAAAAAATCCAGTTGAGCATTAATTGAGACCTGAAGATCTTATCTAGTTTTGTCAAACTTCTGATGTATTTTTTTCTATACAACTTGACAATGAACAATATAAGTTCATTGGGATGTGAAGGCAGAAAAGTGTGATTTCTTTAGACTAGCAACCCCCAACATTCAAATTTACTCTTTCAGCTGTACAGCTTCATTTTCAGATAAGTCCACAGCACATGTCTCGGACTTCACCAGGCCTCGAGCTTGCCTTGTTCATAACAAAACTGATTTAATAAGATGGTTTCTGTCCAGTCTGTTCCCCTGGGATCTTTCTGTTTTTCCTCCCTCGTGCTCTCCTGATTTATTTTATCTGTGGAAGTAGAACTTATGTGATCATGCAGCCTCCTGTGTGTCCTTATCTGTTTTCATTTCTCCCCCTCGCACTGACAGATTTTGAATACATTGAACAGTTCCAACCGCAGCTGACAGAAAGGGAGAAATTTAAAAAAATTGATTCACTGAGTTTTATGAGGGCAAAGAGGATGCTGTTAGAGTCCCAGCTGATTTTGACACTCAGTCCTTGACTGTTTTCACCCCTGCACATGCAGCTGGTTTAGTACCATGGAATTCAGTGTAAGATTTATGCTCAATTTTTTCTGTAAAACATATTTCTCAGGGTGAGCGTCACTCCCTCGCTTTGCCAAGCCCTGAAACCCTGCCCTGGTGTTGTGATGATCAAAATCCGACGTTATCAGTAATGTCAAAATCATTATTAGGCCAGGAGGGGTCTTTATGGCCAGAGGAACCTCACAGAGCTGCTCCCAGGGGAGGGGGAATGTGTTTGGAATGGTTCCAGATCTCCTCCATGAGTGTGACCCCTGTCCAGCAGGGAGCCTGAGACTGCAGAGCCAGGTTCCCTGGGGGATTTCTGCAGTGGGAGAGCCTGCCTGGGAATCATTTTGACAACCTCATGGTTGGCACTCTTTGTCCAAGAACAGGTTTCGAGGGGCAGAGAGGCCCTGGCCCATCCTGGTGCCTCCATCCTGTTGGGCTCTGCTTGGCAGGCTGCTGGTTGCCTCTGCTTGGGAGTGCAGACACTGGAAGGGAATATTTCTGCTCTCTTTTCCCCTGAAATCTGATTAACTCAGCACTGGATTACAGCTGGCTCTCCCTGCCTCGATCTGTTCCTCGTGTGGGAAGAGCCAGGCCCGGGACGTGCGTTTGGGCTCACGGATCCCAAAGGCCAAGTTACCAAGTGCCATTTATCCTCCTGGCCTGTGTGAGTTCTGTTTTCACTGCTGTGTTAACCCAGGGAGGTTGGCACAGATGTTTTCATAGGACATCAATTAATTCTGACTTCAGGGGTCACGAATGTGGCGCCAGGGACGCCTTTGGTGCTCCGTGGGTGATGCTCCGGGGATAATGCTGTGCTTCTCCCTAACTGCTTGTCCTCGTCCTGGGCGGTGGGATTTGGGATTGCAGTGAGAGAGGTGGGTTTGAACCTCCACCATCACCTAAACAGCCATTCCCTGAGCACGTGTGGGAAGGGTCCTTCCTTGTGGGAGCGCCTTTTCAAGCAGCGATGGTTTCGATGGCAGTAAAGAATGTCTGGTTTTTATGACCTGTTAAACATCTGTTAGTCCACAAGATTTCCACTGCTGCATGTTTGAAACGAACCATTTTGGTAGGCAAAAGTCTCTTTCATACCTTTTCATGGAGGAATTAATACTGCACTGCTTGCATCATTAGATGTCTGCTTTTACTGGATGATTTTGCTTTTTATGCTGAGTTCATGCTGCTGAAAGTTTCCATTTACTGCATCTGAGGATGTTGCAGCAAAGATAGGAAAAATTGTTCTTGCCTGTCTGAAAAGTGAAGTTATTTTCTTGTTATAAGTGACCAAATGCCCCCATATTGTATCATTTTTATAGGAATTTTTAGCCAGGAAGAATTTCAGAGAGCTGAATGTAATGAGTGACAAGTCTCCTTCTAGAACAGCCTATAACATTTTTTTTTAAATTTTATTTGAAAGATCACTTAGAGGACTTTGAGTCATGCTTTTCTATAATAAATAATACATTTTATTTTCAGATTTAACAGTGGGGGAATTTTACAGTAAATTTAGATGGCGTTGCTCTGTGTTCTATTCCTTGCTCCCAGTCTTGATAAAGTCAAAAGCTCATGGGATTTTTTTCTTAATTTTGTTTTATTTTTTAATGCCCACAGTTGGACAGCAGCAGGAATTTCTCCATGGAAAGGCTGCTCAGGCCTTGGCAGGGGCTGCCCGGGAAGGGTTGGAGTCGCCATCCATCCCTGGAGGTGTCCAAGGAAGGGCTGGAGGTGGCACTCAGTGCTCTGGGCTGGGGACAAGGTGGGCATTGGGCACAGGGTGGACTCAGTGATCCTGGAGGGCTTTTCCAACCTCAGTGATCCTGGGATTCTATCTTCTCTATTCTGAGTTTTCATTTATTTTAGTGAAAATTTGTCCATTGTGGACAAACCCAATGCTAAAATTGTCAGCACTTTTTCTCACCAGAGGCTTCTGAATCTTCAAGCAATGAAAGCAAACAGCAGATTTCCTTTTCTTCTGCTGTTACTACCTGGTGTTCTGTGGCACTGTATATCACAAACCGTTGTTTCTCACCAGTGGAGTCCTTGATAATTCCTTTTAGTCTGTTTGCAGAAAGAGAGGCAAGTTCAATATTTTCATGCTGTGTGCAATGTTTCAGATTTTTCAGCAGTGTCTGGAGTTATTGCCCAAGAGAAATTTTCCCCACAGGCTGCAGTGAGTAACTGCCAGCATTGCTTGCTATTAATAATCACATGCAAAAATTAATCTTGGAGCTGTCCTAATTTATTCCTCCCGTTGTGTGCAGTGGCCAAATTGTTTAGGAGGATTCTTCATCCACGGGTTGTCTGTGGGTACAGAAGCAAGAGGAGCCCCTCTGTGTGTTTTGAGGTGTCAGGGAAAGCTCTTCTCCATCCGTGTGGTGGGGAATAACCACTCCACAGATGTCTGGAACCCCCCAGTGTGTGCAGGGAGGGCTGCAGGAGCTTCAGGAATGAGCTGAAGATGATCTGACAGGTTCTGAGCTGCTGCCTGGCCGGTGGGTGGGAGCAGGGATCAACCCCAGCTGAACCTTTCCTCACCTCCACGGCAGAGTTCCCTGCTGGGACAACCAGAGGAACGGTGTTTTTCAGGTCTTTAGTCTCAGATGTTGCATCAGTGTTGCTTGATGTAACCTAAAATATCAGAGCTAAATTTGAATGTGTTGCTTGAAGTAACTTGAGTTAGAGCTCAGTATAAATGTGTTAATTGCATCGATTCCATTGTTTTTAACAGATACAGCCATGAATCCTCTGTGGAACAACTGGGGCCATTCCAGTCAGTGTGGAGAGCTCCCCAGCTAAAGAAATCTTCCCTCCTTAGTAATGAGAATTATAAGAAACCTGCTTTGATTTGCTGTTTAGCAGGATGGGCTAAAGAGCTTTCTCGAGGCCTCCCACAACCAGGAAGCCTTCAAGCACCTTGTGAGGTGGGAATGAGCACTAAGCAGGTTTTTTTGGACATTCCTCTGCCTGTTTTGAGCCGTGTGACCCCCCTGGACAGGGTGTATTTTGATCTCTATCCATGGAGGAAGCTGCCAACTCTTTGGGAAACTTTTGAATCTAAGATGGTTTGAACTGAATGTCAGAGCAGTTTGTGGTGATGTCCCAGAGTGAAAAATCTAGAGATTTTAGGATTGTTTATGTAGTGAATAGACAGTAGCTAAAAAAGCCAAGATGGAGGACAGTTGTTGTTTTCCAGGCTTCTTTCTCCTTCTTCTACACCTCCATATTCTGCAGCGAGGTGATTTCGACTGATTGGACAGAAATATCCGCATTTCCTCCGGATATTCAAGCTGAGGTTACAGAGTATTGGTAGAGAAAAGAAAATATGTTTCGTTTCAAACTTCTGTTGGGGGATTTACCTTTAAAAGGGGCAAGAATTCGAGATAAGCTCTTTTTTGCGCGCCTCTCTTGAACTGCTACCAGGGTGCCACGCTGGGCACTCTGTCTCTCTGATAACGCTCATTAAAACAACTGTCTGGAGCAAGAAATTCGGAGACTCCGCTCGTCTTTTCACTTTCTGGCCAGGACTTTGGGCCTCCCCCAGGTTGGAGGGGCCCTCTCTCACATCACCACCAGCAATAGGAATCACAGAATGTTCTGAGCTGGAAGGGAGCCACGGGGGTGGATCATCGATGACCAGCTCCTGTAGACGTGAAGTGACCATCAAATCGTTCAGAAGGAAAGTTCTTTTTCATTTCTTGCAACCCAAGCCATGGGATCAGTAAACCCTAAAAAGGGGGTGTTTGTAGGACAGGCAGAGAGATAGAAAATATGAATGTACGAGAGGCAGGCAGTGAGTTTTTAATGTCAATTAAAATGCAGTGACTTTCAATTGCTATTTGCCTTGGAGCCTTCACTGTCCTGCACCTCAGAGTGGTTCTTCATCTGTGCTATCCATATCAGGTTATTCATGATATGGCTTGGGCACCCTCCGTTATTAACACTGCAAGAAGTGACTCCTGTTCTTTTCTCTCCCTCTGTCAGTTGAGGGTGAGAAATGGGCCTGGCAATATCACAGAATCCTAGGATGGTTTGGGTAGGAAGGGACCTTAAAGCTCACCTCATTCCAACCCCCTGCCATGGGTAGGGACACCTTCCACTATCCCAGGTTGCTCAGGGAATGAACAGGATAAAATCTATGTAGAAGTGGTTTTAAAAAAAAGTAAAATTAATCCTGTGCATGCTTGGTGTAGTCACAGGTTGAACAGGCAATTGACAGAGAGATGCTTCCATTTCAGAGAAGTGAGTGCACATTTTGAAGGGAATTCTTGCACTAATCATGAATTTAGGATAGGTAAATGCAGAGATAGGAGTTGTGTGGGGTTTGTAATAATTTCCCCTCCATCAAGGCATTTCAACCAAGGAGTCAGAAGGAAAAGAACAAGGGAAAGAAATGGCACAATTAGCAGTTAATTTAAAGTAACTAAAGTGTATTAGGCCCAGTCAAATGAACCATTTAATTTTTGTTCCTTCTTGTTTGTAATCTCGTAAGGATGAGTCATTGAAAAGCCAATCTGGCTCGGTACAGTGCGTGCTGTTTTATAGTCCTGCTCCTTGCCAGCATAAGCATTTCCTTGTTAATGTTTCACATCTGTTCTTTGTAATTCAGTGATTATGTGCAGGCCTCTGAGTCCTCCTTGTTTGTTTTAAAAGGACAGCGGGAAGCTTCACTTTCGTGCGATTAAATCAATGTCTGTGATTTATCGAAGTTTGGGTGTCCTGGGCTGCTTCTCTGCTGCTCTGGGTAAATGAATATTTTTTAGCAGAAGATGAAAATGGGGATGGTAGGAGAAAAGTCAGTAATCTGCAGTTGGAATCAGCTGAATGTTTCAGAATTGAGTTGGCAAGTGGCTGCTGGAGATTTATACAGCTCCCTTATCAGTCACGCTCAGGCTCCTTGCAAGCATTTCTTTCTGATGGCTTTTTGTTTTATCCAGTATTCAGGGAACAAGGTTTCCTTCTGTGGGGATCTATATCCACACAGACACAGGGTATTCGTGTCCAAACAAGAATATCAGTGTTCAATAGAAATCCTCCTTACAGCTGATGTTATTGGCCATTCAGAAATACAGAAAGTGGAGGCATCCTGTAGTTTAGGTGACTGATGGCATATAATAATAAGCAGTATGGGAGTGCAAATGATGTGAAAATAAATTATTTACCTGGTTTGTAAATGCTTCAATACCTTCTGTGTCTCTGAGGTGCTCTAATACACAAAAGGGCAAACATAATCAGATAACTGAATAATTATGAACAGTTTTACTGAAGCACATAATAAGCTCTCAGGTGTTATAGAGGGAGGTTTATTATTTATAGTAGAGTAGAACCAAGAGAAATAAATCTGTTTGTGTAGACAATGCTTTGCAATTAAAATCTTACACAAGACTGGGGTCTGATTCAGATCTCTCTTAAAGATACCTGGGTAACCTTGAGCAAATTAAACCTCTAGCCTAGAATTTAGATGCTGAGCTATGAGAGGCAGGGATCCTGCAAGGGAAGATCCTACATGGACATCCAAGCCGTCTCTGTTCCACAGGGGCCCAGTGTTTGTTCATTCCCACGTGCCTGTGCATTGCCTGACCTTTGGTGCTGCCTCAGGTGAAGATGCTCTGGCCCAGGGGTTGCTGATGGCATCAGGAAATTGTCTGGGTTAACAAAAAGGGCGAGGGGATGTGCCAGTCCTAAAGGAGTGTAGAGGGCACTTGGGTGAAGACTGGAGTAGGGCTGGGGGCAGAGATCACAGAGGAAGGTGTGGGACAGCACCAAGCTGGGACACTGCTGGGTCCAGAGGGTGTCTGAGTGGGTCCTGGGGGGATTCACCACTGCAGTCACAAACCAGTTCTCCAGTTCCCTCCAGTGATGGGGCTGGCCAAGGACAACCACAAGGCTGAGTGTGAGCTTTGCTTTTCCATTCCCAGCGTTCCCGCATCTCCAGGAATGCCCCAGCTGCCCCACAGCCACTTTGAGCTCAAGGTGAAGGGTTCTTCTCCGCTATTTTTCTGCTTTTCTGTGATTTTTAGGGTTCTTCCCCTTGGAAAGCAGCATGACACTGTGAGTTTAGATCAAGCATGTGATAAAAATTCCTCGGCAAACTCTCTCAGCCTCCCCACGCTGTGGCAGCTGGGAAGCCAGAGGTACATCCAGGAGGTCCAGCTTCCACGTAAATGTTGAGAGTCCTTTTAGGCCCATGGAAACTCATGGTGTCTTGGAGCAAAGTTCCTCTGCCTAATCACAGCCCATGCAGCAAAATCCATGGCCTTTTGTTTGTCTGGAACTGCTGTGGATGCTCTGATCCCGAGGTGGGGCTGTCACTCTTTGCTCTGGGTGGGCCAAGCCTCTCTCATCCATCTGTGATCTCATCTCCTTTCCCTGACTGGAAGTTCTCAGCTTTCTTTCCTGTCCTTGAACCCTTTCTAAGTCCCTGATACCCTTGTTGAGGCGGGGGGAACCAGAATTACGTGCAACAAGTTTGCACTGTGGATTTTACAAAGAAACGCTTGATTTTTTAATTTTTTTCTATTTTCTATTTTATGTTTTCTATTCTTTTATTTTGCTTTTCAAATGACTGCCGAGGAGCCTGAACCCATTTCCTCACAGCATTTAATAGCTGCAGCCCCATGTTGTCGTTCCTGCCTGTCAGCATCCAGCAGGTGTCCATCATTTTGTGTTTTGGAAAGCCGGGATGTTCCCCCTGGCTCCGTGACTCCACATCTCCTCCTGTTGCCTCCCATCCATCGCAGCGATCGCTCAGACACTGCACCAGGGAAGGTCCATCTGCACATCTTTGCACATCCTCGCAGGTGTGGCCTCAGCATCGCTGTCTGGGCGTCCTTTGTCTCACCCACGGAATGTCACCTTCCCAGTCCCTCTTTTCCCACACTAATTCTGGCTTTTTGGGCGGGACAGCTCCCGGCTCAGCTGGCCCAGGGCTCCCCAGGAGAGCAAGCACTCACCTCTCCATCCTTCCTTCACTCCCCATCTCCATAACCAGTTATTCATCCATGCAAACACCCCAACCTTCCCCCAATATTTTTTATAAATGGAGGCATTGTTGACTTTTGTGGAGGATCTCGGATGGGGAGCTGATGATGAGAACACATTTCTCCTATTACTGATGCAAGATAAATTTTGATTTAGTGATTATGTCTTCCTTTAAATTATCCTGTGTGCCAGGGATGTAATAGCTTCTGGTTTATGGTATTTTAAACTCTAATATGGCTTTGATTCCATCATGTTTTTGAGGTTTTATGATTACAATAAAAAGGGTCTTGTAAAATTATTTATATCTGTAATACACATTTCCTTCTATAGAGGAAGGAGGATGTTGACATCCTCCACTGTAGGGTTCAGTATCCTCACACAAAACAGATTTAATTTTGTTTCTTATCCAAGCCATCACATTAGATACACAGTGCACATACCTCTTCTCTTCATGATATTTAGGGTTTTTTACACCTAAACTGACATTTAGATAGAAAGAATAAATTTACTTGGCTATTTCTCGATATCCTATGAGAGGCTACATCAGGAATCACATTTAGAGCACTGACATTTCCAGCAACAATACCTGTATTGTAATATATTGTAATACCTGTATTGTAATATTGTAATACCTGTATTGTAAACCCACTGGATATGTTGACAAAATCAAATTTTGGTTAGGAAAACGCCTGTGAAAATTATTTGCAACAAAAGCAGGGAGAGGGAGGGGCAGTAACAAAGCACTGCCAACCCCACCCCCTCAGCAGGTCGGTGAGATCTGGCATTTCCCTGCTGAGCTGACTGTGTCACAGTTAATGCTGGAGAAGTGCCAGAACATTATTTGAAATCTCTCTTTGAATATGGGATGTGGAGGCACCAGGCAGAGGATTCCCTGCAGATGAGGAGCAGAAAAGCTGCCTGTGCAGCCGACAGAGAAATCAGCACTCTTTTCACTGGGATGTTTTTAGATTCTCTCAACCTGGTGAATAGACTCAAAATAGAAGATATTAATTGCTGCTACAGTCAGAAGTATTGAGAAAGTCTAGGTTTGCACCCATGATTAATGGAGATTTCAATAATCTTAATTTTGATCATTGCTTCCAGTAAAATTCAAGTTAAATATCATGTTAGAGATAAACTCTCTGTGTCTTTGCCCCCAGCTGACTTTATAAAGTGTTTATGAGCTGGCTAAACACCACAACCATAGGAGGAGACTTCTGAATCTTTAATATTTTGTTCACTTCAGAGCACCGAGAGCTAAACTTAAACCCTTCAAACTTAGCTCAGAGTGAGGCGGGTGGGGGTGTTTCTGCAGGAAATTCCAATATTTATTTTGATTCATTGCAAATTGGATGAAAAGTTCCAATAAGAAAAGGTGCAGTGGACAGTTTTATGTGAGCTTGGAAGAGTATTTTCAGGTTAAGTATTAAAGCTTAAGTATTATAAAGCTTAAGTATTTTCAGGTTTGTTTTTGTTTTGAAATGTTATTTGTTTGTTTGTTTGTTTATTTATGAAATCCTGGTTCCAGGTTCAACTCTTTTCCTGGATAAAAACTGGAAGTAGAAAACAATGTTAAAATTTTGAATAGAATGCAATAAAAGTTGTGGAGTCCAACTTGGAGATTTCCATATAAGAAACTGTATGTGCCATAACTTTGGTGTTTTGTGCTCTGTGTGGAAACGCTGAATATACTTGTGGTGCATTTCATGCTGTTCTTGAAAACTTAAATTTTTCCTCGTCTTGCTGCTTTTCAGGTGCTCAGTCACAGAGCAAACCAAGTGTATCTGTATTTATGTGCACAGGCCATCTCACGGCTCCGTGTGTGCTCTTTGGAAACTCTGTCATTTACTGCTGTTTGTGAAGCAGAAAATTGCTGGGGAGTCTGAGGTGCAGCTCTTAGTTCTGTTGAGGGGCATGAGGAGAAGGGAGCTGGTCATGCCACTTCAGGGTATGTGGCTGCACAGCTCTGGATTTGTCTGTAAAATGGGTTATGACTCAGCCTGCTTCATCTGTATTTCAAAGTTTTTAATTCACTTCAATATTCTTCAAGGAAAAGCCTGAAATTTCTCAGCATAAAACAGACGATGTGCAATGGATTTAAATTAAAATTACCAGCGTGTGTTCGGGTGTAGAAGGCACTGGAAACCAGGTGCACCTGAAAATCCTTTGCCCCTGCCTTAAATAACTTCATAGGCCAACTGGAAGTGGTTATTTCTAAATTGCACGGTACCAGTCGAGAGCAAAGCCGTTGCCATGAAACATTCAAACACCATGACAACCTTGATTATGGAATTGCATTTTCTGCTCTTCCCTGGGAGAAGAACCTTCACAGGGTGCCCAGAGAAGCTGTGGCTGCCCCTGGATCCCTGGCAGTGTCCAAGGCCAGGCTGGACATTGGGGCTTGGAGCAGCCTGGGACAGTGGAAGGTGTCCCTGCCCATGGCAGGGGTGGCACTGGGTGGGCTTTGAGGTCCCTTCCAACCCAAACCATCCTGGGATTCTGTGAAGGACAAGTCTGTGACAGCTCCCTTTAACCAGAGCCAGGCCATTCACACGTGTTTTGAAAAGCTTAAAGTATAGGCCTGGCTTTCAGATTTCTGCTGGGGCCAGAATTGAACCAGTCCCTCACACTCAGGGTTTCATAATGTATGACGTGCTCTGAGGAATTCCAGAAGTTTCCTGATGAAATTTTTTGCCAGTGGGATTTCTTCTGAGAAATGGGAAATCTAGGAAGACAATTCCTGCGTCTGTGAACAGGATTCTGCTTCCAGGGGGTAGATCACAGCTTTAGTTACAAAACTCAGGCCTAGTTTGGAGTTAAAATGGGAGAAATATTGTCATGCATCTGTCTAATTTCAGCTGCTGCAACCTCCAGCTCAACATCATCTCCATTTTGACAATTATTGACCAGATTATTTTAAACTACACTAATCCAAGCGAACTATTTTAGCTGAGGCAACTGGAAATATAACTACTGCTATATTTAGTCATAAAAATAAAGTATTGCTGTAGTTGCACTGACTGGTGCTGTAAGTCAAGCATTAATCAAATAGATAAATTCATTTTCCTGGGCTGGGGGGGAGTTAAGTGTCTGTGATGCAGGATTAAGAAAGCAGGGATGATTGTAGGGAGAACCTGGAATCTGGAGTTATTCTAAATAGGATCACTTACATAAGAAATCAAGTGTGCAGATTTGGTCACCTCTGGGGAAAAATAGATCATTTGGCATTTTTTCTGCTGGTGAAGATCTTTACATTGAGATGAAGAAAGCCTTGGTTTGAAGAAGATGCATCAGTGATAAGATGCCAGCAGTGCTCTGGGAGGGAGGTTTCTTGCCAGAACACAGGCTCGTTGAGGAGAACAAAGAGGAGGTGTAGGAACTGAGTCAGGAAACTCTGCTGGAGAGGCTTTCTTCCCATGTAGCTGCCACTCTTTGCTTGGATTTGGATCCCATCACCAGGATCTGCTCCTGGCCGTGTTCACATCTCATTTCTGAGCAGGACAGCAGTGCTCTGTTGTGATCTCAGGAGATCTCTTCACAAGGTTCTGTTTCTGTGATCTGAGAACACCCCTGCGTTTCTCCCCGAGTGAGGTCCATTCATTGGCACTGGGAAACTTCCATTCCTTCTTGCAGTTGGTAATGGCTGAGAAAATAAATCAGTTGAAGGCTGCTGGTTGGTGCAGTTCTGTTACAACTGGATCCAGGAATGTCAGCAGGCTTAATGAGATGATTTGTCTCTACCAGTGAAGGGTTGTTTTTTGCAATTTATACCCATTAACCTTTTACTTTAAAATGACTCAGATTATTGTGTGTCTTCTCACAGGAAACACCCTCATTAATACAGTCAACTTTGTACAGGAAAAAGAACTTCTGATATTTGGACTGGTTTATTTTGTGCACTTTTAACCAGTTGTTATGATCCCCTGCTCTTTGAGCCTCAGCAACTCCCATCCTTAAATTTGAGAGGTTTAATGTGGTTTCAGTCAATTTTAAATGTATGAGGTGCTTTTGCACTGTGAGCACGGTTCAGAATTGCTCTAATTAATACATTCATAAATGTTAATGAACAGGCACGTAGTGAAACATTCTGTGCTGTATTTACTGGGGTCCAAAGCACGTGTATTTCCCATTTGGGAACCCCAGTCCTCAAAGTTTTCAGTGCAAAGTGTTTTAAGTTAAGGATGGGCATAATTCAATTTTTTCCCCTCGAGTGCTGTGAAGTGACTTTGTTAATTTTTTATTCTCCCTTTTAAGATGAATGACCCTACCTCTGAGTTTTTTCTGGTGCTTCACATGATTTCAGCAATCCTTCTTAATTAACCGGAGCCCTTTATGTCCTGGACATGTATTTGATGGAAATAGGAGAGGATGGGACACGCTGTACTTTGATTCTCAGTAATAGAGCAATTTGATGGCTTAATTAAGGTCACACCTCTGGATTTAGTTGAGCACCTGAGACTTTTGAACCTTTGCACTTTGTAGGCTGATTAACCTTTGATCTCCTGCCCAAATTTCAGTATTCAAGGATTTTCTTGACCACTTCCTTGCTGAACCCAAAGCCTTGAAGGAAAGTCTTGAAGGAGAGGGAAAGATGGATCAGACAGGGAAGAAGAGAAATTTTTGGAAGAAATGCCTTAATGTTAGAGCCTCTCTTTCTTCCCACACACATTAGGTACTCATGCACTTCTCTGGCAAACAGAGCAAAAGTATGTTCACATGTGGAATTTAATAGAGAAAATGCCTGGAATTATAATTAAATGTCTCGATTTTTTTCATATGTTATTTGAATTCCAGGAGATTTTCAGGTGCTTCAGTACTGGGTAGGTCTCTGCTTCTCCTAATTCCACCCCTTTTGTTTATTTTCCTCCTTACACGCAGTTTAATAAGGCAGCTTGGTAGTCCTGCAATGCGAGATTCACGGTTGCCTTGATCTTGTTTTTCATTTTTCTAATGGATTTTCCTCCCCAGTGCTGCTTTTCTCCCCCAGTCCTTGACATATTCTGAGGAGCTCTTGCTCACCTTTGAATTCTTTATTAATGTGAGCACACTGGAGCAGGGGAAGATTGCCAGCGACAGGAGGAACACTGGGCTAAATGTCACTTGTCTGAGAGCAGCTTCGGTGCAATTGGTGCTGCTTTCTCTTTGTCACCAGAGGGGGAGAGTGGGGAATATTTGTGATAGAAAGCGAGTCTTGGAGAGCCCAGCCTTTGTTTTGGGGGGGAATCTTTCTCTTTGAGCTGCACAGCCTTTGACATTGGGGTGATCCGTGTCTGTGTGTGTACATGTGCATTCTGTACAAAGGCTGTAATCAAAGAATTCTTTTTGAAAGTCAGGAATCCAAGCATTCAGAAGTTCTGGCTGCACCATTTACTTTATTCTTCCCCCTTTGGTGTTGAGCCCAAGGCAGGAGCCTTGTGGAGCAAAGGAGTGATTCCAGATGGTTTCACGANCCAAGGGGATTATTATTCCTCAACACCAGCTCCTTACACAACCACCTCTATTCATCCCTATGACAAAGAATTAAAGAACTCATTTCTGAGTAGCTGCAGGATGTTTATTGCAGTTTTAGAGTATTTGTGGCTCTGATTTGGAAGCTGGAGATTTGCTTCAGCCATGATTTCCTGCGTGGTTAAAGGAACTCCACTGTTCTGCCCTGCTTCCTTGCCAGCCAAACTCATCCTATAGCTTGTGGTTCCCAAGGCTTTCAGCCATGGCATTGCACAGATTTTTTTTCTCACCACTGGGACCAAAGCTTTATCTTTGTAAAGTGTTTCTAATTGATTTTTTTTTTTTTTTAAATGAAGGAAAAGTTATTTGAGGACAAGGCCTGTTGGTTCAGATCATCCTCTGCTTCCACCTTTGCTGGTGCAGCAGCTCCAGCTCTGCTGCTCAGCTTGAGGCTCCTGTGCCTGCTGCAGCTCCCCAGGCTGGTGTGAATCATTATCTTACCATTAACTGGATATTAAACATTAATTCCAGTGGGTTTCACTCAGTTTTTCCCCAGAACCTATTACTGTTGTGAAATGCAAGCTTTTGTGAGGTTTTAAAGAAATCAGAAAGTTTAAGTCACAAATAAACTCACAATTTTCACATCTTACTGGGGTTTTCATTTGAAAAATAAGCCTTGCACTTCGTATTTTCTTCAGTATTCTTGCAATCTCTTCACAAAATGGTCTTTATTTAAAGTGCCCCCTTGTTATGATGAGAACAGACAAGAAACATTCCAGTTCTGTTTTCTGCATTCTGGTGAATGCTCTTGAACCTCTTTAAGATCACTTGGGGTTTGCTGAAGGTAGATAAGGTTTCAAGCTGTAATTAATGATGAGTACTAAGTTTAGGGGCTTTTTTTCCCATCTGAGGAACAGTGCACTGAGCAGGACTCTTCTTCTGGGAAATATTGCAGGAGGGGTTTGGGACAAGATGATCTTTAAGGTCCCTTCCAAAACAAACGATTCTGGGGATGGTTTAGGGGGCTGGTACCAACCCAAACGATTTTAGGGATTATTTAGGGGGGTTGGCACCAACCCAAACCATTCTGGGCATGGTTTAGGGGGGTTGGTACCAACCCAAACCATTCTGGGGATGGTTTAGGGGGGTTGGTACCAACCCAAACTGTTCTGGGGATGGTTTAGGGGTGTTGGCACCAACCCAAACCATTGTGAGGATGGTTTAGGGGGTTGGCACCAACCCAAACCATTCTGGGGATGGTTTAGGGGGTCCGTACCTACCCAAACCATTCTGAGTATGGTTTAGGGGGGTGGGACCAACCCAAACCATTCTGGGGGTGATTTAGGGGGGTTGGTACCAACCCCCTAAACCATCCTCACAATGGTTTGGGTTGGTCCCAGCCCCCTAAACCATCCTCACAATGGTTTGGGTTGGTCCCAGCCCCCTAAACCATCCTCACAATGGTTTGGGTTGGTCCCAGCCCCCTAAACCATCCTCACAATGGTTTGGGTTGGTCCCAGCCCCCTAAACCATCCTCACAATGGTTTGGGTTGGTCCCAGCCCCCTAAACCATCCTCACAATGGTTTGGGTTGGTCCCAGCCCCCTAAACCATCCTCACAATGGTTTGGGTTGGTCCCAGCCCCCTAAACCATCCTCACAATGGTTTGGGTTGGTACCAACCCAAACCATTCTGGGGATGGTTTAGGGCGTTGGTACCAACCCAGACCGTTCTGGTGATGGTTTAGGGGGGTTGGCACCAACCCAAACGATTCTGGGGATGGTTTAGGGGGCTGGTACCAACCCAAACCATTCTGGGGATTATTTAGGGGGGTTGGTACCAACCCAAACCCTTCTGGGGATTATTTAGGGGGCTTGGTACCAACCCAAACCATTCTGGGGATGGTTTAGGCGGTCAGTACCAACCCAAGCCATTCTGGGCATTATTTAGGGGTGTTGGTACCAACCCAAACCATTCTGGGGATGATTTAGGCGGTCAGTACCAACCCAAGTCATTCTGGGGATGGTTTAGGGGGTTGGCACCAACCCAAACCATTCTGGGGTTTTTGTAGCTGTTTACTGCCAGTCTAAAATGCCTAGAAAGAGGCTGGGGGAGAATAAGGGCCGAGTCCATCCTTTGATCTTAAGAGCCACGACTGCTTTGGGAGGCACTTCCCTTGGGATCATTCTCGGCAGAGCAGCTGCTCTGTCCCAGCCCTCCCAAACGTGCCACGTTCCAAGTCTGCCTGTGTCTCCTGAGTTGTCTCCTCTCTTACCCTGCCTTTCTCCCCCACAGAGCATGGACTTCTTGCCTGCAGCACCACGAGGAGCCTGCTGAGCCAGTGCAGGGGGAGGACGAGCGAGCTGCTCCGGGGATGATGCCCCAGGTGCTGCTGCAGAGCTGTGGAATAAGGTCCAGCTGACAAGCAAGGCTGGGGGAGCTGTGGAAGAGAAGCACCCAGAGGAGAACAAGGGATACAGGGCAGTCAGCTGGAGGCTTTGCTGGAAGCCAGGCACCGCCAGGATTGAAAGGTGAGGGGCTTTTTTTTAAATTTCATTTTTGGGTTAGCTGTTAGATGCAGGGAATACACTTTTTTAGTAATAAAGAAAACAATCCCAGGATCCCTGAGGCTGGAAAAGCCCTCCCAGCCCATGGAGCCCAAGCTGTGCCCGATGCCCACCTTGTCCCCAGCCCAGAGCACTGAGTGCCACCTCCAGCCCTTCCTTGGGCACCTCCAGGGATGGGGACTCCACCAATGCCCCCCATCCAATTCCCAATTACCCTTTCCAGGAAAAAAATTCCTCCTGATGCCCAACCTTGTGATTTGTCCCTAATAGGTATCTTTATTAAAGTTACCTGAGGAACCACACGTGTTGATTTGCTTGAGTTTAGTAAGTTTACCTAATGGTTAATTTTAGGTTGGATCTGGTGATCAAATGTCCTGGGAATAAAAATTTCCCAGGAGCTGACTCTTACCTGATAGTTTAGAGGTGCAGAGATTGAATGAAATGCTTCAATACTGGAGGCAGACTGGAGTGACAGGCAGGAGCAGGACAAGATCCTTGTAGGAGGCTGAAATCAGATAAATACTGAATGGAAATGGAGAGTAAGAATGAGGCTTCCAAAAGTAGCTTGAAGATGAGATCAGTTCTCACATTACTCGATGCTTTTAAACCCCAGTTGTATGGAATTCAAGAAATGCCACCATGAGGCTGGATAAAACATTCTTAACCAGGGTTTGCAGGGGATATCCAAACACATGAGAGTAATGTTCCCTTCCAGCCTTTTGTTATCTGTTTGCAGCTGATGGAAAGCATCCTTTTCAGGGCTGAAATTGTGGTGGATAAAATTATAGCTGGCAATTAGTGGCAATTAGAAAGAGAGTGTGAATTGTCTTCCGTGCATCACAAACGGAGCTGCTCTTGTTGGGTTTTAAATGGGAAGCATCTGATGTGGGAGGCACAGGTTGGGTAATTTGCCAGGTGTGACATTTAAGTATTTGCTCATCACAAGGCTGCCTGAAAGGGTTCCTGCCCTGTGGGGAATGGGGGTTATTAAATGTTGCAACAGATTTGCAGTTTGTGTTCTTGATCATCTCAGTAGTACAACCTGACCTTTATTTGTGGCATCACCTAAAACTTGATGTAATTAATTCCAGTGCATAAGATTGCTGTACTCACATCTGTTTCCTCTGTCGGCCAGCCTGGCTGATTAACTTTTGTGCTGGTGATTCTCAGTGAGATCTCCAAATATATACAAAAGGCAACATTAAAGTAGATTATTTCTGGGGGTTTTTTTTGTTTGGTTGGTTATGTTTTAATATCATATGTTATCTTTTAGCACATTCTCTCCTAGCTGATACTCCCTCTTCCAAGGTGGGTCCCACGGGCCTCGTGAGGTTGAGCTAATAGAGAATTAAATTGCTGTGAGGTTTTTAGGGCTGTACCTGTGCTTGCAGTTGCAAGGGGTAGTCAGACAATCTGTCAGGCAGGAGCAAACTCTCATTTGAAACAGGAGTGGAGCAGCAAAACCTTCCCAGCATCATCAGCTAACAGAGGCTTGCACATAAAATTCCCTGCCTGATAGGTTCCTGTGCTAGGTTAGGTGTTACCTAGGCAGTAAATTCCTTTATTTTTGTGGAGATTCAGCTTCTAATTAAAAAAGAAAAGAAAAAAAAAACCCCAACCTTTGTGTGTGGGAGTGCCTTTTTGCTTTTCATCCCTAATTGAATTCACAGAGTGTTGAAAGAGAAAACCCTGTTATGAATATTGGCCCTTCTGCAGGCTTGAGGGATGAAGTCTCATCTGGAGCTGGTTATCAAAGCAGCCTTGGAGAAAGCTCCTCAAGTGGTGGCTGATAACCTGTTAGTGCAGCATTTACTGGCATGTAGGTTACACACCTCTTCCTCAGCTTTTTTCCCTTCCCCAAAGCTGGCAGTCACTTCAGATTTACGTAGAGATTTCCTGGAAGCTTTTTATTTCTTAGCAGTGGCACCTATGCTGATGTCTGGAAGCTTGATTGGAATCAATAAATGTAATGAGTAGCAAGATTAATTCTCCCAGCGCTCCAAAAATCTTTTGGCAGTTGCATTAAACTTTCAAAACCTGTATAAATTTCTCAAGCAAATTTATTTAGTGAACTCCAGTTATGGCTGTACTTGGACAATGCAAGAATGTAATAGAAGTGTGGTTTTAGAAAAGTGAAGGGGTGGGGAGGGAGCAGATGCTCAGTGCTGCCCAAAGTCAGGGGAGCAGCAAATGCTGGCACTCATCAGTCACATCTCACGGGCTTCATTTAGAAAGAGAACATTCAGAGAACTCTCTGCAGCACATGGGAATATCTTTTTGTCATTTTTTTCTTTTCGTAGAACCATGGGATGGATTGGAAGGGGCCTTGAAGGACATCTCATTCCTGCCATGGGCAGGGACACCTTCCACTGTCCCAGGCTGCTCCAAGCCCCGATGTCCAGCCTGGCCTTGGACACTGCCAGGGATCCAGGGGCAGCCACAGCTTCTCTGGGCACCCTGTGCCAGGGCCTGCCCACCCTCCCAGGGAACAATTCCTTCCCAATATCCCATCCAGCCCTGCCCTCTGTCACTCTGAACCCATTCCCTGTGTCCTGTCCCTCCAGCCCTTGTCCAAGGTCAGGCAGAATAATCTGGTTTAACCTTCCCTTTAGGAAAGCTGCTGTGTCACACGAGCGAGCCAGGTATAACCAGATAAAGTGGTGTTACAAAACCTGAGAGGGATTTCATCCCTCAGATGCTTCAAGGATTGTTTTCTCTTTGAGACAGCTTTGATGAACTGTTATCCAGTGTGGAATGATCAGTTTTTGACTGGCTCACAATAACCCAGTCCTTCCATTTTTAGTTCAGGTCCACAGGTGGTTCTCAGGTTGTTCAGGGAACGAGGTCTTCCTGAGCTGAGAAAATCCATGTGTGAATGATTTGGTTTGACAGCGTGCGCCTTTGCATACGTGAAATAATCAGTAGCAGGAGGGAATGTTCAAAATCCTGCCTTTATTTAAGCAGCTGTGGTGTCTAAATAGTGGATTTCACATGTCAGGCTGCACAAAAGTGATTAGAGGCCGATAGCTCTGGAAGTCTCACAGTCTCCTGTATAATAGCTAAATTGTCAAGAGCAATTGTTGCTGTTACCTTGCAATAATACTCTTGCTTTAGAAAGGAAGGTTTAACTATATATTTTTTTTTTTTTGAAATATAGAAGTAGCAATATTTAGCACAAAAAAATCTATTCTGGAAAGATACTTGGCTGTGTGTTCACTGAAGGTTTTGGTACTCTTTGTGACTGGTTTGCATGAAGAAACTTCCTTTGAATGGCAGCGTTCATTATGCAGAACANCTGAGCCCTCCAGACTGCCCTGGAATGGCCTTCCTAGCTCCTGGCACTGTGCTGAGTGTTGTGATGGGATCTGTCTGAACAGGATCAGGCCCAAAATCCCCTAATGCCCATTCCCCATCTCAGCAGCAAATGTGCTTTTATTACTTTTGGCAGGTTCCCTGTCAGAAATAAGAGCATGTTTGGGATGGACATGCCCCTGCAATTTCTCTATGGGAGTGCAATCTTAAATAGCATGAGGTAACCTGAGGATTGAGCTCTGTTGATGAAGAGTTCAGATTATTATTTCTGCCTGTTCGGCTGCAGCTCACGGGGAGGGGTTTGACTGGTGTGAAATTTGCCTTCAGGAATGTTCACTCCAGCCATGTGTCTGGGCAGGAGTGCTCCCATCTTCCAGGGGTTTAATCCCAAATGTCAGGCTGGGGCTGGCAGTTTGACACACACCAGAATGGCACCTGGAGCTTACACAGGCAGATGGATTCTCCTGAACAACAGGGAAGTCACTCATTTAGAAAATGTCATTCATCTCATTTAAGTTTTAGATTCAAGATAAAGCCCCACTGTTTGACATTGCAAAGAAAACCCAGCATTGCTTATACCTTAAAGGTTAACCTTCTTTATTGGTGGATGAATTAATCTTTCTGATAGCTTTATATGATCTTTCAGACATGACATGAGAGCCTTGTGCATTGGTTTGTTTTCTGGGGGCTTCTCTGTTGCTTGTGGGTCTAATATCTGTTCTTGAGAAAATGTGAAATTTGAACTTGTCGTTTTATGTAGAAGAAAATAGAGAATTTGCAAACTTTTTTTATTAAGTACAGTTCTTTCTCCCCAGGGCTGACTGGTAGAAAGCCTGCTGGTGAAGGTCTTAGGGCAATCCTGACTGAGGTCTCTGTCCCAGGACATATTCTCGGACCAGTTTCGCATTTTCACACTCAGATCACACCTCTGTTACCAACTCTGTTTACCTTAGAAAATAAACTAAAAAAAAATTCCCAGAAGGGTTTGAATTAGAAGGGACCTTAAACATCATCTAGTCCCAGCCCCCATATATTCAATATGTTTAATTTTATAAATAAGGCAGGGCTTTACTTGTGTACCTCAGACCTCTCCTGGTGTATCAGATGGTTCAAATTCCAGCTTAAAGGAAGTCCCTTAAATTGGAAGATTGTTTTTTTGTCTCTGTCTATTTCAATGCAAGCAGAATGCCAACAGAAGAAACAGCTCTTCTGGCTCTGTGCACTGCAGGTGTAAATCCTGTTGTGTCCTTGGGGCTCTGCTGGCATCATGCTGAGGAGAGTGGAGATGTTTCCTGCAGGAGAAGACTTTAATGAGGGGTGTATCAAATGCTTCACACGTGCATCCATGCAGGCTCTGAATGTTCAGGTCAGCCAGAGTGGAGCTGGAATATGAAAAATGAGCTTTTATTGAGAAGCGCTTGTACTGACAGACATTGTCTTAGTGCTTTCCAGAGAACAGTTATCTATTAAACAAAATTCTGGATAAGAGCAGCTGCATCCAGGGTTCTGTGTCAGTGCAGTGATAGTCTCTTGGGAGTGGCTGTTGGTTTGAAAAGCCTTTAAGGCTTTTCCAAGATGCCGTGTGTCTGACGGGAGAAGGATTTCGCATCTCATGGCTCTTCATTTATCCATGGAAGGGTTGGTGTTCCCAGGCCTTAGACAAACCCCTGACTCTGAGAGCATCTTTGGCCCTTCCCTTTGGGCAGAAAAGAGAGGGCACTTTGTTTTCTGCTGAGCAGCTTGGGCTGGGACACAGCCTGAATCCCAGGCTCTCTGCTGACCTGTGTGCCACCACCCCACCCCAAACCCTGCAGAGGGGTGCATCCACAGCACTCAGGCACTGCAGTCACTCACACGTCAAGAATCTCGGGTTGCTTCTGGGGTTTTTTTGATTTCTGTCTGGAATTCCCTGTTGCTCACAATCATAGAACCACTGAGGTTGGAAAAGACCTCCCAATATCATCAAGTCCAACCTTTGACCGAACACCTTTACCTTATTTGTAAAGGTTTGGGACTAGGACTTCACCAGGCACAGAGCACAGAGTCCCTAACTGGGATGAGAAATGTGCTGGATTCCCTGCAGAGTCTGAGACAGCTCCAGCCTTCTCGAGGGCCTTGAATTTGGGAGCAGTCTGGGAGTCACAGAAATGCGCCTGCCTCTGGAAATACGGAATCCTGGAATGGTTTGGGTTGGGAGGGACCTTAAAGCCCATCCCATCCCACCCTCTGGGCACCTTCCACACACTGGGACAACTCCCACTGTCCCAGGCTGCTCCAAGCTGTGTGTTTTAAGCATCCAAAGATTAAATGATTGACTGCTTCCCTGCAGGCCAGTGTTACATCCATTGCTGCCCATGGATAACTTCTTCCCGAGTGCTGGAGACGAGTTGGATGTGGGTGTGGAAGTCTGACAAGTGAGACCAAGGTGTCCACCCAACTTCTCAGCAGGTGGACACAAAATATTCTTAAATTATCCACGTGGAGATGATCAGAGCTGCATCAGTGTTGGTGTTGCTATTGCTCAGTCCAGGTTTCCTCATCTTAGCACCTGCTTGAATTAAGATTAGTCAAAATGCACTCAGTACCCAGCTCAACCACAAATTTAACTGCCAAAGTTTGCTTTTTCTAGGGAATGCTGTACTTGTAGCCATCAAATCCTTGGCTGTTTTCGTGTCTTGCCCTTGGGTTTTGGGTGGGTTTTGTTTGTTTGCTTTATTTATTATTACTGCTATTACTATTATTATTACTATTATTATTATTATTATTATTATTATTATTATTAACCTAATTGATTTCTTTAGAAACTTTAAGTAGAAAAGCAAACAAGGCATTTTTTTTTCCTTTCCATGTAGCAAATGTTACCTGCACAAGCAAGGCTGCAGTGCTCTCCTGGCTGGGATAGCCTAAATTTTCAAATTTGAAATATATATCCAACCATTTTTGAGGATGGATGCCTGGGAGTATGTGCTTAAATAATGAGTTTACAAAAACAGGTAAAACAGCTTCTCAGAGCTGTTTCAGGGATTACACTGGAATTTGTTTTTACACTGGAATTGTTGCTTTATTGTGGTATCTGTGTAGTTGTTCTGGGCATTAAATTGTAAAGGCAGAAAGATCCAACCAAAGAAGACACTTTCTGATGCAATGTTTGCATTATAGCTTAGAGCTCAAAGAGGTTTTGCAGTAATTTACTGTCTCTGTTTCCCTGTTTTTCCTCCTGTCTGGAACCTGTGGCCCAGAGAGGTGCAGGGACTGTCCCAAACACACAAAGCTCTGCAGAGAGAGTTCCTGCCACGGGAATCTTCAGTGCTTTGCTCTCCCAGGCTCTGCTCCATGAGGAAACAGGCCCAGAGTTTGCATTTTACTGGAATAAGTGACCTTTTCTGTGTGCAATCAATTTATCTTCCAACCAGGAACTTGAAGGATTACACTGATTTTTAGAGGAAGGCATTGCGGTAGGAATAGGGAAACTAGGGGCAGGAAAACAAACATTGTGAAAATGCCACTTTAATTTTTGTTGTGGAGACAGGTCAGTCACTGCTGTGGAATCTGCATGGGTTTAATGTGCTTTGTGTCTTTAGGGGCAGCTTCAGAAATATTGAATTTTCATTTTTAGGCTGGGACAAGAACCGAACCAAGATTATTTTCCGTGTAAAAGAATGCCCTGTAGCACTGGGGCTTTGCAGCAGCCCTGGAACACCCTGAACAAATGCAAATGTGTTACCAGCAGAATCCCAAATGTGGCATGGGCCCTGACAAACTCGTTTAAAGCCTGGTTCTTAGCAAGTCCAGGCCAAGCCACGTGCTGCTGCCATGGGGTTAATCTGGGAGTCTAATCCAATCTCCAGTTCTTGATGATTTCTTGTTGACTTTAGAGTTGATTTCCTCAATACCAGTGGCCCTGTTAATACTTCCCTCGATGTGCTGATTGCCAAGGTCATGATTTTTATCAGAAGTCCAGCAGTAATGGGAATTTCATAGCAATTTTAATCGCTTTTTTTTGCCATGGAGTGATTTTTTTTTTTTTTTTTTGATTTCTTTATTGCTGTCATCAAGACAAGGTATATTCTGACATCCACTTTAGACCAAGTAAATGACGTCGTTATAATCATCAAAGGAAGTAATGGGCACATAAATTTTTCAGTGAGCAGGCAGTGGAGATGAAATGACATCCTGCAATTGTGCCAGATTTCTCCTGGTATCCAAATGTTTGGAACAGTATTCACAGTCCAACCTTGGAATTCCTGTATGTTCTCTACTACATAGTGAAAATCATTGTGTTGCATCGAGAATTGGCTTTGCCCTTTCTCCCAAGAGAAACTTCCTGCCAAAATCCAATTTTTATAGGGAATGCTGTATTTGTAGCCTTCAAATCCTTGGCTGTTCTCATGTCTTGCCTTCAGATTTGGGAGGGGATTTTTGTTTGCTCTATTAATTTCATTATTATTATTTACCTGATTGGTTTCTTCAGAAAGTTTCGATGAAAAAGCCAACGAGGCAATTTTTTCTTTCCATTTAACCAATGTGACCTGCATCAGCCAGGCTGCAGTGCTCTGGGATAGCCTAAGTTTTCAAATTTGAAATATATAGCCAACCATTTTGGAGGATGGATGCCTGGACAGACGTGCTTAGATAATTAGTCGTGGTTGAACTGAATTATAATGAATGTAAACGAAGACACAAGCTTCACAGTCCAGCAAGAACATCACTTTTTGTGAACAAAAAAAAAGGAAAGTGTTTTGTATGGATGCATTTGAGGTGTTTTGAGTTGGGGGGTGTTGTTCTGGGGAGTAAACTGGCATGACTAAGGAAAAATAAGGAGCAGACTGGGATTTCCAAGGAGGGGAAGGAAGCCATGGATTCTTTAACAGCATGGCATGACACCAGGGCATTATAAGGTACTGGAAATCTGCTGGGTTATGGTACTTAAGGGCTCTATTACATTGTAATGTGCAGGGTTAGCACCACACACGTGGTTTTTTTCCTAAATAACTCTTCAAAGCATTCAGTTTGCTTCCTGACAGGCCATTTTTCAAGGGATGTGCCTGCTACTGTTTATTCCTAGCAGCTTGTCTTCTGTGACACGGTTATTGTTTTAATGACAGGGCATTAATTGAGCAGCTCTATAATAGCTGTGTCATGCTAGGCTTTTCTTTTCTCCAAATTGTGACTTCTCCTACCACAGATGGACCTTGTGTCTTGTTGGTGACTCTGCTGGGAGTCACCCCCACTTATTTTCCTGCTGAGATTCTTGGAATCAGAATATCCCGAGCTGAAGGGGACACATGAGGATCACCAAGCGCAACTCCCTGCTCCTCTCAGGATGACCCAAAGCTCAGTGCTGTGTCTGAGAGTGCCCTCCTGGAGCTCTGGCAGCCTTGGGGCCATGCCCATTCCCTGGGGAGCCCTGTTCAGTGCCCAACCACCTACGGGGGAAGAGCCTTTCCCTAAAATCCATCCTGAATCTTCCCAGGAAGGGAAGGGAGCTGCTGAGTTGAAGATCACCGAGCTTGGCCTCAGCAGAAGAGAGTGGGAGAAGCCTCCTCTTTTATGTAGCCCTTCAGTGACCCTGCCACACAGATTTATGCATTTTGGGGTGCAGTGTAGGATTCACATTGACATTACCACGTTGTCCTTGGGCAGGGGTGAAGGCTGGAGACCCACCCCGTGGAACACAGCTCTCCTGCTCAGCCCTACTCCACATTCTAGGGCGAAGCGGCGTGGTGGCATTCAGATGTGTGAAATGCTGCCTGCTGCCAGCGTGACTTCCGAGCAAAACTGCAGCTGGGAGCTTTTTTTGGATGTTTCTTCCCTTTCTGTGTGAGGCAGTTCTAATAACGAACACCCCAATGGGCAAACGGTTCTGGGATTCCGTTAGGCAGGAGGGAAAAGGAGCAGATTCCAAGCCCGTGGAAATTGGATTTCCTGATCGTTCAAATGGGATAAAATAATACTGCAAAGATTAAAATAATAAATAATAATGAAGATTAAAATAATACTGCAAAGATTTCTGGGCAGGCCAGAAATGTATGGTGATAATCAAGTTTATTTTTCAGTTTATGAAGAATTAAATTTGAGATGGGGGAATAATAGAAGGAGCGTGTTCCCAGGAGGAGGAGAGAGTTCTTTACTAACCACCTCCTGGAGAAGCTGGAAGTCTCCTTGTGCTCCATGAGTAATGATCTGGAATGGATAGCTCTAATTCCCTCTTTTAAAAATGCATTGGGAGCTTAACCAGTCCTCCTTGTGCCTGGTGAAGCATCTGCAATTCCACGAAATGCCTGTCAAAAGCTCTGCTTTGTAACCCCGTGAGTTGCTGTTGCTTATGGAGCTTCAATTATTGAATGCCCAAAGTTTCTGCCCTTCCCTCAAGAGCTGAGCTGCAAAAATTCTTTCACAGGATTTAAATTTTGGTGGGGTTTTTTTTTCAGCTTCACTGAGTTTTTAGCACTTGAATCCAAACAGCCATGAAAAAAGTGGAGCAATGTGTCAGGGAGGATTCTTGGTAGTCAGTGGAACATCAGCACCACACATTCCTTTGTCTGGAACAAGTGGAGCTGAGAACCTTCCAGAGGACTCAGAATTGCTGCATTTCCCCTCCTTTCCACGCTTGGAACCTTTGTGAAGCACTGAAGAAGTGTCAGCCATCAGGGCTGGATGTGGAGGCGTGTCTGGGAAGAAGCCAGGATAATTTTTCCTCTCAAAACCCCAGTCCCCTGCTCTGTAACCTGCTGTCCAACCCCCTTCCTTCCCACATTAAGGAATTGCTTCCCAGATTCCAGCCAGTGACCCTGGGTCCATGGAGCTGCCAGTGTGTGGCCCAAGGCCATAATCAGCTTGGCTGAACCAATTACAGCAATGTGTGATAATTAAAAATCCAGTAGGACTTTGCTGCCTTCCCCCTAAATAGGGCAGGTTTTACACCTCGGGGATTGTTTTAATTAATATTAATTGGTGGTTCTAATTGAACATTCAGACTGAGCACTTTTGACCAGGTGACTGCTGAACACTGCAAATTTGAGCCTCCCCAGTGCCTTTTTTTATGACTAAGTTTTAAATAAATAAGTGGAGTAAAGAAAGCAGATTGGACATAAACTACTGTTGGAAGCAGATACATTTTAGAAGCTTAAACCTCCAACTTGGGAACAGGTTTTTTTCAGCTTTCCCAGAGATCTTTGTGCCAAATGCACTGGGAAAAGAATTCATTTGTTTCCTATAGCACGAAAAAATGTCTACAGGTTTTTAAATTTTTATTTGAAATCATTTAATTTATTTTTTGTTTTTAAATACCTGAGAGGCTTTCAAAGAATCCCAGAATCCCAGGATGGTTTGGGCTGGAAGGGTCCTCAAAGACCATCTCATCCTACCCCTACCATGTGCAGGGACACCTTCCACTGTCCCAGGCTGCTCCAAGCCCCATCCAGCCTGGCCTTGGACACTGCCAGGGATCCAGGGGCAGCCCCAGCTTCTCTGGGCACCCTGTGCCAGGGCCTGCCCACCCTCCCAGGGAACAATTCCTTCCCAATATCTCACCTAAATTTCCTCCCTGTCAATCATTCCCTGTGTCCTGTCCCTCCAGTTCCTGCTGCAGGGTCCCTCTCCAGTTTCCCTGTACCCCTTCACACCCTGGAAGGAGCTGGGAGGTCTCCACACAACCTTCTTTTGTCCAAGCTGAGCAGCCCCAGCTCTCCCAGCCTGGCTCCAGAGGGTTTTCTCTGGATGGTTTCTCACCATCTTCTGGCCCATTTTCATCAGGCTGTGGATCACGCCTTGTTTCCTGTATGCTGCTCAAATACCACCTGTGGATTAAATTCATTCCTTACAGATTTTCCCTCATTGATTAGCCCTGTGTCAGTTTATGTTTCAGAGAGACTGACAGATTTGGGGGTTTGTTGTTTGTTAATCTCTTTATAAATGCATGTCCTCAGTTTACAGCCCAATCTGAGCCTCTGAAGCGTTGGTCCTTGTGAGCAGGCTGTGCCATCTCCCTTCTCAGGCCCTTTCTGCCTTTTGCCCCCTCCTTCTGTCACCCTGCCCCTCACTGCCACGTGCATCAGCATTCCAGAATGGTCCTAATACTTGGAGATTGGAGCTGAGCTTTGTGATGACTTTCCTGAGCACCCGTGCCCTTCCGGGGTGCTGGGCTGGGGGTTTTGGGTTTGGGGTTTTTTTGAGATGTGAGGCTTGTCACAATCAAGTTTTCATGAGGTTGGGAGATTTATCTGAGTTTCCCTTTTTCTTCAGAGCCTGTGCTTTGAGAGAGAGAATAGAGGAACCTCCCAATGAAACAACGGCTCTTGCAATTCTGAATGTAAAATATGGGCCCTCACAACCGCTGGGGGTTTGAAACAACACCAGGCGAGGAATTTGGTCAGTTTGAAGTTTTATTGACCTATTTTTAGTGCCCAGGAACCATGAGTGCTCTTTCTCCAGAGCATAATGGTGGGGGGAGAACAAAAATTAACGCTTACACAGAACATTTTGTCTTTTGTCTGCGAAAGGGGTCAATCTCCATTCCCAAAATCGTTCCCGTTGCTTGAACATCTGCTGAAGTGGACGTTCAGGTCGTGGTGAGAGCTGCTGGGTGCTGCCTGGGTTTGAAGATTTGATCCCCAGCTGCCTATTGATTAATTCTAATAAATTCTCTTTGGGAAGAGAGGCCATTTCAGCTCAAATGGCCAGCGCACAGCAGGAGCTTGGAGGTGATGGCCGGAGCTTTCCTCTTCCTGCCTGTGGTTTTCTGTTGTCCCCTCTGTTTCACGGCAGCAAAGACACATTTTTCTGTAGAAAACATAAAAATCAGCTTTGAAAATTGCTGAAACCTTTTCATTTAAACAATTAAGCCCCACAGAGCATTCTCTCCAATGTCTCTCTGAATAGTGCTGGCCCCCATTAAAGTGGTTACTGAGTTCTCCTGAGTTTCATAACCTACATATTCGTGGTAAAACTGCTATAATTAAGTGCATTTTTATGGGCTCTGTGGCTGCAGAGAAATTTGTGCTGAACGTGGGGACACAGAGCTCCAGGTTGGTGCCTTCCATTCAACTCCTGCAAATCTGAGTGTGGCTCAAAATTGGGCTCTCAGGGCCAAAGTTTAAAGGTGGTTGTGAAGGTGGGCTGAGAGATTAAATGAAGGGCAGCACAGAGCAGGACTGCCTTGTGTTTGGAGCAACAAATATTTTTTAGAAAGCAACAAATCTCTTGTTGCTTTCTAAAAAGCAACAGGAGATTTTGGGGCTGTCAGAAATGTGTAGCTTTTCTAATTTCCATTTCTCCTCAGATCAGGGGGATTTCCATAATTTCCTCAGGAAAATAATCTTTCAAAGTCATCCTTGGGGCTTTTTTATCACTCTTTTACCTCCTCACCCAACAGATGTTTCCTAGCAGTTAACTTATTATGAGCATGTGACAAGTTTTCTTAAGGTCTAGAGGGGAAAAAATATCTGTGCCTCAGCCTTGTGGTAAAATTTTTATGGTAATTGAGTGAGATCAGAGGAAACCCTTCTGGAATATGGAGGGTGGCTGTTTCCCTGATGGACATTGCACAAAGAGAACTGAATTTCACGTGTTTTCATGATATTTCTCAAATTCAGCTTTTGGTGAGCAACTCTCCCAGGGACCAGTGCCCCAGGGACCCTTTTCCCCTCCTGTGGCCACCAGCAAGTAATTCCAGAGAGGAAGGATGATGCTCAGTGACTCCAGTTCCTCCAGGTGTGTGTGTCTGCAGGGGCTGCCATTGGGAGAGCCCAGGTGAGGTCTCCATCACTAAATAAGCATCTGAGCTGGGATAAGCCAAGTTTTGTGCCACCTGAACTGCTGTAGGGTTTGTAGGGCTGATCTTCCCAGAGAACGCTGCAGGCTGCCAGTGTCTTGGGCAGTTGCTGCCTAACTCACCTGGGTTCTGAGAGTGAATTTTGGAGGAGCTCAAAGAGTATTTCTGAGCTGGCCCTCTGTCAGGAATTGTGGCTCTGTGCTGGTGGAACTCTGCCTGAGAGCAGAGCCCTTCGCTCACTGGAGCAAAGCTGTCTCAGGGAGTCTCTTTGGGAACAGTAGAACAGGTATGGGATGATAAACTGAATTTATTCCACATAAGGTAATGTGCATCTGTCTGCAATCACACTGGCTCATAGATCTCCACTAGAAAAAGGCAGATTCCACTTATTTCTCCTCATTCCCAACGTTCTTCCAGTCACTCTGCTTCCTGTTAATTTGATTAGAGCTTGACTGGAGTTCTTGCTGTCGTTTGGCCAAGCAGTTGCTAATATATAATTATTTTATTTCTGTTGTTATTTTCCGTGGTGAGATAAAGTCCTGTGAAGGAAATTCTGAGTAAGCAGAGCTCTTTATGTGCTTTTTACCTCTGAATTTGTCTTTCTCAGGTCAGGCACTCTAATTCCTAGGGTGCTGTTGAGTGTAAAAATTGTTTGAAACAAACTGCACGAAGCAAAATGCTGACCCGAGAGCACAAAAAGAATTTTTCATTCCTCTCGGTACAAGGTTTGGATTGAAAAGAAAATATCCTCGTGTTTATTTTCATTGCCATTGCGAAATTGTCATTTCCATTGTCATGAAGTGGCTCATTTCTATTTACAATGAAGTTGTCACTAAGCAGTGGGTGTTCTCCTGAGAGCTTTTCCTGTCAGTGTGGGCAGAGTTTTAGTCCAAGAGGACATTCCTGGGAGGGATTTTTGACTGCACAGATTTCTCCGTGGAAGGGAGTTTTGTACACAAAGGAAGCAGGAGGTTGCATTGCTCTCCAAGAATCCTTCAGACATCCCTGAATGTCCTCTGGATCCACAGGAGAGACCTGGCTTAAAGCAAGTCAGCCCTGGAACTGTGGGTTCAGTTCTAGGGAAGAGTTTGTTCGTCCTCTGTGTGAAACCTGCTCACACAGGAGGAGCAGAAGGAGAGACTGGGAGGGGTTCAAGGCAAATGAAAGAAAAAAAGGAGAAAAATATGTTTTTAAATGGCTCCCACCCCCTCATGGAGAGTAGTCCCACCTACTGAAGTCAGATATGGAGACTGTGGTGGTTTTTTTGTTTGAATTTCTTCTGTTCTGATTCAGCAATAGGTTGGTGTAAAGCAAAAATGTCTGTCAGCTTCTCCATGGATCATTAAAATGCACAATTCTGTAATGTTCCATGCAGTCCTACAGAAATGGGACTGGAGGAAGCCAGTTCCCATCTCCTGTTTCCTCCATCAAGGCGAGGAAGGCATGCAGAGATGTGCATTTACTTTGCTAAATTCAGCGTAGCCACAGCAAAGTAAATTCAGCGTAGCCACAGCTCTTTTTTTCTGCATTCCTGATTTGCTTGCATGCCTGGTGAAGCATCTTCTCAGATGCCATGGTTTTTTGGATGAAAAAGTCACTCTAAGATGTTGGCGAGCTCGGTATCACTGAAAATGTGGTTTGGAAGAACGGCTTGGGGCACGGGCATCGATCCTCTGGACGGTACCAGGGGTAATCACCAGGGTCCATGCTGGATTTCTCCACTTGTGGCTGTTCCTGCCTGTTGGCATTCCAAGGTGAAGCTGCAGGAGCAGCAGCTGCTTGCACTGCTCTCTGACACTGCTGTGCTGTGAAACAGAGTCTGAGTCCTCAGCCAGCCACAGGTGACGTCTCTTGGACGTTCCTGTGCCTGTGGAGAAGACAGAGGATAGCAATCAATTCCTTGATTGGGATCCCTAAAACTTTCCAGCAGGGATAACAATCAATTCCTTGATTGGGTTCCCTAAAACTTTCCAGAAGGGATAACAATCAATTCCTTGCTTGGGTTCCCTAAAACTTTCCAGAAGGGGACTCTCGTTGCAGTGACCTTCAGGTTTGCTTCTCTGTAAAGTCCCTTTACCTTCCCTTCTCATTTGCACCTCGAACTATCAAGAAGTGCTTTCAACATCACAAAGCACCAGCACAGGGTGCCCAGAGAAGCTGGGGCTGCCCCTGGATCCCTGGCAGTGTCCAAGGCCAGGTTGGATGGGGCTTGGAGCAGCCTGGGATAGTGGAAGGTGTCCCTGCCCATGGAACTGGATGGATTTTAAGGTTCCCTCCCACCCAAACCACTCTGGAATTCTATGATTCCTAATGAGCCAGGACTTCTTGAGCCTATGTTCCAGCAGATGTAAGGCAGGGGATGGGGGGAGTGTGGAGAGGGGGAGGAAAAGTAAATCCAAGAGGTTTCAGAGAATATTGGATCTCTAAAGTAAGAGTTGATTTAATGAACTACTAGCAAAGCTCTTCTGATTATATCCTGTGTATCAACACCCCCTCCTTAGACCTCCCCAAATCTGACCTTGTTCAGATGATTCTGTGAAATATTGAAGCATAAAGGAAGTTTGACCCTTTTTTTATGACAGAGATCAGAACCAGGGTAAAAAGCTGTCAGGATAAATAACACAAGTATTGTTCTATTGATTGTGAGTGCCTTTGCTCCAGCCTGCTGTCCCCTGTCCTTTAGCAATTTTCCAGGACAGAGAACTAATTCTGCCGAGATCCCCTCACTGAAATGACAATTCCACAGCTTCCTCTGGGGACAGCCAGCAGTGTGATCGGATTTGCAATCTGTAAACACTTATTGATTTGCTTTCTAAAAACTTCCTAAGAAATCCCACCTGGGCGAAGAATTCCTCTGAACTCCATCAGCCTCTCTAACAAGTTCTTCACAAGAATTATTATCTTTTAAATAGGGCTGCAGTAGTGTGTTCTTGAAAGAATATGAAATTAAATTACCTGAGCTGGAGTGCACTTATTACAGGAGGTTTAGGATGAGGCATAAAAATGGATTATCTGTCTATATTTAAGATATATACATGTATTAGATAATTAAAAATCATGTACATCTTCCTGGGTTGTTTGGGGGGCTTTGTTTAATGATTGGAAAGTCAATGGGATTTTAGGGCTTTTATTCCCATATCAGTTAATACAGATACAGGTTGTATTGGAAAGCCATTTAACAGCAAAGAAATGGGGATCGGTGCAAAAGTGCCATCATTTTTTAGGCATTGAGTTCATAGGTACAAAATTTTATCTACTCCTTGAGAAACGTGGTGCTCCTTAATTCTGGCTGTTAAGAGTTGGATGTTGCACTCCACAGGGCAAAAGGGGCCTCACTTCCCTGCAGAGCACAGGAAAGTGGTTTTTACTCACTCCCTCTTACTCTTTTTGTACACCAGAACACCTTACCATTAAATCCTGCACACGTGGCTGCATTAATCCTGGTTCCATTCAGCAGGCACAGGGAATGAAAATGGGATTTAAGATTGGAACTGGGCTTTGCTGGTTCTCACTGAGTGTGTGAAGTACAGCTTTACTAAGCCCTGAGCACCATCCTTGCCCAACCCACAGCACCAGCCCCTGGCTCAGAGGTTGCACTGGATGATCTTGGAGGTCTTTACCGACCTTATTGGCTCTTGGGGGTGAAATGATAGCTGTTCTCAGGGGGTTTGGGGTCTGTGGGGATGGGTTTAGTGTTCTGCTGTCAGGGTTCAAAGGGGAGTCCCAGCCTGGAGCTGTGTCCCTGGTGCAGGGATTGCCTGCACTCCCCCAGGGGATAAACCCAGCCCTAAAAGGTGCAGTGGGGCTTCACCAACACCCTGGGAGAAGGCTTTGGGGTGGGAGTTGTAAGAGGGAGTGAAGAGGAGCCAGGCTTTTGGAGCATTTTGCCTTGACTTTGGTGTGTGTTTGTTTGACTCTGAGAAAGAGGGCTAAATTTGTCTGCAAGTCTAAGTAGGAGGGACCTGGCAGCAAACCTGAGCACAACAAGTGTAAAATTCTGCTCTCAGTTCACTGAGAGAGATTTAGGTTAGGCTAAAGAACACTGACCAGGACGTGTCATCACATAACACAGGGGCACTTTGTGACTGTGAGAGGGGTGGGAGGTTTGTGTAGTCACAGGGTTGCTTCAGTGTCAGCCCTGTCCACCAGCATGTGTCAGACAAGGCTGGTTTGAAACAGAGAGAGAGAGAGAAAAATGCTCTCATAATTCACATCTCCATCAGTTATCTTCACTGGCTGATTCCTCAGCTGGTCCCATCAATACCCTTTGTGTCCCGGGGGATAACAAAAGATGAGGCAGAAGAGCTCTCAACTGAGGGAAAACAAATGTAGAATTTGAAAAACACTCAGCCTTGAGAGCTGTATGAAGTGAAGTTTTGTAGGACTCTTTCCAGCGTGAAAGAATTTGGGTAATTAAAGAAAAATGTCTTTCTGTTAAAAAAAACCCCAACTTTTCTAGTTTTGAAGTGATGGGAAGATGCAATTCCAGAAGTACTGTGAGGAAAGCACATTCTCCTGCTTTGCTGAAGCACAAGGGGAGAGGATGCATTTGCAGGGGAAGTGAGTATCAGACAGAGGGCAGAGAGCAGGGGGTCATTTGTTCTGCATAGAACAGAGTGTAACACTCAGGAACGTAACAAACTCTGAACTGATGCGAGGAAAGAGATCACGGGTGGAAGTGACACAAATGGAAGGGGTTTTGATCATTGTAACCCCGGGTCTGAGTCTTAGACAATACCATTGTTGGAGTTAAAAGCTGGAATTCCTGCCTTGTTACCAGCATGAGGGCAGGGAGTGTGGAAAAGCAGCAGATCCCCAAAGTGAGCTGAGCAGCAGAAATGGGAGAATCGGAGACCTGTGTGAAATGTGCTTTATTGTGATGTCAAGCAGCAGTCACAGGTGGTACCTCTTGTGTAAATGTGTGTGACATTCACGGTTTGTGACATGAGGAGAGCCCATAAATCCACTCCCTCTCCCTCAGAAGTTATTAATGGTTGTGGCAAGAGTAATTACTACAGGATCTTTGCCTTGTTCTGACTCGGAGAGCTATGGCACAGTGGACCTGCTTGGGATCTGTTTACCTTGATTGCCTGGGTCAGGTTATCTTTCCTTGTCCTTTGAAACAGAAATTTTGTCAGCAGAGCTGCTGCTGAGCTGAGAGCACCACTGCAGTGTGTCCTCACAGCTCCTGCTGAGCTGAGAGCACCACTGCAGTGTGTCCTCACAGCTCCTGCTGAGCTGAGAGCACCACTGCAGTGTGTCCTCACAGCTCCTGCTGAGCTGAGAGCACCACTGCAGTGTGTCCTCACTCCTCTGCGTGACTGGGGAAATCCGTTCCAAACAAACCGCCTCAAATGAGAGCCTGGAATGGTTAAAAATCCATCTAAGTCTTTAACCCATCCAGGGATGTGTGAGGGTCACAAGGGCTGGGGAGGCCAGGTGGGTCCTGGGAAGGTCCCAGTTTCTCTTTGCCCTGCAGCAAGCCAGAAGCAGGCGGCGTGGCTGTGGCTCCCAGAGCCGAGGAAGCGCGGAACGGGAAATTCTCTCCGCGCAGTCGTGGAGCTGCGCTGGCCTTTGGTGCCATTTCGGGCTCACAGGATGATCCAGAGCCAGCTGTTGGCTGCCTGTTGCACATTCCACGTTCCCTCTCTTCCACAGGATGAGCATTAACCACCCCATTTATGTTTCCACCTGCAAAGCAGCTACAAATATTCCTCCCGATAGCATTTAAAATGTGGGAAGTGTTCTTGAATTCCCGGCCGAGGAAGAAAGAGGACAATACCCAGACTTGGGGCTTCTTATGGCTTTCCAGTGGCTGCTCTGAGGAATGTGCTGAGCCTTCAGAGGAGTATTTCTCTGCCTCCTTTTCCCTGGGATTGCTCAGCCAAATGGCATTTCCAAGCTTAAGACGGAATTTGAGTGCCAAGGAGAATACGTTGCTTTAGTAACAAGTGCAGAGTAGTTGAAAGAGGATGAAAAGGATGAAGCTTAAAGGCACCAAAAAATGAGAGAGATTCTGGTGTTATCAGTGGTGTTGCTCGTTATTTGTTTGAGGTAATGTCGCATTTTTCACCCCTTTTGCTCCTTTCTGCCCTGCCTTAGAGCTTCTTTCCTTCCAGGGCAGTGTGCACATGGTGGATGTTCACAATAAGGGAGACTGTGGCTTTCAGTTCTCCCTTTTTTCCTTTTCTGTCTAAATACCTTTTGGATTTAATGTAATTTTTTATGAGAGCTGTAAATTCAGTGCTGTTTAACAAAGGTTAAATGGATACAGCAGAGATTCTGATGGTACCACAGCTGAAGGAAAATGTGAGCAGTTTGAGCATTACTTGTATCCACTATTAAATTTAGGACTCTTCTGAACTGAGCAAGGTTTTTTCATTCATCTTGTGCTCTACTTGAAAGCTGGTGCTGAACAGCAGCCCCCAGCTATGTTATTTCATTTAAAGGCTGCTCATAAATAGCGAGTTCCTGTTAGACTTTTGTATTTCTTGGCTATTAAGCAACAGCTGATCCTCTCTGCACGAGCAGGGCTGTGAAGCAAACCTGTGTGAGGAGCACCTGGTTCAAATTCCCTTTTAACACTTCAACAAATTCCTGATGCTGCAGCTTTCCATCGGTGACTGCATCTTCCCTTCAGCCCTGCACTTCCCTGCGGGTGCTTCACACACTGAAATTCCTGCTCTGCATCCTGCACTGGTGTTTCCCCCCTGGCTTTACAGGGGTAGGAGCAGACTTTATTGATCAGTCCTTACACTTGAGGAGTTTTATTTAATGTGCTTTGCTAAGCTGCACCTGGGGAGACTCAGTGGCTGTGTCTGGCTTTAACCAGAGTTGGTCCTGCTTTAAGGATTTTTTTTTTTACCTGTAAATACATAATTCAATATTCCTTTAATATTTTATGAAATTGGCTCAGATTCAAACAAAAAGGAAACACGTAAATGTCATTAAAATGCAGTTTGGCTCACGCCATGACGTAAGATGGGTGTTTTTGAAAGAAGCAAATGCAATTTTGATACAATAAATAGGAGTAAATCCCTGTTTTCTAACAGAAGTGTTTTATTACAGTGCATTGTTGCAAATAAACTGAAATTACACACAGGATATAAAAAACCTCCTAAAGATTTTTCTAAACCAAAAATGTGGGTATGTAAATAGAGGTTTGATAGATAATGCCCAGGTGTTCTCATCTGTGTCGCTTATTCCTTGCTGCAGAGAAATGTGGCCAAAAAAATTCATATATGAGCTTGCTTTGCATATTTTTTTACCAAAAAGAGCTATAAATAAATGGTGTCTGTGGCCATGTAGCTCTGTTGTGTCTTTAATATATTCATTTTGACAGTTGAAGATGGCTTTTAAAAACGCCGACCTCACTTCTCCCAAATGCAATAGGCGAGCCCGGCAACTCCGTGCTCGTTTTGTTGTTCCTAAATCTAAGAGCAGCAAACACGATATGAAAAAGGATTTCAAATCTTAAATAACAGCCATGCCAAACCCCCGAGGTTTTGTGCCAGTGGCTGGAGATCAGAGAATTAAAAACCAGAATTGTTCACTCGGGTCGAGGGGCTGGGATAAAACGCGTGGCTTGTGCTTGTTGCAAGCGTCTGAGAGTATTTTTTTTTTAATGAGAGATTTATCAAATGGAAGTTCTTAATTATGAAATCTGTCCTTTTAATGGTGCTGTAATGTTGTGGCAATGAGGACACGGCTGTCACTTTGCCTCAAAGCCCCGGCTCCGCGCCGGGGTGCTGGGATTTATCTTCGTTTGCTGCGATAATGAAGCGCTATGATCTGCTCACGCCGGTAAACAAGATCCAATTTCATCGCTGCTGACAGAGCCATGCGTCTTCAGCGCAAAGGAAGATCGGCCACGGGCACTGCACGAGCCCCTGCTGCACATTCTCCTCTCCTGGTGTGTGGATATTGTCAGCCTTGCTTCAGTCACCATTTGGGGCTTTCGTTTGCTCTTCCCGTACCACAAACACTCCTCAGCCCTCGTTGTTTGGGCCGAGAGTTGCAGGGACTCTGCAGAGAGAGGTTTTAAGGAAGAGCTTCACAGCACAAAATTCGTCATCGATGCCTGAAGTGGCTACCTGGAAACAGGGACTAGACAGGAGTAAGGGAATAAAGGTGATATTTATCTGAAAGGCCTTCAGAGGCACACCCTGGGGAGCCCAGAGGCTGCTGCCAAAACTGGACCCTGAGATGGACCACAAATCACAAGTTCTTTACAGTTTTATAGGTTTGGTCCATTT
>VZTH01006013.1:0-12386 GCA_013397815.1 Aleadryas rufinucha
CCCCGACCCCCCTGCCCCCGGAGAGGAGGTGCAGGCTCAGGTTAAAGCACCCATTGATCTGCACCTCCTCCAGCCGTGGCTCTGCACCGCGCTGGGCCAGGCCTGGCTTTGCCATTCCCGGTGGGTGACGGATGTCCCGTGCCAGGGGGGCACAACCTGCCACCACCCCCTGGGAAATCGGGGTCAGCCCCAGGGTCCGTGACTGTGCTTGGCTGGGCAGAGTGGGGACAGGGGGGCTTTGTGCTGGACCTTGCACCCCCACCTCTTGTAGGTTGAGTTTATTAGGGGGCACCCTGAATTTGTGCTGCTGAAGGAGAGGAGGAGCTGCAGGAGGCAGGCAGGGATGGGTCAAACCTGAGGTCAGGGAAGATGTGCCCAGCTCAGAACCTCCAAAACTCAGTGTGCCCCCAAAACCTGCCCCAAAACCATGGGAGAGCCCCCAGCATGGCGCTGAGCACCCCTAGAAATTCTGGGGCTTGCAACCCCCTGCTCTTCCCAGCTCCGTGGTGCCAGTTCCCCTGGGCAGCCCAAAGCACCAGGACCCCAGGGAGGGGCACGAGCAGCTCCCATGGGTGCCCAGCCCTGGCTGTCCCTTCCCTTCCCTTCCTCAACAGCTTCACCAGGGCTGGCCCTGCAGCCTGGGAGCCATTCCCACATCCCAGTTAATCTGTGGAATGAGTGGAGGTGCATCCCTAGGATTTAGCAATGCTGTTGGTGTGGACAGGCACTGTGGGGTGAGAGGAGAGAGGGTCCCCATGTCCCCCACACCGGCAGTGCTGGGCAGCATTGGGATGCCCTGGGCACCACTTACTGGGAGAAATGAGATGGGGAGAGCCCGGCAGAGACCCCCGGCACCCCTCACCCTCCTCCCGCGGCGCTGAGCAGAGCGGGTGCCGCCGCCAGGCACGGGCACCGCGGGCACGGGCTGGTCCTGGTGCCCGTGTGCTCCTGGTGTGGCTCCATCTGGCTCCATCTGCTCCCGCCCGGGCTCGGCGGGACCGAATGTGGGTCGTGGCGAGCGCGGGTGACACACCGCGGAGCGGCCGGGCAGCAGCTGATCCCCCCGGGCTGTGCGGGCTGTGCCGCCGGCCGGGATTCCCCAGCTGCTGCCGAGCTGGCACGGGGACCGTCTCCTCCGAAAGGTTCCCTTCCAGGGGATTACGGATAATGCATCTGGAGCAGCACTCGCTCATCCAGGTTTGTGATTTATCTGAAAATCAAATTCCAGTAATCTCGCCTGCCATCTGGCCCCCGCGGACACGCGGCCGCGCCGGCGGGCGGGGGGCAGCGGGAGGGTCGGGGCGGGGGGCTCCGAGCATGAGTGTCCCTCCCCGAGCATCCTCCGTGGGAAGGACAGACGGGCTCTGGGTCCCTGGGGTGGCGGGAGGCAGCCTGGAAAGGAGATGCCCCGGGAAGCGTTTTTGGGAGGGTGCGGAGTGCCAGGGTGCGGGCAGGACCTGGAGAACTCAGCCCCCTGCAGGGGTGTCCCTGTGCCCCTGTGCCCCACACATCCCTGGGTGCCACGATGTGGGCAGGACCCGGAGAGCTCAAACCCGTGCAGGGATATTCCTGTGCCCCCACACATCCCTGGATGCGCCCGGAGAGCTCAGCTCCTTGCAGGACCACGGGCAGCAGGAGGTGATGGGGAGGAGGTGAGGACCCCTGCCCTGCCCAGGGGACATCCTGGCAGCAGGGATGTCCCGTGGCCCAGCAGGGAAGGCAGAAGAGAGCAGGATCCATCCTTTCCCGCGGCAGGAGTGGCCCAGAGGGGAGCCGGAGCCCCCAGCATTCCCCTCCCTGCCCCTCATTCCCAGCTCATTAAGGCTCTCCCATTATTCTGACATTTTGTGCGCGTCACGTAGCGGGAAGAAGTAATTTACTTAGAAGAAATTAAAAGTTCATTTTAATTGAGCGCACACTGCAGTATGCAAATGCGGGCGCATTATGTACACTGATGCGGAGACAAAGGCTGTAATCAACTGTTAACCCTTTCCGAGCCAGCCCCGCGCTCCTCCGCAGCGCCGGCACCGCTCCGGCCACTCCGGAGACCCCACACCCACATTTGGGATGTGCTCCTTCCCCGCAGCTCCGCGCTCCTGGAGCAGGGGGCAGGAGAACCCCTCCGGGCATCGCTCGGTGCCGGCTGGGATGCGGGACTCAGACAGCGATGCCGAGGATGGAGGTGTCCCCAAATCGCTGTGACGCCCTGGGATGGCTCCGAGCCAGCGAGACACGGTGGATGATGGGGCAGGGGGTCTCTAGGGGTGAGGAAGGCATTTTGGGGAGCCGGGATGGAGGTGCACAGGGGATATCCCAGGGGACACATGTCCAAAGGCCAAAATACGGCTCCTTGCAGCTGAGACCACCCTCAAACCCAGCGATACCCGGACAGTGATAGCTGGGTTTGAGGGTGGTCCAGCTGCCACGAGCCCGTGAGATTCCCAGCATCCTGTTGCTATTTTTTTTAATGTTGTTTTTACTACCTGTCAGACCTGAGATTTTTTTAATGGCAGCGCAAATGGAACTGGCTCACAGATGCGAGATGACAGCCCGCTGCAGGAGACAGACAAATTACCTCCAACCTCGGCTCAAGACGCCCACAGACTCCCAAACAAAGGGAGATGGTGTTTGGGGAGCTGCCATGAGTTGTCAGGGCTCAGCCAGGCTGCCCACCCTGGTCCTTGGGTGCTCTTTGTGTGCAGCATCCGTGGGGATCCCACGTGCGCTGATTCCATGGGACACTCCCGCTGCAAAGGGATTTTGGGGAAGGCTCATGCTCATCCAGCATCACATTATGATGTTAAAAATCAGGGAGATGTGAGGGCAAATGTGTCCCTTCGAAGGGGACACACCGAGGATGACAGAGAGGACTCAGCCACCCCTTGCAGGAGGGATGACACTGTTGGGAATCCCTTCTCCTGGCTTTGCCAAGGATGGCAGGGACAGATCTGGGATGGGTCCCCGCCACCCTGAGGGGGTGACAATGGGTGACTTTTCAGCCCGGAGCCACACGGGGAGGAGGGCTGGGGGGCACCTTGGAGCTGCCACCTCCACCTCAGCCGCCCCTCATCTGCCCTGTGCTCCCAGGAGCTGCAACCCCAGCGCTCCCAGGGAGCTCCCGAGGGCAGCCCGGGTGGTCGGGAGGATTTAATTGCTGTGTGTAACCTTTGCAGCCCGTCCCACGTGCCGGCTGGGCGCCGGCTCCGCGGCTCCAGATGGCACCCGGGAAAGAGTTAAGTCCGCTGTGATCAACAGCAAGAAGCAAGTGGTAAACAGTTTTTCTCTCCCTCTGCTAAATTAATATGCAAATTCCCCCCCTTCTCTCCCCCCCCGTGCTTCGAAATTAGCGAGGTAGAATGCTTGGGCTAATTATGCATTCAAACGAGCAGGCTTCGTTAATGTGGCACTAAGAGGAGCCTGAAAATGATTGTGAGACGATGAAATTGAAATTGGAGCACGGCACTTCTAATGCATCTGGAGTCACTCTTGTGTGCCCCGGCAGATGTAACCTGGCAGTGACCGGCAGCTCCCGCCTGCGCCCGGGCACCCGCAGCACCCCAGCACCTCCTCCAGCTCCCCCACCCCGCTCCAAAACCAACCCCTTCACAAGATTTCCCAGTCCAGTTCCTCGGGGATAGAAGGGTGGGATGGCCCCGTGCACCCCGAGCTCCTGGTGTGGGGCAGGGATGGGGCAGACAACGCGGAGCATTCCCAGGACACAGAGAAGGGTTGGCATTAGGACTGGTGGTGCTCCAGGTGAGCAAAGCAGCTCCTGGCACAGCCCTCACAGTGTCCAGGCAGGTCCCCTGGGTGATGCTGGCATCAGTCCCTGTGCTCCCACGGTCTGGAGCAGGGCTGGGAGCATGTTCCTCCTTCCCAGGCAGAATCCTGGCTCCCAGGGCAGCCAGCAGGGCCCGGGCGTGTTTGGTAAAGCTCCACTTGTGCTTGCATGGGTAAAACTCTGGATGGATAAACGTCAGGATGGATAAACGTCAGGATGGATAAACCTTCTTCACTCCTGGGGACGCTGAATCCCGGTGGCTGCAGGAGGGTACGGGGGAAATCCCATTCCCACTGCCACATCCCAATGGATTTGGTGCTCAGCAGTTGGCACATCCCAGCAAGGACCAGGCTGGTGACATATCCACATCCATCACATCCTGTGAGCCACAGCCCCAGGATTGTCCCACGACAGGGAGGGGTGGCATGGCAGCATCCAGGGCCAGGCTGGGGCTGCTCCTATGGGACTGAGACCTGCAGAGGAAAAGCAGGAGAAAAGGTTGAGGGTGACAAGACAAACAGGGAGATGATTTATTTTTGGGGATGTGTTAGGCTGGGGATGAGCAGCCACAGGCTGCGAGAGGCACACGGGATGGTGAGGGATTCACGGGAACACCGGCTCAGGATGTCACCAGTCCCAGTCTCCGCTGGGATAACTGCTCCCTGCCATCTGCACAGCCTCGGATGCAGCCACCCAAGGGCTAAACCCAACTTCCCACGAGACCCAGCAGCGCCGTGGGACCAGCAGAGACGGATGGATGTCGGTGTTAAATATTCATCAGAGGTGTGGAATTTACTGGAAGCATCCATTAGGAGGTGAAGCCCGATCCGCAGCGTGCTCCCGCAGCCGGGCCACGCCGAGGTGGGAGGAAGGCGGCGGGGGAGGAAGACGGATGCTCCGGAGGAGGCTGCAGAGCCACAGACCAGATGCACTGCTAGGAATCAATGAGGAGCTCCAGACTTGAGGCGCTCAACCACCGGGAGTGAAGAGAAGCAATAAACAGACGAGGAGATGAATAACACCCCGGAAAGCAGGGGAAGGAATGGGGGAGCAGCAGGGATCCTGGAGGAGATGATCCCCGGGAGCAGGGGGGGTTGGAGTGGCACGGTTTGATCCAGGGAGATACAGATCCTGGAGGAGATGATCTCTGGGAGCAGGGTGGGATGGAATGGCACAATTCGGTCCAGGGGGGTACAGATCCAGGAGGAGATGATCTCTGGGAGTGGGGTGGGATGGAATGGCATGGTTTGATCCAGAGGGATACAGATCCAGGAGGAGATGATCGCTAGGAGTGGGGTGGGAGGGAATGGCACAATTCGGTCCAGGGGGGTACAGATCCAGCAGGAGATGATCTCTGGGAGTGGGGTGGGATGGAATGGCACGGTTTGGTCCAGGGGGGTGCGGCGCTCCTGGGAGCGATGTCGAGCATCCCAGAGGGATGCTGAGCAGTCCTGAGGACACACCTTGGCAGGGCAGGCTGTTGGGCTCGGAGTGAGCCGTGGTGTGCCCAGGCAGTGCCGGGGCCAGGGCATCCCACAGGCATCCCACGGGCATCCCACGGGCACCGGGACCCGCCGCACCGGCCGCGCTCGGCAGCGTGCCCCGGGGTCGGGGCTGGCACACGGAGGGGGTTGTTTTCCTCATCTCTCCGGTAATTTTTCCCTCTGACTATGATGCATAGCGGTGCTAATTCGGCACGTTGCCATTAATTCCAGCACAGCTGCCGCTCTCTCCCTCAAGGCATTTCGCTAATACTCGGCTTCAGAGCCTCTCAGCAAATTAACATCATTTGTTCTGCAGAACATGTTTTATTTCTACACTACATGCATAGCTTATTACTCCTCCAGAAACTCAGGGTGTGCAGGAGGCAGCGCTGTGGGCACGGCCCTCCAGAGCCAGCCCTGCTCCCCAGCTCGCCGTGCCCACCCCTTAGCAGGCACAGGGACACAGCACAGTCCCTCGTGCCACCTCGCACTGACCCGAGCTGGAGCTGCAGGGATTTTCTCCCAGTACCAGGGGGCTGTGGTGCTGTTGGAACACCCAGGGCTGGCAGTGTGAGGGGGGATGGTGGCAGTGTGCTGGATCCGTCACTGGCTGGCATCTCCTTCATCCCCCTGGTGTGATGCCACATCCCAGGGCTCCTACATTTAGGGACAGAGGTGACAAGAGGTCCCAGGATCTCCGAGCCAGGCTGGGGCTTGCTGGGTGTGACACTGAAAGGAACCAGGAGCCCCCAGCATGAGCAGAACAGCTCAGACCCTCCGGCAGCAGCTCTGGGATGGAGCAGAGCATCTCCCACGTGGCCCTCGGGCTGTCAGCGAGGGGAGTGAGCTGGGCAGGGTGTCACCAGCCAGGCAGGGTGTCACCAGCCAGGCACGGGGTCCTGCCACCACCCACCAACCCACAGCCCCCGCCGGCGATGGTTTCAGGTCTTTCGCTTTGATTAAGGTTATTTAAGCTTTTTACCAAAACATAAAACCTGATTGTTTGCATAAACAACCTAATTGGATTATAGTGCACAGCATCGCTAATGCCGCGGGCTGGCTGGGAGCCGGCGGGAGCGGGGAGCGCCGGGAGCGCCGGGAGCGCCGGGAGCACCGGGAGCACCGGGAGCACCAGCATGGGCAGGGGGATTGGTGAGACCCCTCGGTGCCCCACGCCGGGGTCTGCACCCACCTGCCCCCTTCTCCCAGCCACGGAGGGACCCTCCTCGGGGTGGGCGACAGCCGTGTGAGGACACCGGTGACCCCGCACGTGGCTCTGGCTGTGCCCTTGGTGTCGCCTCACCTGCGAGGCGAGAGGGGACAAAGCCCCCGCTCCGGCAGCGCTGGTGGGAGGAGGAAGAGGAAGGTGGAGGTGCCGAGCGGGAAGCAGGGGGCCGGGAGCTTTGCAGGAATGCTGCCTGCGCAGCGTTTCCATGGCTGGGAGCTGCAGAAGGCTTTCATGGCAAGAGGCGGAGAGGCTCCATGAATATTTCATTAGGAAAGCAATGTGGTGTGCTGCAGAGAACATCTGGCTGGAGTCCCTGGAGACCCCTGCCTTGTGCAGGAAGCAGGAACTGTGAAATACGGAGGAAAACGAGGGAGAGGGGGAGCTGGGGGGGATCATCCCGTGACACGGGGAGCGCTCCTGCCCTCCTGGCCCTCCCTGAGCAGCGCGGGGTGGGCGCTGGGCTTCATCCTCTGGGGAATGACGGGAGCTGGAAAGGCTGTGGTGGTGCCATCCGTGTGGAGGATACTTCTCTGGACATTTTGGGGACCAGGCTGCAGCAGCTGCTGTGTTTAATCCTGATATCCAGTGCAGGAATGGGCAGAGCTGCTCCTCCAGCTCAGAGTGATCAGCCCAGTCAGCGATTATGGAGCGTTGGGATGGGATGGGATGGGATGGGCTGGGATGGGATGGGATGGGAGGGGATGGGATGGGATGGGATGGGACATCTCCTTTTGCCTCAGTCCACATGGCTCCCAGGGAGATGCTGATGCCCTCGAAGCTGATGCTGGGGTCCCTGCCCTGGCTCCTGCAGGTGATGGGTGCTGAGGGAGGTTTGCTCTGCTGGGATTGGTGCAGAGTGGACGTCCCTGGGCTGGTGGGCACATCCAGGGTTCTTCAGGGGTACAGAGCAGCAGGAATTGGGGTGCTGTGAGATTTGGGATTGCCAGCATCCCGGTTTCCCTTCACTGACAGCTCCTTCCCCCAGCACGGGTCAGGTTTGGTGCCTGGGGACCCTTTTGCCAGCCCCTTCACACGCTGCCAGGGGAGCGGTGATGCCACGCTGCTCCTGGCTTGGGAACGGCTCCAGCAGTGCTCCTGCACCCCGGGCAGGCAGGAGGCTGTGCCAGACGGGCACACGGCAGCACCAGGTCTGCCCTGCACCCTCAACCCCCTCCCCAAGGCTCCCCACTCCTCCCCAGCCCCACACAAACACCCACTCACACCCCATGGCCATGACCCCGGCATCGTGCAAGGCACAGCCATGGAAACACGAGCTTCCTGCTGTCCTGCAACGCTGCCCTTCCCTCCTCCTCCTCCCCAGCATGGTGATGGACTCAGGGGCTCTCTGCTCACCCTCCCTTTCTGTTTCTCACCCAGCACCAGGCTCTGCTCCGGGGCAGCCCCGGGCTGGGAGCAGGGCACGTTTCCCACGTGCCAGCGCTGCTGGCGGCAGGACTTTGGCTCACACCTCCCTTCCCGCAGCCCCGCCGGCCCCTCGCCGCCGGCAGACAAAGCCCAACCAGACAAAGCCACAACCTCCCTCGCCGGCCCCGCGTGCGGCAAAGCCCCTGCACAGCCCCGGCCGGCACCCGGAGCCTGTGACTGCCCGGGCAGGGCAGGGCTGTGGGACAGGCCAGGCGGGACGTGGCGGGACAGGCCAGGCAGGAGACGGAGGGACGGCCGGGGAGGCCGCGGGCAGCCCGCGCGGAGCTGAGCCGGCCGGGATGCGCGGAGCCGGCCGGGATGCGGAGCCCGGCACCGACACATGCACGCACACGCACGCCCTGGAAAACGAAGGCAAATACCTCTGTCCTCTCCGGCTCCTCCGGCCGTCCTGCCTCGGCCACGCCGTGCCTCCACCGCGCTGCCCGTCCTCCATGTGCCCGCGCCGGGACGCGCTGCCAGACCCTCCTCTCCGCCGCCGGTGGGTTTTGGCCCCCGCTGCCTGCTGGCGTTTTGGCAGCCTCGCCGCTCCAGCGATGGCATGTGTCCATTATTTTTTTTTTTTTCCTCTCTCCCTTTCACGATCCGTCCTCCCCAGCCTTCTCCGGCGGTGCCTCCGGAGCCGCCTGCGGTGCCAGCTCGCAGGGAAATTGGCAGCGAGCGCGGCACAGGGATCCTCCCGCAGCTGACGGAGCCCTGCCAGGCGCAGGCAGCCCTTCTGCCAGCCACCAGCCTTGGCACGGGGGGCCGGGGGGCCGCGGGGGGCTGCCGAGGCTTGGCAGCCCTTCCCCGGCACCGCGCGCCCCAGCCGCCGCCACGGCTCGGCTGCCAAATGCCAAATGGGGGGAGGAAGAGGGGAGAAGGCAGAGAAAGGAGTTGGCTTCGCCGTGCCCGGTGGCGGGGACCCACCAGGGACCCCTACGCTTCGCCAAGGCCAGCTGGGCGATGTCCTCGTCCCTCGGCGCGGGCTCCGGAGCCCGTCCGCGGCGCCGGCGTCGCACGGAGAGGCTCAGCCCCGTCTGCCCCGACTCGTGCCCCCAGCCCAGCCGGGAAAGCCCATCCCAGGCATGGCAGGCGCCGCCGCAGACCGGCGATGCTGCGTGGCGAGGACGGCTCCCACAGACACACCTCTTACCCAGCATCCGTCTGCTGCACAGGGGGGCCCGGGAAATTGGGAAGGGGAGAGCGGAGGAGGGACTTCTGGTGATGGGTGGGGGGTTTTGGGGTGCCCTCTGGCCGTGGGTCGCCCGGCATGGCCGTCTCAGCCTTGTGCAACACAGCATCCCCACCTCGTGCCAAAATCCCGGCCCCGGCGGTTCAGTCGTGCCATGACTCCACCCTGGCCTGCCATCGGCACAGCAGCCAACTCTGCTTTTCTGGCTTTTCTTCCCAAAATTCCTGGTTTGGGTGTCTTTTTGAAGGTAGAAGTGGGTACGTGGCTTGTGCCTCCACTGTAGCGTGGATGCTCATGGTGTTGATGCCTTTAGAGGGCCCCTAAGGCCAAGGGACACTGATGGGGATGGTTGGGCAGGACACAGGGAACAGCCCAGTTCCTGCCCAGTTTCTCCCAAAATAAGTCCTTTACTGGGAGCCACGTTCAATGGGAGGCACAGGAGCGCTGGGGCTGCCCCACTGCCCTCCCCAGCCCCACGGCCCAGCCTGGGCAGGCACCAGGAGCACACGGAGAGCAGCGGCCATCCCTGGCTAACAGGGGTTTACCCCCTAATCAGGGATGTCTGTGATGGGGTTGGCAGGAGACACCTCCACGGGGCAGGACGGGGTGTGAGTGGGTCACACTGGCCCATCCCATCCTCCTGCCACGCTTCACCCTGGGTGGCCCTGGGTGGTGGCACATCCCAGCCCGGGGATGGCGGTGACTGTTTGTGCCATAGGAATATTCCCGGAGCCGTCCCAGCGTGCCCCGTGCCCGTGTGCCCCCGTGCCCCGGGTGGCTGTCCCCGGCCTGCCCGAGTCACACGTGCGCCCGCCATTTCCTCAAATAAGCAGCTAATCTCCATCAATCATAATTCCGGGCAATTATCATAATAGGGCCATTTTGCACTTATCCTCGCCACGTGACGCAGGAGCCACTTACGGCTCCACTTCACGCCGAGCTGCTCTGAGCTGCTCCCGTCCCCGGGGAGTCCCCATGGCAATCGTGTCCCCTGCAGGCCCCTGGGGACAGACCGAGCCCGCCGGGTGCGGGCAGTGGCTGCAGCAGAGGATGCTCATTGTGGGAGGGATGCAGGCGAGGGGAGAACTCTGAAACACGGAGGGAAACGAGGGAAGGAAGGAGACCTCGTCCCTGCCTCGTGCCATCCTGTCACAGGAGCAGCAGCACGGGGTTAAACCCCAAAACGGGGACACTCAGTGTGGTTTCTGCCACCCCGTGGCCCTGGCAGCCCTGGCAGCCTGGCAGTGGTGTGGATGCCCCGTGGGTGGGGCAGGGCACAGCCCTGGCACTGACCTTCCGCTGCCTGGCGGGGAGAGGTTTAGGGAGGCTGGGAAGTGGCGAGGCACGAGGGCCTCGGGTGGGGGATTAGGGGCCAGCAGATGGATGGAGATCAAACATTTCACTGCCCCTTGTTTACAACGCCCTCCTGGGCAGCCACCCGGCACTGCTCCGGCTCAATCCCTCCTTGGGATGGGGCAGGATGGGGATAGGGACGCACCTCCCATGGTTTTGGGGTGTCCCAGTGGGGATGGACGGGCTCCCACCTTGCCGTGCTGCATCTTCATTCTAAGCAGTGCCACAGTGGAAGCTGCCAGTGCCCCCATCCCATCCCATCCCATCCCATCCCATCCCATCCCATCCCATCCCATCCCATCCCATCCCACCACAGAGCTCTGGGATGAACTCGCCATGAGCCTGAGCGCTCCCAGAGCCCGGCGGTGTTTGTGGTGTTTACACCACCCCAGTAATTACTTTCCTTTTTTTTCCTTTAATAAATACGGATGTGCCACAAGTAAACTCCAGCGCAATAAAAGCTTTCTGCTGGATCCATAATTAATCACTGAGCTGAGCAGGGTGGGGGGAGCAGGCAGAAAAGCCTCCTGCCAGCACGGGCTGCGGGGCTCACACCCGGCTGGCAGGGACGTGAGAACCCGTGGTGGCAGCTTGGGGACAGCCCAGTGCCCTGGGGACCGTGGCAGCAGCCGGGGCCGGGGGTCCGTGGGTGGGCAGGGCTGGGTGTTTCCACTCCCAGCTGTGCTGGCACATCTGGGCTGACCCCTCCCCAATGCAGTCGGGGAGCAGCTCCCTCCCTCCATCCCAGCCCCAGAATCCCGGGATGGACAGCAGTGACCAGGGCTGAGCATCGTCTCCAGGGATGCGGCCGGCTCCAGATGGCCGGTGGGCAGCAGGTGCCGGGGGCCGGAGCGGCAGAGGGTGGCTCGGGGTGACATCTGCTGAGCACGGGGCCAGCTGGCCCCACCGCCCGCCACCATGGGGGGAGCACGGCCCTGCCACCCCCACGGGTCCATCCTTGGGCATCCCAGCTGTGTCCCCACCACGTGCACCCTGTCCCCGCCAGTCCCTGGAGCGCCACGGGGGTGCTGGCACCCTGCTGGCACCAGAGACCCCCCTGTGGCACACACCCCGGGGTGGGGTTCATCCCTGCAGGGGCCCGGGGGAGGCTGGTGACAGATGGAGTGTGGAGGATGTCACTGGTGGTGGCAGGGCCAGGGTGGGCGCTGCCCTGAGCCCTCTGCAGGGATGTGGCACCGCTGGCACTGGGGCCGACCTGCAGCTGCTGGGAGCCTCCTGCAGCAGCTCTGCACGGGGCAGGCGGGTGGTGGGGGAGTGAAGGGAGGGTAAAATGGGAAGGGAGTGAGAGCTGTGCCATGGGGACACAGCTGAGCGATGGGGAGAGACTGGGGAAGGAGGTGTGTGCCATGGAGAGGTGTGCAGTGGGGAGGAAATGGGGACAGGGCTGTGCCATGGGGAGGGAGCTGAGAAACGCTGAGGGATCTGTGCTGTGGGGACAGGAGAAATGGGGATGGAGAGGGAAGGGAGCTGTGCTGTGGGGACGTGAGAAATGGGGATGGAGAGGGAAGGGAGCTGTGCCACGGGGAGGGAGGGGTGTGATGGCAGTCGTGCAGCGGGGAGGAGGGAAATGGGCAGCTATGAAATGGGGACGGAGGTTGTGATGGGGAGCCATGAAACGAGGAGGGAGGCGTGTGATGGAGAGGGAGCCACGGGATGGGGAGCTGTGAAATGGGGAGGGAGCTGTGCAGTGCATCCACTGGGGAGCTGTGGGACTGTGCAAGGGTTGTGCCATGGGGAACTGCGCAATGGGGCTGTGCCATGGGGAACTGTGCAACGGAGCTGGGCCATGGGGAGCTGTGCCATGGGGAGATGTGCCACAGAGAGCCGTGCAGTGAGGAGGGAGCTGTGCCATGAGGAGAGAGCTGTGCCTTGGAGAGCCATGCCATGGAGAGCTGTGCCATG
>VZTH01006016.1:0-85955 GCA_013397815.1 Aleadryas rufinucha
TTTCGTTCGGATTTCGCCAAGTCAGAAGCGGGGCCGGGAATGCGGGCCGGGGGCGAAGCGGCAGCAAACCCATCGGTAGGCTGTGGGTTGGGTTTTTTTCCCTTCTTTCTCTGTTTTTCTCTTCCCAAACCCCAGCGCTTCCTCCCTCAGGCAGCCGCCGCCGCGGGAGCGCCCTCCAGGCCCGGGGGCTTTTCCCCGCGATTTTTTATTTAAAAAAAAAATTAAATAAAATAAAAAGGGTTTTATTTTTTTTTTTTAATTTTTCGAAGAAGAAGTTTACAGCAAAACAGAAGCGGGGCGCAGTCCAGGGCCGGGGCCGGGACAGGGGCCGGAGCCACTCCGCCCGGCCCCCGCCGCCGCCTCCTCCGCACACCGCGCTCCTAATTTTTTTCCTTTCCCCCTTAAACCGGTTTCCACAGCAGCTGTCCGGGTGTGCGGCTGCAGTTGGCATATTTCACGCGTTGGAAAAAAAAAAAATTAACTGTTTTTCCTTTGTATCTTAATCCGGTGATGAGAGCTCTCCTTTGTTGGCTTTCGAGCTTGCATTTGTTTTATTTATTATAAGGAAATCCAGTTTGGTTCTAATATATAATCCATTTGAGCACTTAAATCCCCAAACAGCTGGCATTATTTTGTTTTATAATCTTTGGCTTTTCTGCGCAGAGCATATTTCTAAATTCCTACTTGACATTTATGAGGAAAAAACTTTTTAATGTAAATGGATATTTTGATTTTTTTTTCCTGGGTATTTCCTAATTTACATGCATCATCAATTTTCCTGGATTTCTTAATGTTTTAATCTTTTTTCCTCCCCTATAGCTTGTTAATTAATTTTTTTTTCCCCAAGAAAACTTTTTTTTCCTGGAGGGAGAAAGACGTTAATTTGCCCCATTACTTTAATCTCTGGCATTTGGAAATGGTTGAGAGACCACAAAAATGCAACCTGTTGTAGAAACCAGAGTGGTGTGTTTTATTTATTTTAATCGATAGCAGAGAGGTGATTTAGTAATAGGAACTCTGAGTAACATTTAGTGAAAGATTTGCAGATCTGGTGCCTGTGTATGGGGTGTGCATGTGCTTGCATATGAGCGCGTTTCTTTGCAGGCTGATTAGCAAGAGGATTTTACACTTATAACCAGTGGTCACTGCTGTTTTCTCCCCTTGGTGGGTGTTTGTGATGCCTGATAAATGCAACTCTGCATGGCTTCTCCTACTTTTACCAGACTTCCTTCTTAACTAATGCAGCACAGTGCTACAACCTTTGTAAGCACAGGATTCAAAACTAAGCCGTAGAGAACTGATTACTACTTGTTCCTTGGTGAGAGGTTTTTTTTTTTTGTGGTTCAGAGCTAAAGGCTCTTGATATAGTTTGCCTTGGTTGTAGCGTATTTAGTCTCGTTATTAGGAACATGCATGATTACACAGGTAATTTGTGTACCCCTTAAACAGGGTAGCTCTAAAAGCCAATGACTATGCATATGGGTAGCCATGAAAAAAATAATACTAAAAAAAAATCAGAGTTAGTTTTCAGTATGTCCATCTAACCTTCATACTTGGTAGACAGTTTATGTAGCTTCCTAGATTGATCTCCACCCTCCCTCCCTCTACTCCTTGTTTAGTTAATTCAACAAAGACTTTTTGCAATCTGTTTGGAGTTTGTCTGATGCCGTGGAAAAGTAGCTGCTGATTTATTTGGTTGCTTTTCGATTTCTGTCTCTAGCCCGTCTTTTCTCCTCCTTTCAGCGGGGATGTCAGCTGTTATTACTTCCTATTGATCCCTTTGCAAAGTGAGAAGTGAACTAAAATTAATGTCAATTCCACTGCTCAGATCAATAGCTGGAGTTATTTTAATCTGGATTTGCGCGAGGTGCTAAATTAAAAAAAATCAGCATAGAGGCAGAAAAGTAGCAGCTCCTCACTCCACCTGTGCCCACTACCTTCCCAGCACCCAAATGTTCCCTCCAGCTGATTACCCTGCAATCCATATTTTTTTAATTAAGAAGGTCAGTTAGTTTTCTTATTTTTGGGTTCTGTATTTAAACCTATGACATTTTGACATTGGGAGTGTATTAACGATAGATTTTCATAATGACTGGTCCGCCGCAGCCTAATCTGTCCGTGTTGCTGGGGGGTGGGGAGGTGCTGGGCGAGAAGGGAGCAAGAGAGAACGAAAAAGGAAGTGGGAGCTGAAAAAAAATTAAATTTGGCAGGCTGAGATATTGTAATGTGTTGATTTATTCCCGGTGTAATGAAGTTTGCAAACGAATAAACGGCCATAGTGATTCACAGTATCCTACAGGAGTGTCAAGTGTTGCGGCCAGATTACTAATTTATGAAATACATTTAACGTAATGGTGTGAAAGCACAAGTAAAAATAGAAAAGCAGGCAGAGGTGGTTGCCTTTTTTTTTTTCCCTGGAAATCTGTGTTTTTCTGTGATTGCCCAGTTTTACTTCCATGTTAATGATCGTTTATTTCCGAGAACAGTGGCTTATTTGCATGCATCTTTTTGAATATATAATCCTGTGTGTGTGTATATATGTATTTATATTTACATGATTATATAAACCCCCAACAACTCTAAATTTGCCAGTGGCTGCAGTTTTCTGACCTCCAGTTTTTGATCAGCCTCATGTGAAGCAGCAGAGCAAGTGTAACCAGGACTGCAGTGCTGACCAGGCTGCTCTTGGCATCTCTCACTCTTCCTCTCCCCCTCGCTCTCTGTGGCAAGAACTCAATGAGAAAGTTATTTAAAATTTGGAAGAGAGCAAATCCGTTAATGCGAGATACATAATCTGGTAATTTAGCAATGATGTCTGTAAGGATGGGTGCCAAATGAGGAAGCAGAGAGATGATGTCCACTCATCTTCACAATTCATAACAGTCACTGGAGCGGTGGGTACAGGATGGGAGAGAGGAAATGCTATCACTGAACTGCATTAAAGCCCCAGACTGGATTTCATACACTTTGTTAACCTAGGCTCCCTCATTCATGGAGTACAAAAGGCACTCCATTAGGGAGACACTCTTTCACTAAGTTTTATTTGAGATGTTTGACCCTCTGGATTTAAGAGGCACAATTTGTAACAGCTTTTTATTATTATATGATTTTTCTGGCCCTTTGAGCTCCAGCGGCTAGTATATTGTTTCAAAGTTATAGTCCTTGTATTTTAAGCTGGGTTGTGGGGCCTGAATGACAGGCGGCGGAAGCTTAAAAGAAAAGGCATGAGATTGATTGGGGGAGAAAATAACAACACAAAAAGGCACTGCGAACTGGGGGAGATAGAGAAAGAAGGATTTTCCCTTCTTTCACCCTGGGAAGGGGGTTGTGGCTGGGTGGGTGGCTGCAGCCAACCTGGGAGGCTCAGCAAGATGTGAGGCAGAAATTTTGTTAACATTTTCCTCTAAATGTTAATGGCACATCCAGGGCAGTTTACAAATCTACTTAAGAGTGAGTGCATTAGGAACTAAAATTACTGATCCATCCTCTCTTGTCCCCGACCCGAAAGGCAGACGCTTGCAGAGATCAGATGGCAGAAGCACCCATTATGATTTTAAATATTGTCAGAGACGCCAGGCATTTTACTGGGGAGTCTCTTCTCCTTTGGCTCACAGGGACCGTGTGTGCACGCGTGGGTGTTGGTGCTATACACATGCACCCAGACACAGCCACATTCTTACATTCCAATGGTGTGTATACATACGTATGATGGTATGGAGTACTGTGTGTGCAAGTACACATCTACCCATATGTACTGTGAGAGTGAGAGAAAATACCTGTCAGTTATGTACATATCAGGCATCGTGTACAGTATAACAGTTTGTGGTGGCTGATTTGGGTAACTGTGTACAGTGGATATTTTTATGTTGGTTCTACACCCCCAACCCCTAAGCAAATAGCAAGGTGTGTGTATGTGGGAGCTTTCTTAAGTTAATTGCGGTTATATATACGTGCCGCTCGCCATATAAAATTCCAATTATAGTTTGGAGTTACTATGTTAATTTTAGACTGAACATTTTTTATTAGTGCATTATTAAATCTGCATGTTATTATGTTTGGTTTGCCTTTCATCCATCTGCACTGGATGATACCCTTTAACCTGGAGGGCCAGGGCTGACTCCAGTAGTGTGTGAAGTTGTCTATTGATTTTCTTGAATGAGAACAGTGGCGCATCTCTGGCTGGTGGCTTGTAACACATGTGGCCACCCTGCTGCTGGAGCATCCCAGAGAAATGAGTGCAGAAACCTAATTGGTTGTGTTTTCTTTCCCTTTCTGTTTCCTTGCAGTGTTCGAAGGGTGATGATGCTCCAGTAATTTTACCCGCTCCATTCCTAGGCATCGCTTTGCTTTCCTTCCAGGGAAGATCGTTCTGCCTGTGATCCAGCTGAGGAAAGAGACTCCGATGGACTTACACCGGGCAGCGTTCAAGATGGAGAACTCACCCTATCTCCCCAATCCACTGGCCTCCCCAGCACTGATGGTTCTCGCCTCCACTGCCGAAGCCAGCCGTGATGCTTCCATTCCTTGCCAGCAGCCAAGGCCTTTTGGGGTCCCCGTGTCAGCAGATAAGGACGTGCATATTCCCTTTACCAATGGCTCATATACTTTTGCCTCCATGTATCACCGCCAAGGCGGGGTGCCGGGAGCATTTGCAAACCGTGACTTTCCTCCATCCTTGCTTCACCTCCACCCCCAGTTTGCACCCCCCAACCTGGACTGCACCCCGATCAGTATGTTGAACCACAGTGGCGTTGGGGCTTTCCGCCCCTTTGCATCTACTGAAGACCGGGAGAGCTACCAGTCAGCCTTTACCCCAGCCAAGCGCCTCAAAAACTGCCATGACACTGACTCACCCCATCTGCGCTTCTCGGACACTGATGGGAAGGAGTACGAGTTTGGCACCCAGCTCCCCTCCAGCTCCCCTGGCTCCCTCAAAGTTGATGATACAGGGAAGAAAATCTTTGCTGTTTCTGGCCTCATTTCTGACCGTGAGACCTCATCCAGTCCCGAAGACCGAAGTGACAGATGTAAGTACCTCTGTTGACTTGGTGGTTCTTTAACTGTGCCTTGTTGAGATACTCAACAGGTGATAGTCCCACAGTGCTGTGAGACTTGCTGGAGGCAGAGGCAAAGCAGCCTTTCCTGCCTGCTGAGCCATGAGCTCAGCCATGCAATATTGCGTGAGCTCAGCTGTGCAATATTGCCTTGTTCTTCCCAAAGGACATTGACAGATTTTAAGGTGAGGTGCTCTTGAAGGAAACTCCCCTTCCAGCACACAGCTGGGAAGGCGATGTTGACCATGCAGAAAGCTGTGCATGCACCAGTGTGAGGCTATAGGTGCTGGTAGATGTATGTGTGTAAACAGGGATGCAGCTGGAATGTGTAGCCAGGAACTTTCCCAAAGCTTGGAGCAAGCATGTGTCCCCTGCTTCTTCAAGGTGTTTCTTTCTGACCTTTCCTTCATGCACGCCATTCTTAGAGCAAATGCATTACTGACTGTCAGGATTCATTCCTCAGGTTAGGACAAAAGTACTTTTTCCTCTGGTTAACTTAAGATTATTTTTGGCCACTGAGCTCCCTCTTTAAGACAAACACAAAGTGTTCTTACAATTCAGTAAGCTGTTGCATCACGTGCTTTCTCTGAATGTTTCCCCCATTTTGGTGCCCATTGAAGGGTGATGTACCCTTTTGCAGGCCAGTGATCGGACTGAAGGAACCCAGTCCGCTTGTTCATGACTGTAACTCCCTGTTCCCCCATCACCTTGTCCCTTGTGGTGTTGCCTACACGTAGGGGCAGAGCTGTCCTTCACAAAGGGCAGGCTTCCAGGTTTGCAGAGCTGGGAGATGACCCACAATAGGGAGTGGTCTGGGGGCAACAGAGCATGGTACCCCAAGGAAGAGCGCTAAGTTATGATTAGAGTTTTCCTGTAAACCCAGACATGTAATCAAGGAGTGAGTGGTTTGCTTTTCACGTGGGCTCCTTTGTTCTGTTGAATTTTATTCATAGAAAACAATTCTATTATTGTTGTTGTTATTACTACTTTTTTTTTAAAACAAAAACCTACTGCACCGTTGCTTCCTCTCCCTTTCAGATGTGATTTTTCTTCTCCCCTTTATGATACCGAGGAGAGTAATAGAGACATTGTGGCTCTCTCTCCCCTGTCGGCGCTGCTTCCTCAGGCTGTCTCCTTGAATTAGACACTGTGCTAACTTACCAGCGCTAAAAGACATCTGCCTAAACCCAGCGTACCTTTTCAATAAAAGTCATCATAAAATCAACCTGCCTTTTAAATCCATCGCTCTTTGGTTTTGAAATATGCTGCAAGTGTGTCTTTTATTGTCGGCGTTTGCGAGGGTAGGACAATTCCCACTGAAGGCAGGAGCCGTGTATTTCTTGCAGTACCAGTGTACTCTCTTGTGTCTCTACCCCCTCTCCTTCTGATCCACCCCCGACTGTGCTACTTTTTGTGCCGTAAGATCCTTTCATTGTTCAGCATCTCCTCTCTCCTTTTGGGTCCGTAGGGGAAGTGGCTGTAGGTGGGAACACATGTGGATGTGTGGAAGCTGGTAATATAATTATCCATGGGGGAGGCAGGTGAGATGGCAAGGCTTAGAGACATCTTTGTTGATGCTCTTTCCCTTATCGATATAACCTGGCTGTGAAAATGAAGTGTGCTTGAAAGAGTACTCCGAGAGATAGCGGCGGAGGAGAGGGTCCGCTGGCTAAATGAATTTAGAGCGCATCAGCTGCTATGGATCTTGCTGGCAAAATCCTGTCAGATACCCCATTTAAAGAAGTGAATCTGTTAAATGAATTAGACCACATGGAGCACAGCTGCGGACAGACAGACGCATCCACATCCATCGCTGTGCCTTGCCTTTGCCAAGAGTGTGTGCCGAACGCGGGTCCGCTCCTTCTGGGAGCAGACAGGGCTTTGCACAGACGCAGGCAGGTTGACACCGGCTGCCAGTGCTGCTGCCAGTGCCGTGGCAGGGGACTTGCCAGGGAAAGGAAGCAGAATAAAAACTTGCAGGCAGCTTGGAAAACTTGGGCAGAAGTGGAAGGTGTTTTGTTGTATTGTTTTTGTTACCATGTAAAATCTCTTTAAGATGCTTTTCTGCACGGTAGAGCTGAGCAAATGCAACATCCCTGATACTTCATCGACATTAAAATTCTTCTGTAACTACCAGGATGATGTACACTAAATACGTCTGTTGCCTCTGTATCATATTCCCATCACATATAGATACTGCACCATGGAAACTTCGCTCCATTAAGACGGCGAGTTTATTTGGTGTGTGCATACACATGTATGGGTGTGTTTGCTGGAGGCTGAGAGTGAGTGGTGGAGCTTTTAGAGGATACTAATGGTCTTTGATGCTGACTATCAGAAAAGAGAAACTTCTGAAGTGAAGAATTCGAGACATGGCAGTTTGCAGATAGGATGGTGATCCTCTTTTGCATTAGCATTTGCAGATGTATTTTTGGAGTTTCTGTAGAAATGTGTATTTCGGGGGGTTTGTTGTCTCTGAGAAGTTTTGTGGATTCCTTGTATAACTGTTATGTATATCCCTTTGTAAAAGCTGCCTACTGGTGCTCCTTATGGAGCAGGTAGGTGGCTGTAGCTTCAAGGTAAAAATGTAATTAGGCTTTTCTACAACTGCAAGCAAAAACTGTAACATTTTCGTAGATCAACAATACCTTCCCATGTCTAACAGGTGCTTTTCAGGTTTGCAGAGCTTCACCGTTTTGGTGGATTTTTCAGATTGCTGAAAGGATTTGTGTTATATGGAAGCTGAATTACTATGATTGCCCTGCATAGTATTCTGTTCCACTGCACAGGAGCCTTTTTTGAATAGATCATTAAAATATTTATTTTACCTCATAGCTTAAAAGGTGATTTTCTAGAGAAACTTCCCCCCCCCTTTTTTTTTAAATAAAATTTAATCACTGAGTTTTAATTTCCCTGAAAAATAGGTTTTTGCTTGGAAGACTTGGCAAGAAAAGAAGGATCAAAGTGAGACATTTTCACATTAAGGAGTGTTTGGAAGATGCTTGTTTAGTCCTCTGTATCATGGGAGGAAAGTCTCAGCCTGTTTTCACCAATGGAAGAAATTCACAGAATTCAGTAAAATTATTTGAGATATTTGCTGGTGTATTTCACATTAGCTCCTGGCCCCGTAAGCTATGTGTTTGTGCAGTAGAGGTTGCTCAGCCTTTTGCGTGAACCTTTCCTTACTTTTAAAGCAGGATGTTGCTTGGACCCATACCCTGCATCCCACAAAGGGACAGCATCTTTGGAGTGCTTTTGGGTGGGACTGCACTCTTTGTTAATCAACAAATTGGGCTGAGATATCTGCATTTAGGTTAGTTGTCTCTTGCTGTAAAATGTGAGTATTCAGGACATCCGGAGCGATGGAGTGTGCAGGGAGCATGTGGAAAAGTGGAGCCTTTCCAGGGATAAGCAGACATACTGTGTACTGAATGGGCCCATTCCTTTAGGTGCTTACTGAGAAAAATAATGCCATTTGTTAAGAGTTTAGGAGCTTCTTGTAAAGCATGTGTTAAAGGCACTGGAAGACATATTTTATGGGTTTGCTTTAATAAGCGTACAATAATTGAGATTCCTAGAAGGAGTGAAAATAAATGGCATGTTCCTTTCTGCAAAAGAGATCTATAGCCCTGTTTTAAAGTCAGGGGGAAAAAAGAAAGATTCCTGGTTTTTTACTTCTAATAAATCTGTCTCAGTGTCCTTCTGTACCCAGTTCCTGTGGCATTGCTTTCTCACAAAGTGACAGGCAGAGGTCGGTGCTGAAGCCGGGACCTCCAGGCAGAGAGCTGGACCTTATCAGAACAGAAACCTCTGCCATCACCGTGGGGCTGCCCGTGCCCTCAGCCTCCCTGGAACCACAGAAGATGGTTTCCCATTACTGTCTGCTGCTTGGTCTCCATCACGTGTTGTCTGTGACTTCTTGTGGAGCACAGACCAATATGTGAAGGTGATCCTCTACACCCTGGTCAGTGATTCATTTTCCATCCTCTGGCCAGAGTCTAGCTCTCCAAGTCTGTTTCCCTGCTCCTGCTGCTGGCTCTTGCCCAGCTCCTGCTGTGCCCAGGGGATGGACGTTTGACTTGGGAGCAGGCTGGGATCCTTGCTCATCCCTTGGGTCTGCTGAGTGTAGTAGGAGTGATTCTATTAATATTATTTTGATTATTACTATTTTTGATAATCATATTTCACCTTGGACATACTTTGTGCTACAACTGGTTTCTTTTCTGCAGGAGAAGTTGTGTGATGTATTCGTGAGCTCTTTGGGGTTTATTTGTTCCACTTTGGGGTTTTAAAGAACATCTCTAACATGCAGTTAGTTTTCCTTTTGAAACAACTGGTTTGTTACTGATCAAATGTAAATTGCACTTGAGGTGATGGACATTAGGGCTATGATGACCACAGCATGAATTTCTGAATAATGTGCTGGTTTGGAAATCAGATGGAGGGCTGTCTGTGCAGTCACCCACCCGCTCATACGTGTGTGTTGGGATTTATGTTATGACCTGTGTAGAGAGCTGTGTGTGTCTACGTACAAGTGCTGGGCAGAAGAAGGTTTTTTTTTTGTGGAGGAACAATGGATTGGAGAGGGAATGCACGTCCACACGTCCATTGCTCACAGCTCTTCCCATTGGGATGCGCTGCTTCCAAGCCTGGTAAAATTTGGGGTCTAACATGAAGTGATGCCTTGTTGCTAATGATAATCAGCCATGACCATGGGAAATTGCAAGCTTAACTCTGCTTGTGAAATAATGAAATGAATCGAGTGGAATGTTTCTTTCTGTCGTGCAGTGCCCTACGTGATGTAGGAGTGAAGAAGCAACAGTGGAATTTTGGAAGGGCTGGGCAGGCAGATGGGCAGTAGCAGAAGTAGGGGTGATGGTCATGCATCCATCCCTGTTGCTCCACCAAATACGCACCATCATCATGGAGTAAAGTGTGCTGCAATGAGAGAGGTCTTGGAGCATGCAGCAGTCACCTCCTTTTCCTGCTTTTCTGGCAACAACTTTCCCTCTCCCTCTGCAAACTGTTGCCGAGACTCCTTTCCATGCTGTTCAGCTTAATTGTCTTGTTGGGATAAAGAAATGTTTGAACAGTTAAAAGTGGGGAAGGGCTGGATGGGAGCAGCCCCTGCCGGCTGCGGGGCCATCTGGCCACCCTTGGATCTGCCGGTCTCCAGTTTATATTTCTCTTTCTGTTATTTGGGGCTATCTGGCGCACTCGGAATACCTAATCACCATGGTGAGAGGAGGGATAGGGTTGCCTCCCCCGGCCTCCCTTTCCCATCAATTGTCATGCAGAACCCGGCCGGGTGCTGCTCCTCGCAGCCCTCATTTGCTGTCCTCTCCTGCTCTCGGCAGAAGGATGGCTTTTAATTGATCGTTTGAGGGGGAGGGCTGGGGCTGTTTTCTCCTCCAAAATGCTTCCCCATGCAGCCGCTGCCATCCGGCCAGCCTTCATGTCATCTCTGCCATGCCAAAGATGCCTCATGCCCCCTCTCTTCCTTTTTGGACACCCCAGGAGCTGGTGTCAGGGTTTGTAACCACTGTCCTCGGAGTGCTGAGCAACACCGAAATGTTATATTTATCCATCTCCTGCTAGAGAGATGGGCATGGACACAGTAAATATTTATCGCTTCTCTTTTGCCCTGTGTGCATGGATGCTGGCAGGAGGGTACTGACTCTACAATTGCAGGGAAACCCCCCCACCTTGCTCAGTATTTCCCATCAAAACCACGGCCCCCAAACCACTGGCCAAACCTTGCTTTTCGAGAAGGAATGAATGACATTAAATCTTCAGCCCCATCGATCAGACTCGACTGCTGTCAGAGGATTGCGGCAGGACTTGGCGGCTGCCGTGCTGTGCTGGGGATCGGGAATCCTGACCTCGGGCATGGCTTGGAGTCACAGTTTCCCGATCCCTAACGGGGGAGTAGTGATACCTCCCTCACAGTAGAGCGTGCTGCTTTGATATCTTCTGACAGAAGACACTAGGCAAGGGCAAAGTATTAGTATTATTAATATAGTACAGTTAGTAGAATATTATGAACTATTATAAATCATTACTACTAAACTACAGTTATTAAAGGAAATGACCAAAGTGCACTTTGTGAGCCAGGATCTCTGACAGTTAAAACAGTGTTTTATTATTTTACTTGCTAACTTGCAAAATTCAAGAGTTAGCAACAGTTTCCTGGTTGATTGGTGGTGATTGCGTAAGAAATTGGGAGAAGCAGGGGGGAAAGCGAACATTTCAGGAGGGAGAGAATAAGCATTAGTGCCTCTGTGATTTATTTTTCTTTCCTTGATATTTTGAAGGTCTTGAAAGAAAGAGACATACTCAAGCATGGGCCTAATCCTGCTCTGTAGGAGCAGAAGTGTTCAAGGCAACAAGGTCTTAATGTTTCTGGAATTCCCCAATGAAAAAAATAGAAGTGAAGGTGTTTGTGAATCACTGCTGGTTGTTATTTGTTTGATATCATTGAGACAAGTCCCATTAAATGCTAGCAGCAGATTCATTTTTTTCTCTTTGTTTGCCTTCCAAGGAGTAGAAAACAGACATAATTATATTTTACGTGAGACTGTAAGATTTCCTCTCATCTCTTTTTTCTGGCTAATATCTGCAGCTATAAAATAAATTCTTTTTGTGCATACATGGTGCTAGACTGAGGTAAATAACTGTCATCTAAAATCTGTCTAACCTTAAACTGCATCAGGAGCACTATAGAGAACTGTACCCATTTGTATAATATTAAGCTTTATTTTTATTATGGATTTCTAATGCAAATTCATAGTGGGAACAAAGTTGTTTCCTTTTAATAACATATTCCAAGAAAAGCAGCCATTGATAGCAAAATGTGACAATTTTTATCCTGTGGTTCGTGTCACTGGTGATCTTCTATCATGTCTATGTGCTTGATAGCCTGTGAATGTTTCACCTCTCTTCTTCAGGGCGGAATAGCGGATTTGGGGACTTTTGAGGACATTTTTCAGCTATGCAGAGTAATTGAAATTCTTCAGAAATAATGGATTTCTATTTGGGAAATCTAATATAGGATCAGATTCCTATACAGCATCCTCTGAAAAAGGGCATGTGCACCTTTGTAGATCTACACATGTAAGCTGTGTCTTTCTCCCCTTTCATGCAATGTCGCTGTTTGCCTGCCTGGCTTTGCTGGCGTGAGTATAGAAACTTGAGGGTGACAGACATTTGGGACAAATTTGTCACCCTAAATTCAGGGTTTTTTACAACTGAATTATTTTCCTATTGTTCGTCAGGTATTGGGTATTTGCTGGCCAGATTGGCAGCTCTTCTCTGGACCCCAGCCCTCAAGTCAAGGAAACTCTGGCTGAAGAAGTACTGCTGGGTTTGGTGCTATCTGTACCTGTCCATTTCTTCTTTGTTCTGTCTCTTAAAAACGTGAGGGTGGTTGTGATAAGATGGGAGTTCTTCTTAGCCATCACTTTCTTCTCTCCTTCAACCATTTGCTAGTGTCTTGAATTGCAGCAGTGCCCTGAGCAACAGAAGAGGAGGAATAACAATGTTGGGGAGGAGCACGGCAAGGAGAGATTAATTGTCTTAAATGCAGATGACATGGGAGGGAGTCCTGGTGACAGCAAAACTGCTTGTGGAGTTCAGGTGTGGGACACTTCCATCGTGTTTTTCCTCACTTGGGGCATAGTTTCTAATCAATATTGCTTTTAAAATCTTACTTTTTTGCTAGCTTCAGGCTGAGAACACTGAACTGAGAAGCTTTCTCACTGAAGTGCAGAGCAAGAATGTGTTTTGTGCTTTTTCTTGTGAATCCTGGACTGCTCTGAAGTGGGAAAAGGAAGGCACCAAGTGTCTCTGGATACCCCTAAAAGGAAGCGCTGGAAACTCTGTCCTTGGTATCCCCCAGCAGCACTGATTCTTAAGAACTATCTCTCATCAGAATAACCACATTAAGTTTTCAATTTAGAAGGACCCAAGAGCTTTTGCGCATGAGCCTTTTGCAGGTGCAATCCTTCAGCGTCACCTGGGCTTTCTAGATGTGCAGTGCCACAGTCCTGGACAGGGTGAGGACACATCCTGTGGCAGGACACATCCAGCTGCAGCTGCTGGGCTGGCTGGCACGGCTGGCTCCCTGAGCACAGGCTTGTTCTTTGGGAGGCAGGTGAATGCCTCCTGGCACTTGTATGAAAACTAAATCAGAAGGCACTGGGACAAGCAGCTGGGATGAATGCTCCCTGTTACAGCCTCTCCAAAAGCAATTGGTTTTGTAAACAGAGCAACAAGTAAAAAGGCACTGCCCTGAAGGACCTATTTCTTTCTACTGGGATTTTTGACACTTTTATTTAAATTAAGGTGTTTTTAATTAAAAAGGACTCAACATTTTCATCTGATTTTTATACTGTTTCCCTGCACTTTAGGAAACAACTTGCAAAGCCATTTAGAATGTGGAATTGTCTGTCCTGTAGCATCCCTCGCTATCAGAAGGCATTGGATAATCATCCCTCATAGCAGAGAGCCTGCTTTGGCAGTTGTGCATGGATGGAAAGAGACCTGGTACCAGATCACAGCTTTGCCTTGTTCTCCAGCCTGCTTTTCAATATTGAAGATTTCTTCAGGAGTCAGTCCTGTTCAGGGGGATGCTCCATAAAATTCCCTACTTCAGGCCCCATGGTGTTCAGGAGGTGATGTGAGGGTGTTTGTGAGTGAGAGAGGAGGAGGGTGAATGGCACCCTGGGTGCTGCACCTCTGGCTGGGTGAGTGAAAGCCTTATCAGGGTGGCCTGGCCGTGCTGCAGCAGAGCTGCCCCGCACCCAGCCCAACCTTTGGTCCATGCAGGCTAGAGGGAACCTTGTCTCCTTGTCACTGTTTGCAGTGTGGGGAATCTCACGAGGTCCATCTCGCAATGGCTGTATATGAGTGGAAATCCTGGGAGTTGGATATCAGTGCAGGTCAGAGGGATCCAAACTCTGCAGCACCATCAGGGGGGCTGCAGAAGCTCGCTTCCTTCCCTTGTTTATTCTTCTGATTGCAAACCAGCCTCACTTCATATTTCCAGCGCTATAGGTGAGAGATAAGCCTCTAGCAAAGTCCTTAGCCAGGGTGACAGCTTTTACCTCCTGAGCACTTGTCTTCAGCCTCCCTGAGGAGACAGCTTGACCACTGGCTTTTTTTTTTTTTTTTTNAGATGAAGGAGCAATCAGTGACCTGGATAACCCTGTGCTGAGCAGGAGCAGAGGAACTTAATGGTTACAATCAAAAAGTTGCCAGCCAGAGTGGATTCATACATCAGGAGGTGCCCCTTAGATTAGAGAAGGGGAGAATGGGCAGCCAAACTCTTACAACCCTGCTTCTTTGCCCTCACATTTGCACTTTGCTCAGCATACAGCATGTACAGGACAGCTGGCATTGCTCCTGCCAGCTCTGCTCCTGAGGACTGGTTGCTGCCGTCTGTGCTGCTGTTTCCTTTCTGCGTATTTGGGTTTGTGCACAAAAGTGTTGCTCTCAAAGAGCTGTTCTGATTATGGAAGAGGGAAAGTGACAAGCAGCCTGCCTTCACTTGAGATTTGGGGCTGATGTGTTCAGGGAAGCTGTATTGAAGGGGCTGGGACATTCAATAGTGCGAGAAGCAGGGCGTCTGCAGACCAGAAATTTAATGTCAGCAAGAGGTGTTTGAGAGAGTGTGAAGTAGAAAAGTGCTACAAGTTATTTCTGTTTTAATTTGGCCAATGTGTTGTGTCCAGTCCCACATTTGGTCCAGGACTGAAATAAGTATGATGATACTTGGATCAGGACTAGGATGTACTGGAAAAAGTAAGCCATGAAAGTCTGCAGATCTCTGTCTCCATTAGCCAGAAGTAATGTTCCCACCATCTCATTATTTTCCCCTCTTAAAATGAAAACAATGCGTTAACTGTGGAAACGGGAGGATTGTATTAGAGCAAGACACAGCTGGGAAGAGAGATCTTGCATTGGCCTCACTTGCGTGTAACAGAGATGTTGTGGGTGTAGGAGCCTGGGGAAGCTGTGTATGGTGTAGTCTGGATCAGCCTCCAGGTTTATGGCACATCTCAAGGAAGAAAGAACCTTAAACTAAAAAAAAAAATGTTTCACCTTTGGTCATCTGTTCAGGAACACTGTGAGGACCCAATGTGTAGCTCCCACCTGGGCGCCCAGCCTGGGGCGTGGGCACGTGCTGGTGAAGGCTGGGGAAGGTTATGATGTCAATGAGAAACATCTGTGTGTGTGTTCTCCCAGATGCTGCCAGTTGTGTCTGGGTTGTTAGCTGCACCTGGGCAAAGAAGAAAAGGAAACCCCTGGGTGGTGTGATGGATTTTGCAGAGGCTGGGAGGAGAAGGCAGTTAGACACCACTTGCTGATAGTCTTTCTGCTATGTACTCAGGTGGCTCACTGACATTTGGGTGATCCAGGACCCACATTTTTCTGCATCTAAGGAAATGTGTCATCAGCTTGTCACATACTGATTCTTTTACTTGTGTTGCTCATTTCTAGCTTGAGTGGTGGGGGGGTATTGAAGATGAAGGACACATTTATTGGCGGAACTGAGCGTGCCTAATCCTCGCAGCCATGCGGAGCAGGAAGAGGGAAGGCCTGCCTGGGCAAAGCCCTGAGCATAGGTTGTGCTTGTGCTGTGGACTCTATTTACCTTGGACAAGCAGAGTAATTTCTCATTGTCTGTCGCTAAAGCAGGGATTATGATATTCTCCAGCTGAGGGTGGTTGTGTTCATGTTTTGAAGGTGCCCGGATCCTAGAGCACTGGTCATAACCCATGGTGCCTGGATTGAAAAGGCTGCGTAGGGGGAGGGATGGAGGCTTGTTTAATAAACATGACAAATGGGATTTTTTTTCTGAGGAAACAGTTGCCAAATATTTTTTTTAACGAAACTTGGATGAACAGCTGAAATCAGTGGCTAGGAATGGTAGAGAAAGAATTCGGGGGAAGAATTTGGAGTAAGGTAGATAAAAGTGAGAGATAAAAGAAATAATGCAGGGAAGGATGAGTAATCAACATTCTTGGAGTGAAGCGCAAGCTCTGGCTTCCTTCCTGAGCAGTAAAATAAAATTTAAAAAAAAGTCTTTAGAACAACAAAACTCTGGACGCGCTGGTTTCCTTCCTGACAGGCCCAGCCTGGTGGTGTTTCGATGAGTCCTCATTGGCAACCAGGGCTGATCTAAAGGCCAAAGGCAGAAAGATGGGGGGGAAGGGAGAGGGATTTAACTCCTTGAGCTCTGCTGGAAAAACAGAGATCTCCTGCTTTGTGCAGGTTCCTTTTGCCATTGCTGGAGTACAAACAGCATTCACTGTGGCTCAGAGGTCTGAGAGGTGATGAGGTGACAGGGTGATGGGTACATCTACCGAGGTGCTTGGTCACAGTCAGATTTTACAAAACAAAAGTGAATATTTTTAATCCTTGTGGACAAAATTCCTAGGTCTATGAGTGGTACAATATGACAGCACCAGCGAGCAACAGGAGAGTGGGCTGGTGACTCTGCTGTTGCCATCTCGAGGATGCTCTGTTTACTTGTGGCACCCAGTTTATAGTAAAGTGCTGCTCCAGTCCCTTTCGTCAGCACGTTTCCTGGCTGGGAAGGAGCTGCTGGGTGCAGGAGAGCCTATTGTGCCCCAGAGGCTCTGGGCAGCTCGCAGGGAGCTGGGAGTATGGGAGCGGAGGCTGTATGTGTGCTAGACAGGTTGAATGGCTCAGGCAGAGCTTGTTTTGCAACTAACTCTCTGAGCCTTGCCGCTCTCCGCAGGGTTCCCCTCTCTGAAAGGTCGAAGCTACTTCTTAATTCCCGGCAGCTGACAAAATATTTATTTTCAGGTACTTAAAATATTATAATTTGAAGTGGAGTCCAGGGCCCTGGCTGGAGCTGAGCTTTTGTACTAACAGCTTCAGTGAAATGCCTTTTTCCTCCTACAACTTGCCAACAAATGCTTGGAAAATAATTGTGGGACAGTCATCCTTTTAGTGAGCAGATCAAGAAGATTTGAGGCTTGCCAGAGACTTTCAAAGGACAGGCCAAAGGTTCAAGTTGTTGCCAGTTCTATTTGTCTTAGCCTTTATACTTACTTTTGTGTCATTAATTTCATCAAATATCTGTGGGTAAAAGGCACCCAGCAGGCTGCTGCTTTCGCTGAGCTCTCTGGGTGTACTTGGACACCTCTTGGGAAATAAGCCCACCTTTTTGTCTAGGGAGAGAGATTAATCCCTCTAGCAGAATACAGCTCTAGCAGAAAGAGGCTTACCCACTAACCCAGCACAGAGACAGCTGAGCTGGGGGAGCAGGACCCTAGTGTCTTCTCTGCAGCCTTTTTTAACTGGTTATGGCAGAGAGATGTGCAAATGAAGGATGCTACCTCGGTGGTACAATACCTACAGCACTTAAAGAAACCCACAGAAATAAAATGCCACACTTGGGTTTTCTGGAAGTTACTGAAATGAGGGCTCAGCAAGAAGGAAAAGTGAGCAGAGGCCAGGCAGAAGGGACCTCAGTGTCCTTGGTCTTGTTCCTGGCCCTGCTATTGGGTCCTTGGGATGATTATCTATGTTTTGGGCTGCTGGCAGGTCGTTCTGTTGATTTTGGTAGGCAGGGCATCACTGTTGAGCTCTTTGCAAGGGCTGTTCTTGCTAGATTAACAACTCTGTTGGCACTGTCCTCTCCTGGGGGCCGTGCAGCAAAAAAAAGCAGGGAGGAGGCTGCTTTCCCAGCAGGGTCCCTGAGGCAGAGCTTCCCTGCCCTGCTCTTGTGCCGCAAACCTCTTTCCTTGGTGCTCCCATCACTGCCTTCATCCTGACAGCTGCTTTCCTACCCTTTCTGCCCCAGTGCAGACGGCCAAGCACATTAATTTTTCGGCAGAAGTGTTGTAATAATTAGGCAGCTCATCAGAGGGTTTAGCAGTACTTAACCAGATGTGAGAAGACTCGTCCCATGGTCCCCGCTCTCTCGCTGGGCTCCAGCCAGCTGCCTTTTCCTGCCTGCTCAGGTTGCCTAGAAAGGGCTGTAGGAGATCTCCCGGCTGCCCTGGCTCCTCTTGCCTCTCTTCTTATGTTAAACACTCATTTGTAAAGGAGAAAGAGGGAGGGTGGAAATCCTCGGGCTGTTTGGGAGAAGAGCAGCAAAGAATTAAAAGCAGACACCTGCAGCGCTTGGATTTGAGACCTCCACTCTTAACTCTTCCCAGGGCAACATCCCCCATGCTCGTGGCCCTTCTTTTGGTGCCAGCCAGGGACATATGGTGGGATGCAAGGACTGGAGAGGGTGGTGCTGCTATTTGGGGTTCTAGACAGCTCCTTATTATATATAATCTCCATCAAGTTTTATGTACATGTAAATATAATATCTCTGTATATGTATAAAAAATCTCCATATCCTCTGCCTCAGCTTCCTTCCCTGCCCTGTAGGGATGATGCTGTTTCTCTGCACTCTGTGCTCTATAACCATTTATACACAAGGCAGTAGTATTATCACTAACATGGTTATAAAACTAGGTTGTAGTAAACTGTATTGTCTGCCTAATCCGTATTAATGGAAAAAACTGTTGCAGACAGGATATTGGCCTGGATGGCCCTTGGATTAAGTCATTCTGACAATTGTTACATTTCTGTGGTAAAGTTTTATAAATACACACTGACACCATATATTATGCTTAAGAAAATCTATACATACAACCTATAGGTTTATGGTTATAAAGAGAAAAGATGTATTAAATCAGCAAGACCAAGGGAGCAGACAGGATATAAAAATGATACTGTATTATGCTGGAACTTATTGAAAATCCCAGTGCATCTTTTTTATGTAAATGGTAAATTCTTTTCTATGTTCTGAATATGTTTCTTAATGTGTGTCACGTACCGGAATAGTAGCATGAACACAGTTGCAAATACAGTGTGTGTTTTATTGTGAGTATTATACTGCATAGCAGAGTGAGGGTGTTGAATGCTGCAGTCACTTATATACAGCTGTAAATGGGAGCTACCTGCTGTTCTGTATACAGCCAGCTGCATATTTATTAGTAAATACCAGTCTAGGTAAAAGAAAAATAAAAAAGGAAGTTGTATTAAAGACTTGAAGGCTTAAAACTAGTTTGCGCAAAGCTCCTGGGATCCCACTGCAGGGAACGGTCCTGCATTTTCCTGCATTAAGTCTTTTCCATCTGATTTTTCTAGCTCTGTGAATTTGAAAGCCTCTTCTGAACTCCCCCTGCTCATCGGTTTGTGGAATAATTCATCAGTGTTTCAAAGCAGGGTAAAGATTGGGTTTGGGGCTGGAGAAATTATGGATTGGCTCCTTCCCTGGTGTAGCTCCAGCTGAACATATTGGAATCATGGAATCACAGAATCACTTAGGTTGGAAAAGACCTGTACGATCATCGAGTTGAACAATTTACTCAGCAGTGCCACAGCCGCCACTAAAGTATATCCCCAAGCGCCACATCTCAATGTGTTTTAAATACATCCAGGGGTCAGAGCCACTCTGATGGGTGAAGTTCCGAGGACTGGTGGCTCCAGACACGTGCAGGGCACGTGTCACACACGTGTGCAAGTCACACGCAGAGCACGGGTGGCTGGTGCCTGCAGCAGGAAGGCCAGGTTGTGAGGGGAAAGCAAACCCCAGATTTTCTGGGGTGCCTTTGGGCTTTCTGACTGACGGGCACTTCTCCAGAGAAAGGCATCAGGGCCGAGCATGGGCTCCCAAACGAGTGATGGGTCTGAAATACCCGAGTGTTTGACCTAGAGGGAGCTCTCTTACATGAAGAATGAGACTTGGCACTGCCTGCCTGCACAGCTTTTAGCGTCTGTATTTTCAGCAAACTTCTGCTTCCTGTATTCTCAGCTCACACTGCCAGGTACCGCATTTCCCTGAGCGATGTACGGAGGGTTGGAGAACTCCTGTGTGTAACTCCTGTGGTCCCAGTTCTGCAGGGGCCAGAGCCAGTCTCACTTGTTCTTCAGAGTTTGCTTCTTGTGGAAGTTGATGGAGATTTCTTCTGGCAATAGAAGTTGGTTCTAATTTTCCTGTTTCCAGTAGCACCATCACACCTCACAGATAAGTCATGGTTCCTGGGGTACCAGGCACTTTCTCCCTGCTCTTCTGGAAGGAGGAAGGGCTCCTTGGTGAGGAAAGAGTCTTTTGCTGGCAGCCCGAATCGAGTAACTGGAGATATTTATGTCATGGCCCAGCATGGCTCAGTTTTTCCCTTTGTGTCTCTCCTTCTAAATGGCTTCATATCCCCTCATCCTCCTTTGAGGTAGGTTCACCTGCCTGAATACAAATCCATGATGTTTTGGATTTAGATGAAGCGGTATTTCCTTCCTTGGAAGCTGGGCGATGCTGGAGGTAATACAGATGGATGATGCCAGGGTGCTTCCCCAGTGCACAGGCAGATCTGGCTCTGACCTGTTGCAAGTCACTGAAATCCCACCAGTCCTGCTCCTAGTGGGTGTGGGAGCTCCAAGCTCCAAGCCAGCCTGTCTCTGGACACTGCAAGGCATCAGTGAGAGGCATGATTGAGCTGACAGGGAGCTCACAGCCTGCTGCACCCACTGCATCAGGGCAGAGGGGACGTGGCTCTCCAGAGGCAGCGGGTGTAGCTCTGCACCTCCAGGCCACCCACTGACTTAACAGAGTGAAATAGAAACTTGCTGAAGTGCTGGGGCAGAGGTCTTAAAGAGCCCACAATGCCTGACAACTCTTAAAAAGAGGACTGAATAAAAGCAGGATGGTGCAATTCTTTCCTGGGTCCAGAAAGCTGCTATCTGGGAATGGGGGGCCCAAAACAGCTTCATGGTGCAAGGGTCAAGCTGGAAGGATTGAAAATGGTGATGCTGCCCTATTCCTCCATCCCATTCTCGAGCAGTCCAGGTCCCTATGAGGCTGAGTCCAACCTTTCCAATACCTGGCTTGTGATCCTTCTTTGGCCCCACTGTCTGGTTGATGGGCTGCTTTAAAAGACGATTGCAGAGAAACAAATATGGGAGGGAAATTAAGGACAGACAGGGTGAGATAGCACCATTTTCCTGCGGGTGCTTTCCTTTCTTTATTTTTTTCTTCTTTCCTTTTTTTTCTTCTTTTTTGTTTTTTTGTTCTGTTGAACAAAGGAGTTTGGGGAAGGAAAGTGAGGGTAAGGAACTGAATGGGGAAGGTGGTTGAAGAGAAGAAATTGAATAATAAAACACCTTTCACATCTAATTTTTAAATAAAGGTTTTGCACTAACATTGTGTGGGCCTTCAGTTTGTAGTCTGGTCCATGTTCTTTCTAGAGCAGGCAAGAAGTGTGAGCAGCAGAGGCAGGAGAAGTTACTTCGGTTCATACCCCCAATTTGACTTGAAAAATGCCAGAAGAAAGTGAGTGGGATTAGAATAAGCACTTTTCTTGGGGATGACTTCTTGTCTCTGTGTCTCAGATGATGGCCATTCCTTCCCCGTCTCGCTGTCCTTGCTTTGCTAGCCAGCAAACCATACCTGAGCCTCCGTGTGCCCTTCTCCGAGTTGGCACAAGGAGATTATGGGAGGCTGTTACTTGCAAGGCTGTCTCCCTTGGGCTTCTAACAAGATTGGGGGATGCTGTGGAAGAGTGAGCCGGGTGAGTCAGCACAGCTAGCTTTGGGATCTCAGCAAATATGTTTGCATGTCATTAGTGCCCAGGTCTCTCCCCATCTCATTTCTGTCTTCAACGGGAAGAATCCACTCAGTTGAGTACAGCTCCCATGAAATTCAACTTTCTAACCTCAACCTTCAGAAATCCTGAAGTAGCAGCTATTAGATACAATAGCTTGGTGAAATGCCTGAGGTTTCCACCAATTGTAGATGTCCTCATGCAGCAGAAATGCTTCATCTTCTCTTCCTCTCTCCCTTGTGGTTATAGGTCCATGGCCCAGATGGGCCTGGACCCATGTTTGAGGGCCTGGCTAGAGGAGTCTTTTTATTCTGCATCTAAATTTCTTGAGAGCGAGTTCACTGTGAGTCTCTGCACTTTGCTCAATTCAAGCAGCTCTCCTTATGTGTTTCACCTTGTACAGAAAGTCAGTTTTATGTTTACAAGTCCCAGGGCAGGTGGGTGGCTCTTCTAGGAGCAGAGCAGGTCCTGTGTCCTGTGCAGGGTGATGCAGAGACAGCTTTAGGGGTGCTGATTTCTCATCAGCTGTTCCCGCGGGTCACCAGCTGTTTGGAGTGAAATACTTTGGCTCCTGAGAAATTTGTGGGAATCCCAAAGCGTTACAAACACCTGGTCAGAAACAATCCTGGAACTTGGGTGGCTCAAAGTAAGTATTGAGAATCCTGCACATACCTGTTGTGTATGTCCCTAATAAAACCATACCCTCAAATGAGGGGGCAGGTAGGGGGTGCTGAGTATGTCCTGAACATGCAGAGAAAGGTGATCAGAAGAACAGCTGTTTTCTCCCTCCAGGTTCAGTCTGACTTAGAGCAGGCAGTGAGATGATGTTCTGCTGCACAGTGGAGGAGCAAGGATGCTGCTGGCTACTGCCCACTACCTGGTGGCCCCTTTGGGCCCTTTTGTGATGCCCAGTAGGGGAGAGGAAGACCAGAGCATCCTCAGCAAATGATTTTGAAAAGGCCTCTTTTTCTCTATATCAGTGTGTTTTCAGCTTTTACCTAGACTTTACACTTAAGAGGTCCTTGTTTGGTAAGTCAGGAGAGGTGCAACTTTGGCAAACTCAGGCTTGATTTAAACAAGGACAGCACTTTAAAAATAAATCCTTCTTTTCCTGATTTCCTAAGATACATCCAGGTGGGGAGTGCTCACTGCTGGCTTAATGCTCCAGTTTAAAGGATAATTTTGGCCAAAGCTACCCTTCTGTAGTAGCCTATAATTAGCAATTAAAACATAAAAAATATTTCCATTGAGTGACTCCTAAATAAATGCTTGTCACTGCTGATCAGAGTTGGTTTATTTCTATGTGTGTTTTCCTTCCTTCCTTTTTTGTATAACTTACAGCCCTGTAAATGCTCAGCAGCTGTTAATATGATTCTGTCGATACGTTTACCATGGTGATTTGGCTATATTTGGCGAGCGTGTGAAGAAATCACTCACCGGTTAGAAGAAGGAAAGACAAGCTGTCGATATCAAGGGAGAAATGCTAATAACCCCGGTGACAAATCATTCCTGGGAATCTCAAAGGGTTAAAAAAAAAGCAGCAGCACTTCCCGGAGAGAGGGGCCTTGTCGAGTGAAGGTGACTCATCCGGAGCTGCAGACACCAGCTGTCATCTCCAGCTCCTCCTGTGCTTAATCACTTCACTTTTCTAAAGAAATATTTTGTTCTAATTCAAACAGACCTGGGCTTGTTTGTCTTTTATGAATTATTTACTGGTGAGGAGAACCTCTTGAGGTATCCATCTTCACTCAGAAATAAGTGGACTCTGAGAGCCTGCTGAAGCACTTTAAAGCACACAGTTCCCTCTGTGATGAGCCTTTCTTTTTTTTTTTTTTTTTAACAACCACTTAAAATCAAGAATAAACCCTAGAAAGTCAGCTCTGGGCTTCGGACTATACTGGAGAAAATGCACGTAGACTTTGGCCCCATCTGGTTGCTCTTTGAAAGGCATCCCTGCCCATAGGTGTGGGGTGGTGATGCTCCAGGTGACCCCTGGGACTGCCACTGTTTTTCCAGTGTGGAAGTGGAGATGTGCCCCCATACCTGACTTGCTCCTAGATGCATTCCCATAGGAATTATGAACTCTGTGCATGGAGCAAGTGCATGAAGTAGCCTGTGTGTGTCCCCCTGACCCCTGTCTGGGCACTGACACCCTTCAGCTTTGGGCGATGTTTCTGTTACTTAATAAACCCACAGCCAAATTCCACCTGGCTGTTCCTCACTTCAGCTCTTTGCACATTTATAGCTCTTCAGTGGAAAGAGAAGCTTGTATGATATTTTGCAGTCCCAAAAGGTCTGATCCAGCAGCCATGGAAGTAAATAAATGGAAAAATTTGCACTGACTGGACTGGGCATCAGATTAGTCCCTAAATGTTAGTTGATCTGCTTTGGGGTTATGACAGACAAATATTTCCCCAAGGTTACTGCTACAGGAATAATCGATCTACCTGTCTTGGATATGTCTGGGCTGCCTATCATCACTGTAGTGTCTAAGTGAGTGTTACCTCCCAGGAAGTCCGTGCCTGACCAAGTAAGTTGCCTTTTCTTTGTGTGGTTTGAGACCAGAGAGTGCAGTTTTTAGTATTTAAGATCATGGCTATTTGGCACTTACCTGCTCCACAGGATATTGGTACTTGACTGCCATGTCCTTATTACCTATATTTCACATATATTTTAAAATTCTGGTTTTAAATTAATTTTTTCCTAAATAAATAACATGGTGTGTAAATAAATTACTTGATCCTGAAAACAGTTTAGGCAGACAAAGTGTCTTGAGTGTGATTTGGCTTGAGTGGTGTAAGTCGCATGCTTATACAAGCTTCAAAATGACAGGAAAGATAATCCCATCAGGCAGTCTGTAAAACAGAACGAGCCTGGAGAGGGGTTTTCTTGTATACAATTACACTTACAGACACACGATAAGAAGGGATTCAGGACCTGGGGAGGCTGAAAGAGGCAGCTTATTGTGTCCTCGGCACTTACTTGCACTAAGGTCCCTTCATGCAAGTCTCCACAGCCTGTGGAAGCTGCAAGGGAGATGAATACCTGGAAAGTAGCTCTGCCCTAGCTGCATGGGTTTGGCTAAAGGGTTTTGCACTGACGCCAGCTGCAGTGCTGGTGTATTGCAGACCTGGGAATGCCATAGGAACGTGCTGCAGCCTTTTCTCCATCCCATAAGGTTATGTGCAGTGGGGCATATTTTAGCCTCATTTCAGGGCTGCTCTTGTGTGAGCCAGAAGCCTGCAGCCTGCCAGCTGCCCCTGAGCACAAAAGACAGAAGTTCCCAAAAGTCTCCTTTGTGCCCCATTTCTGTTCGGAGAATGGGAACATCTCCTGGAAAATAAGATCCATGAAAGCGATGCCCTTCCCAAAGTCAACAATATATTTGCTTTTGATTCCTCCCTTTTTTAAAATTTTTCTTTGCAGAAGACCCTTTAAGCAACCCTTTTTTTAAGGGGCACTTTTGACACCCAAGCCTCTTCCTGCCTCCGTCCACCCCCTCCTCCTCCAGCCCACACAATCTGCCAGATTCCCTTGCTGCTCCCTTCCTGGTGCAAAGATAAGACATTTGGAATAAGAAGTTTGTGTCATACTCATTAGTTATGTGTAAGTTAGCAGAACTGAGGACTTTCGGGGGATTTTTGCCACTTCCTATGAACTATAGGATCCCACTGTTTACAAAGCAGCATCTGGTAGAAAGCACAAGATAAAATAACTGAGGTTCATTTCCGAGCTGGTTTCTTGCCTTTTTTCTTGTGTGAAAAGTTCCTGACTCCGTGTTGATTTTCTTGAGATCATGTTTATTTAAATCAGGATAATAATCTTCCAAATATACCCTAAAATTATATAGCCATATAAATCCTGTCATAATATATTCAGTAAAACTGTCAGGTGATCATTCTTAATGTAAAATGAGACCTTTTCATTTTCATCCAGTCAGTTAGCACTAAATTAACTCCTTGGAGCAGGCTCAGAGTCATTCATTTGAGTAAATACCCCAGTTATTTATTGAATATGCAGCATTGCTGTCTGTCTTGGGGCTGGGAGTTAGGGGCTCCTGTCCTTATCCTAACTCTGGTACCAATCACTCAGGAGGCTTGAAAACTTCAATAATACCCACAAAAACATTCATTTTGTTCTTAGTCTCAGTGCAGCCATGAGATGATTCCCAGTGACAGTTTCAAGCTGTGAGCTAGGCTGCAAGCTGGACTCCTGACAGCCTGGGAGCAGGAATTGCCCCAAGATGGCTCAAGTGCTTGGGGATGTGGGCAGGAACCGTGTCTTGCCCATGCAGCTGAGGATGCTCTGCCAGTGGGCTCCTCAGAGGTGGACTCTGACACCCCAGCTCTGTTCTCCTTGGTCATCTCACCTCAGAGCATCTGTTCTGAATGGTTATTTTTCCCCAAATATTTGGTTCCCAACTAGGACAGGTCTTTTAAACCTCCAGCGAGGAGCTGGCCTGGGCACATCAGGACCTCTGTCTCTCCCTCTTGTGATGGAAAGCTGCCAGCAGGTGTGGAAGAGATTTGCTCTGGGATTCACCATGCATGGCTGTTTGGAAGAAGCATTCAGAATGTTGCTGGAGTCCCAGAAGGGCTGTCACTGAGATACAGACCTTCAAAGAGCTTCAGCTTATACTTCAGTAGGATTGTTTTTGAGGTGTTACAGCCTCCTCTCAGTCCTCAGAAAGGCGAGGTCCCCTCCTTTACCCCTCTTCATCCCTCCTCTGGCTGCCAGGCCAGTGGGGAGCAGGAAAGGTCAGCAGAAGCCTGTCCCAGAGCCTGCCACAAAACAAGATGGAAATTGAAGTGCTCCCTGCAGGGGAGAACTCAAATATCTTATCAGCATACTCTCTTTAGATGTCTAGTCTCATGATGGAGCAGGAGGGAGAGATGAGCTTCTTTCCTTGCATTCTTGAGCAGACAGTGGAAGTATCTCCAGAGATGTGCTGGCATCCAGCCCACAGCCTGGAAAGTACAGACTCAGCCAGGTTCAGGGAAGCACCTTCCTTCTCCTGGACCTAAGGAAAGAGCCTTATTTGCAGCCCTGTATTCAGCTTGCCAAACACAAAAGCCAAATAAAAATAAACGAATCGATGAATCAAATCCTGACTGTCCGGAACTGGGCTGCCAGGAGACACACTCATCCTGCTCTTCTAGGAGATCAAATTTACTACACAGATCAAAGAAAGAAGAGGAAAAGCTCTTCAAAAGTCAGGAAACAAAATCTCCTCAGCCTTCCTTTAAAGAAGGAAAGTTACTGGACTGCAGCCTAAAAGATCCAGAGGAGAAAGCATCAAAGGGAAGCTCTTAGTCACATGTGGCTCTGTGAAAGGTGAGGTCTGCCAGGTACTAGATGTCCAGTTTGAACTGACAAACTTCATCTCCCAAAGAGCAGTCTCTTATCCTGCCTACAGGAGATCTATGTCCCCTTTTCCTAGAAAAAAAATGAGAATATTAGAGTAAGGGAAAAAAGAAATTAAAAGGCTTGCCAGGCTTATTCATAAATTCTTGGTAGTCTTGCAGAAAATGGAGGGCTGTTTGCTTTGGAAAAGAAATCCACCCTCGTTTGAGAATTGTGTGGTGAGTGGGCATTGCAGGTTGAGGAGTAGGAAGATGTGCCAACTGCAGATAAGGCCGGAAGTTCAGAGCTTAAACTGAATCTCTTCTGTCAGCTGTTATTTTCTAGCATGGAGGTGACAGAGCAGTGGAGTAGACTGCTTAGGCAGTGGGGAGCACTGATAAGTTTCCGGAGCAAATGAAGCCAAATTATTTTAGGAATGTGTTAAATTTAGCTGTTTCTGCTTTTGGACAGAAAGAAAGAGATAAAACCTCATGTTTACCCTTCTGCATGATTTTGTGACTGTCCAGGTATCAGGTTCCCACTGTTGTGCAGACAACAAAGTGTGGAGCATCAGATGTTCTCTCAGAAATTCACTCCAGTTTCTGTGGGAGCTCGGTTCTGAGGTAACCTGGTGGGCTGGGGAGATGAACAAGAGGTACAGCAGGTTAAAGTGCAGGATCAGCAGCTGGCAGCGAAAATGGTTCCGTGTAAGTTGATCAGCACATGGTCAGTGGGAAGAAGGGAGAAAGTAGTTTCCCCTCTCAGAAGAAAAGGAAAGGAGATGCAGAGGGGCAAGGTATGAACAAATTGTACAGGGATTGGAAGCAGGGAGCACAGCTAGAAAGATGGCTCTTAGACCTTTCAAATCTAGGAGCTTCAGGAGTTCAGTGACCTCAACCATCTAGTTGGGTCACCTGTCCAAAGAACTCACAAACTCCAAGATGCTGTGTGTGGCTGCCCAAGGAGGACCAGTCGTTCATAGGTACCAATGTCTCAGCAGAGAAAACTTCAGGGCTCAGTATAGCAGGATGCTTGAGTCTGTTACCTCTGTTATCTCTGTTTTCTTAGTCTGGCTGACCCAGGGTGATTTCAACACCTAACTGGGATTTCATGCAGTTTGTTTTAGTTTTGTATGACATTGTTTAGTGTTTAAAGGTTAAAAATTTTACTGTTGTATTGATTGACCGGTCTTTTCTTCCTTGTTGCTGAAGATGAGAATGAATTGAAAAAACATGTTCCCAACTCCCCCACCAAACTGGAGCAGTCTTCACTAGGGATAGCTGGCAGTTTTCTTCCAGCATTTTTTCCTCTGCTGCCATCTTGCTATGCGCAAACATGCTCACAAGGCATGGGCTTCTTCCAGGACTGCATGATATGCTTGCAACTCCCATTTGCACACTGCTGTGTCTTGCTGCCAGTGCAACTTCTGCTTCTGGATATGTGCAGCAAGATTTAAAAAAATCCAGCAGTAACCAGTGTAATCTTCTTGAGCAAGGTACTTGTGCAGGGAAATAAGGTCAGAGACCACAGGAAGATGCTCTGCTTTACTGTAGCCTAAGCAGGGTCTTGCCAGCATTACCTCTGCTGCAAGAGACAGAGCTGTGTTAGTAGACAGACCATGCATGTTCATCTGCTGGAGGGACGTGTCCTTTGGGGGACTGCTAAAAACCAATTCTGTGACAGCATCTGTTGCAGATTTGGTCCTTTTCTACCCTTTGAATAAGTGGAGGGTTCTTCACTGCCCCTGGTGCTTTGCACTAGGGTTGGTGTGTGTGATCCTGCCAAGGAGGATGCACTGGCCCCATAAAGCAGGTCTGTGATGCTGCTGTCATATCTCCTCTGGCCCCTTTACTGTGTTTATTGATATCCACATTCCTCCATTTTAGTGCTTTAGCAATCGTGGTGATAAACAACACCATAACAATGTCCCGTGGGCACCTCTATCCCTGTACTGTAAGGTGCTGCTTAAGTACCTGTGCTGTAGAGTATCTCCAGATGGGAGCTGGTTTGGGGGCTGTGCCCCAGCACAGGGTACCTCTGGAGGTCATGGTCCAAGGAGGCAGGTGGGCAGCAGGCATGAAGTTCTGCCTCTCATCTTTCACTCTACCCACAGAGTGCTGGAAAGCACAAATTCTGTTGAGATTAAGTTATAATTTAAGGCAGTGAACATGTGCTCTGCTGGCAGCTATAAAGATTCAAATCATAAAGTTTTACAGTGGAATGGTTTCTGTAAAAGCATCGTTAGAAAGGCGGAATCATGCCTTTAATTCTTACGACTTATGGGGCTGCCTGGTTTGTTTTGGTTTTAGTGGTGCTTAGTGTGACATGAGGTGGGGTCCCAACCCCATCTTTCCGTTTAAAGTCGGGCCTTTCTTCCCCAGGGCCCTGCTGTTCCAGTGCCTTGAGAAGGACTGGAGATGGTGCAGAGTTTTCTGTGTTCACCCCATCCATGTGAGTTTTGGGACCATTAATGTGTGCAGAGCTTCTGAACTAGCAGGAAGGAAGATGATCTGCATCATCAGGTGTGTGCTACATAGTCATGGTGTGGAGTCTGGGGAAATCCAGACTGGGATAAGAGTATCTTGAGCATTTTGTATGTTCCCAGCTGAACTGTCAGTGTAAGGTTAGGTTTGGATTAGCCAGCCTGAGGGCTGTGAGGCTGTTTAATCATAGAATCATAGAAAGGTTTGGGTTGGAAGGCACCTTAAAGATCATCTAGTTCCAACCCTGCATGAGCAGGAACACCTTCCACTAGACCAGGTTACTTAATGCCCTGTCCAACCTGGCCTTGAACACTTTCAGGGATGGGGCATCCACAATTTTTCTGGAATATTCTTCCAAAGTACATTGGAAGCTTCCTCCTTCTTTCAGACTTTGAAAGTTAGGTAGACTTAGTCATGTCCTATAACACTGATTAGCATCGAAAAGGAGGCACCAACACACGTTGCTTTGAGCTTTTGCAACGTGCAGGGTGATGTTCTCCACCTATGCTGCCTTTGCTCTGGTAGCACTGGAGTGGAGACCCAATTGCTTTCAGCAAGTGAGGGCTCCCAGGTCTGGACTTTGGAAGTGGTCTGACACAGATGGTGGAAATCTGCAGTTGCTGTGTGAAAGGCAAACGAATTAAATCATAATATGAATAATACAGTCAATACAGCAGCCATGAGTTGTTTATTTTTATGTTAAATTCAATGCATTTTTGTCACCCTCATATTTTTAGTGATCAATAGGCCAAAGATTTTCATATTAACAATACTCAGCTGCATTGTAGAAGCGGAGGGAAGTGGGAGGTTTTGGCAGCTGGATAGACATGTAATGTTTTTGTCACCTCTTTGGGACATGTGGAAAGTAGTTTGAGATTATGAATAAGCATCATAGATATATATATTTGCTGAAAAATCAGCAGTGAAATTGTTGGAGGTATTCCCATTTCAGTGGTTATCTCCAGCTCCCAGATTTAGCACCCCACTGGGGTGAGTTCACTCCAGCAGCCCTCGCCATGCAGTAATAACAAGATGTTTACAGGGGAAGGAACACACCACTAGTGTGACTACACTTGGTTCATCTTTCATTTTATTTATAAATTAAAACACAGGGACTTATTCTTCATGAAAATTAAGGTCTTTGGTGCAGGTGGTGTGTGTAATATTTAGAGCTTTGACCTTGTGTGCTGCTGAACTTTGCAGCTGGACCACTGGGTGAAACTGAGAGGGGAATTAAGCTCAGCTGTAAGTCAGCTGGGTTTGAAATGGGGGAGTTTTACAATCCCAAGTCATGGGATTTTATGAGATTCAGGCAAAGAGCTCGAATAGGGGACATGGAGATAGGCATTTCCCAGCCCTCATCTGCAAAATGGAGGAGCAGACGGTTAACTGAGGTGCTGTTGGTATTTTTTGGATGGAAAGAAGGCATTTAATCTGTTTCACTGGGCGGTGGAAGTGACTTCCCAGCCTTGGCTGGCATCTGGCAGCTGGCAGTATTGCCTTTAAAAGCTGAGTGTCATGGGATTAAATTGAGTCCTGTGGCATTATGGCCAAGTCTTGTCCTGCTTTTGAATCGTGCCTTTGCCAAGCCCATAGATCAGCTCAGCTCACGCTGTGCGGTGGCAGTAACCCGGCATTATTGAACCTGTCCTCCTCGCTCTCCCAGGCAGTCACACGTGTGTCTGGCCAGATTTGCAGGACTCAGCAATGGACAGCCCGGGCCCCACTTACTCAGAGGAGCAGATCGATAACAGAGGCGGGTGATAGATGAGGAGAGTTAGGGATGGATAATCTGCTGAATTTACATGACCCAGGGTGGTCCAGGGAAGGCTTGCAGCTTTGCTGAGAGACTTTCAATAGGAGACAGAAGTTGCCTTAGTTTCCAGCTGCTGACTGCATTTTAAAAAACATTGCAGGGTCTGTTTTGGTGGGTGGAGGAAGCTGCCAATTGTGAGCAGAAAATAAAGTGGTGTGTCCGCTCCTGCCTCCCGGGCTGCATCCCCCGGTCCTGCCTAGAGCAGCCAAGCCGAAAGGGAGCATGGAATGCCATGCACACATCTGCCCGTGCCGTCAGGCTCCATCCCACAGTGGAGGTTCAGGAAAGAAGAAAATAGTGCCAGGTTGGGCAGGATGTGTTTTGAGATATTATTTAGATACTAATTTGATACCTGCGTTAAATTGGCAGTGCTGACTCACTTGGTAAGAAGCAGCAGGTTTCAGGCCCTAAGCTCTGTATTTCCAGTACCTGCTTAGCAAACACTTCATAAAAATAAGCACCGGTAGGTGGAAAAGAGAAGCAAAAAGCTTTGCTTTTAAATAATAATAATATTAATAGAAAATATCCCAGCTTTCCAGTCCCATTGATACTGGAGGGTGGAGTTTTAAGGCTTAATCCTATAAGATGCTGTTAAATGCCTGCTGCCATTACCACAGAGCATATGCCAGTGGCCAGCTTTTGGGGAGGAAACTTCCCTTGAATTGAGGCTACCCTGTAACTGTTTACAGTGGTGTCTTCCTTTTGTCTTACTTCGTTTGATCTTTCACAGAAGCATCTGGTCTGGCCTTTGCTGAAGACACCACACTGGGCTGGAAGGACCCCAGGTCACTTCTACCCACAAGTGACATCTCTGGTGCCCATAAAACTATAACCTTCCTGCTGGCTGCAGTGCGCTGCTGATAGACCAGCACTCTTTGATTTAAGTGGTTTAGCTTTTTCTGTAATGTGTCTATGTCATTTGGTCTCAGGTTCAGTTTTTGGCAAGAAATAATGGTTATAAAACCTCTAAAGGAAATAAAAAACCAAAACAAACAGTTATTTGAAATAAAAATGTATGCCAATTCTTTAAAAGCCAACCTTCCTCCTTTCCTTTCATCTGTTCACCTTGGAGCTCAGGCCTTGCAGTATGCACAAAATGTTAAAAGATAAAGGCACTGCAGAGCAAGTGGAAGCAAAAGTGAGGACAGGAAAGCTGTTGTCAATATGCAAACTGATAAAAGAGCCCAAATTCTGGGTAGTAGAAAATAAAATAGATTTTCATGATTCTTCTCAGTGCAACAATCACAGAAGTTTCTAAAAAAACCCAGGATTATTTTTTTAAAATACATATGATTTTAATCAAAGTATCTTTATTATTTTACTGAATTAGAACTCAGTCCTATGAGAATCCAAAATAGAACAGTTAGATCTATTTTGGATGCAGCTGATTGAGAATCATCTTACTCCCTCTGATATGAGGAGGCCTTTGCTGTCTGTAGAGTCTGTTCCTCCAGCTGCAGAGTTGATGTCTTCTGATGAAATGGTCCTCTTCTGCTTGCAAATGCCCATCTGCAGGTAGAATTAACATTCCAGAGTCCAGGATCTTCTGCGGGGAGCAGTGCTGGGAAAAAAGCAGGACACTAAGAACTGCCTTGTGCAGAAGTGCACATGGATGTAAAATTGCTCATCAGCTTTGTTCTCTTATTTTGCTGGATATTGTAAGTAACCAGAGGTAGACCATGGCTAAGAAGGAGTGGTTTTCATACCAAAGGTCAGATGCTGCCAGGAGGGCAGCAAGGTGTCTTCACACCACACAAAAATTGCTGTTCTAATGTAAAAAGACCTTAAAGGGACTAATATAAAAGGCTTTTCCCCTTCCCTTCCCTTCCNTTAGTAAATATGACTAAATGCTCAGGTTTTGGCCCTAGGTCAGGCTGTCCTGCTGGGAAGGGAGGTACTGAGCAGGGATGGCATGGGCTGATGGGCTGCAAGGAAGGCTGCGGGTATGGGAAGCTCTTGGCTGGAAGAGCCCTGCAGCTCTGTAAATCATCTTTTTGGGCAGCTGTGCTGGGTGCTACAGCACCCCAGGTATTTTAAAGTGACTGAAAGGAGCATCCCGGAGAGGGAAAACTACCTGTGCAGGTGTAGGGAGTTCACAGGAGAGCAGTGGTACCTAAGGGGTACTTGTATAATAGTCTTGGTAAAACATGTGCCCTCCAAACAAAGCACTTGTATTGCTACTCTCTGTAGGCAAAGTCTGTATCTGAATTCTCCTCAGTGCCTTTGGCTGCCCTGGCCTTCTTCCAAGGAAGCAGAAGGAGCATTGCTAGGAGCCTGGCATGAGGGTGTAAGCCCATACCGTGAGCATGGGCGCAGGGAGCAAGGGTGGCCCAGCAGTGGGAGATGTGCTCATGCCATAGCAAACCAGTGCACCACTGGTGCTGGGGGCAGCTTCAAAGAGGAATGGGCTGTTCTACTGGACAAGTTGTATTTAAAGCAGAGAAGTCTTGAGAAGGCAAAACTTTATGTTTCAAACAGTTCTGTATAGCAGTGAAGAAGAGATGCTCTTGCACAGCTGGGTCTCTGTGCATGTTATGTATATATGCATTGGCATATATATCTGTATACAAACACAGTCTTCCAAGAAAATCACAGGCACGGACGTATCTGGACACATGCACACTCACCCAGAACAGGGCCTTTATACATTTGTGTTTATCGAGTGGGCTTTATACAGGGCAAAGTTCCCTTTGCTTTCTGCCTCCTGACATTTCAGAGAGAAAAATGTCCTGCCGTAGCCTCAGGAAAATAACCGAGTGAATAACTTAAAGGAGGAAAAAAATATCCAGGATTGCTCCAGTTAAGGAATTAGCCTGCCTTGCCTCTGCAATAAAGCTCCTCTCCCTCTCCCTGTCAGCCCTGGGCACCCTCCTTGCTCGAGTTTTAATTCTAGTCTCTAATCTCAGCCGCTCCTGTGATAAATTAATTGTAATGATAGAGGCCCCAGTTACGAGGTCTGCACCGTTTGCTTGTAATCTGAGCGACAGGTTTAGGGCCTGCTTTATTTAAGATGCGAGGGTAATTACATGGGAGTTAGCATATGCAGGCAGGGAGATATGATTCATTCTCGCAGCGACGGCCATGACACAGCTGTTTGTCGGATAAAATAGAGGAACCGTGTTGTTACAAAATGTTCCCCTTATTATACCTCATTAAAAACAAGGCTGCGATAAGTCAGACCTGGCAATGAATAAAATGTATTGCCCCCTGTAAAAGCTGATAGGAGAGAAAGAGGGTCTTCCGAGCAGGCTTGGGTCATTTATTTATTTTTTGTTCTCTTTCATGCTCCCTCTTCTTTCTTTCCCTCTGGTTTTCTGCCTCGCACTGGCTGCTGGAGGAAAGAAAAGGAATGTTTTCTCTTGGTTTTTCTTCTTTATTTTCTTCTTTCTTCCTTTCTTTGAACCTGCCTGTGCCCTCCCCTTCTGGGAGCGATCGCCGATAAGGCAGGGTCGGGCCAACGGCAATTAGCGAAGCCTTTGGCAGGGAACAAAAGGGGAGATTTGTTCCCATCGGCCTAACACGAGTTGTGCCTCTTCACTTTGCCTGAATGCAACAGGCTGAGAGAGACGGCGAGCTCCCTCTCCAGCCCAGGGGCCGGGGCCTTCCCAGGCAGGTTATTAAAAAAAAATAAATAATCAAAATAACATTAAAACTTTCCTTTCAGGAAAGAATTTTTTTTTTCTTTTTCTTTCCCTTTTTTTTAAATAACCCAAGAAATGTAAGGTGATTCTCTCCCCCTTTTCCTCTGCAGGAAAACAGTGGAAGTTTAAACGATAGAAGCCAAAAGTGGGGGAGAAGGCCACAAGTGACTCTGAGAGCCCATCAGGGTGAGATGGACAGAAAGGGTCTCTCTGAACTGGCATGCCGGAGCAGAAGCATAAATCCGTCGCCTCTGAGAGTACTGGGGCACGGGAGTTCAAAGGATGGCTTTCACTCTCTCACCAGTGCTTTTTTCTTTGTGCACACTTTAAGCTGTCAGACTTGGTGGGTTGCAAGCATTCCTGCTTATTTATTTATTATTTTGGTGTCCTAAGGATACAATGTTGACTTTTGTCTTAATTTTTTTTTTTATTATTCTGGGGAAGATGGAGTAGTTTTAAAGTAGTAGGAGCAGTGAGAGGTCTTGCCCACTCTGGAGGGCTGTCATTGGGAGAGAGGCACCCACCAACTTGAGCAGAGCTCGAGGCGGGCAGCTGTGGCCTTTTGGAGCTGTTTGTATGGGTTGCATTAAAGCAAATGACGTGTGTCTGGATTTTTCTAACTTTTTTTTTTTAAAACTCTGATCAATATGTTCAGCTGCCTCTTCTCAGACCATTTGCTTCTCTCTTGCGTATGTTGTTCTTTTCTTCCCACAATAGCTGAGACGAATGAATAAGGCTGATTGATAGATTGGCTGTTTTATTTTTAACTTAAGCTATTGAGGGAGATTTGTAAAAGTATCATAATTTCTCTGAATGGATATTTAAGTTATAAACACCATAACATTTGGCTAACAAGATATTGAACTGTATTCGATTTAAAAATTAGATGCAATATCTTAGAAATAACTTAATCAAAGTACCAGACACAGCAAGTTAGTCCCTTTTTAGGTTTGTTCCCTTGAGAATGCGTCCTATTTGTAAAAATGCATCTCTGGTTTGCATTCAAAACACCAGGTTTTTGGAAGGGTAAGTCATTCCTTGCCTGGGTTATTGGCCTCTGTGCTGTACCCCAGTCCTGTGCTGCCATGTGGCACATGGTGGGTGTTAGCAGTGGGCTCAGGAGTGACAGTGATAGCAGATGGCATTGCAGTACCATGGGTGATCATCATGCTGTTAAACCAGTTAGGAACTTAAAATGGTGGAGCTGGTGTCCTGGGCAAAGAAGAGTAGATTCCAGGGTGTAAGCTGTGTTGATGTCCCATTGCTGCTCATGGCTTCTCCCATGCCAGCCAAAGGAGGCACAGGTACTTCCAGGTCTTGCCTCTGTCTGGTGGTAGCACTGTAGTGGAAACAGTGATTTCTGGGTTAGGGGCAGTATCAGCTCGTGGCAGTCATGGCAGTACTGGTACTGTGCACCTGCTGGGCTGTACAAGCCCATTTTAGCTGTAGGGAGATCAGTGCCGTGCACTCGTGAAGAGCCTGTTCACATCTCCTTGATCCAAGGACAGGGGGTACAATGCTGAGGCGGCCTCTCAAGGCAAAACATCCCAGGCCCCTGTACAAGAGTCTACAGCATTGCCACGGATGGCAGTAGTGCTGCAAGTTTCAGGATGAGACTGAAAGCTGATGTTGGAGTGCTGGGGAGAAGTTGAATGCAGCATATGCAGCTCTTGAACAGTTTTTTCCAAATCCCTGTGTTAACCACGCTTTCCCAGACTGGCTTGCTTGTCCCCTCACCTCCTCTTCCCACTTCTGTATTGATCCTCTGCACCAGTTCTCCTTTCTGAGTAGATCTTGTTTACAGAGATGTAATGAAGTGTCTTATTTCCAACTAAAATCCCGAACAAGCAGGAGTAATGGTTCACAGATTCGACCACTCCCACGCTGGTAATTTACTAAAATTAAAACTTAATTAAGCCAGGCTCACTCAAAGGTTTTGCATAATTTAGTAGTCTGTCTTGGATAGCCACAGAGCTGTACAGGCAGGCAGCTGAGTCAGGAGCCTGGTCTGTCATCCAGATCTGGAGTCAGAGCTATTACTTGGCAGTTTGTACACCTATTTCTTCTCACTTGTAAGATCTTAGAGCAGCTTAAAGGAGTGAGCTGGAATCACTGTCTCCCTTTTACTGAGGGGGAAAATGAGATCCAGAGAAAGGCATCAACTGTCCAGGCTGGTGCTGTGAGCAGTAGTAAAGAACCTGATGTCTGCACTCCCTCTTCCCTGTTCATGCATCACATCAGCCATTCTCAAAATTTTCTTAAATGGATTATCACTCAGTAGCAGCATCTGAACTAGGATATGTCTGCTGAGGGATGCAGCTTGCATTTTAAGGTCACATCATGTGGGAATATGTCACCTTTGAGCACAGGACCACTTAGTGTCACTTAGGGATGACAGCTTCGGACTGTGTGCAGCCAGGTCGTGATGAGGGTACCCATAGGACTTGCTGCTATGGATTAGGGCTCCTGTGCAGGAGAGCATGAAGCAGGGAAGAGAGCTGCTTCCAAAGATCTTACAGTCTAGGGAGGGAAGACAGGCAGCAGGAACAGTACTGAAGGAAAAATGGAAAGGCTTGAGGTGTCTTTAATGGAGCAGCAGCAGAAGTGCTGAGGAGCATGTAGGAGCAAAGACCAAATCAATGGGCTGCTATCAGTGTGTGTTAGGCTGTACTGTCTCTCCGCCCCAAGAGATGCCCTGTCAGAGCCTGCTGTTGAACGGGGAAGAAATCTTTGTACCTACAGTTACTTGGTTTCTTTTTTTTATTCCATAATGGAAAGGGACAACTTTTATCACTGGAGCCTACTGCCTCTGAGAGAGCTTTGGAGAGTCTTGAGAGTAGAAATGTCAAGACTCTCTGATCCTGTGAAATGGTGTTGGTGGAAGCACCACTGTGGGAGGTGGGGTATGTCTGAAACCCATGGCTTAGTCAGTGCAGTTTTGCTCTTCTACTGTGTGCAGGTACCCAACTGCATCAGATACACCTGAGCACCCCTGTGGAGCACTAAAGCCTATCTATCTCAGTTGTCCCACTGGCAACATGGGGACAATGGATGGAGACTGCCCAGGCAGGTCAGCCCAACAGGCCATAGGAGTGCTGGTGCCTTTCTAAAGCCTTTGAGACATGTTGGCTTGGCTGCAAGGGATGGATGAGCTAGTGGAGTTGGCATCCTACGTAACCATGCGTGAGCGGGGCTTACAGGGAAGACGTATCTTCTCTGCAAGAGGAATATGGAACTAGGGAAGGTGTTTGAGAGGGAAACAGAGAGCAGCTGTTTAGCTGAAGATGTGTAAAGGGGAGCTCACCTCCCTGAAATGTCTGTCCCAAAGGTAAGGGAGCTACAGAACTCAATGCCTGGACCATGAGCACTGAAGGGACACCCAGCGCTGGTATGGAGGGGAGGGACACCAGCGAGCTGCGAGGTTAAGGATCACCCAGAAGATGCCGGCTCAAGAGAAGGGGGGACAGCAACAAAAGCCGTGTGTGTGTGTGTAAAACCAAAGGCCAGCCCTCCCCTCCCCCTCGCCCCATAGAAACCCACGGGGGGCCGGAGAGGCAGGTGAGTAAATCACTCGCCCGGCTCCATCAGCGCCGGGCTCTTCTTTGTGTGCCGCACAAAGGCGGGGAGCGGGTTATTTTGGGTGCGTGCGGGTGTGTTGTGACGCTCGGGACCCCCCCGGCCGAGGACGAGCGAGGCGCGGGCAGCGGGAGCGGGGCCCCCGCCGGGCTGGGTGCCCCTTGTCGCTGGCCCGAACCCGCCCCGGCCAGACAATGCCGAGGGTGGGCTGGGGGACGCTTTTGTCTCCCAGTTTTATACACTCTCTTTTCAAGGTGGGGAGGAGGGAGAGGGGCTGAAAAAGTTTTTGAATTTCAATCAGGTTGGGCTTTGAAAGCCTTTCGCTTTTGTTGCGGGGAGAGGAGGGGAGGTTTACATTTCAGCTGAGCCTGGTGGCCGGGCGCTGGGGAGGCGAGGGGGAGGGGGGGGCAGCCTCTTTAATGACATCAGTTTGGCTTTGGGGCTAGGCATCCAAAAAAAAGTGTCATCCCAGAGCCTGAGGATTTGGCAGGCACAGGGAGAGGGTGTTCCATAGGGACTGTGAGACACTGCTGTGGTGGCTTTCTCAGTAGCTCCGAGACAGGCATGTACACCCGACGAGCTGGGTGTGACACACAAGCCCTCCTGAAAGGCTTGTCCTCGCGGAGCACTGGCCACCTCCCGCCCGGCTCGTCCCCCCCACATCGGTGGTAGCTTTCACTTGTGTAAGCTGGTGAAGAATGGACCCACCGATGCCTAGAAATCCGCCTCCTCCCTCCTTCCCTTCCCACCCCTTCTCCCCGTTTCTGAGAGGTGTAATGGAGCAGATCTTAGAAGGAGCAGCTGCCTCTGCCCCCGTGCCTGCCTGCCCTGCGCTCTGCTTTATAACCTTGGGGTGAAAGTGGGGCACAGGGTGCCTGGTGCTTCCCAAGATACGATGGCTCGGGTCCTCTTTCCTGTGCAGTGCCACAGCTGTCACCACAGCACAGGCTTTGGAAAGGCTTGTTCAGCTGGATGCTGAGGCATCCCTCAGCTGGGCACCGCGCAATTTCCAATCTCGCAGTACTGTGACGGGGTGAGAGCAGCATGCTGCGACCTCCATGAGCTGGTTCATCTGCCTCTGCACCTCTCTCACCCCCTCCACAGTGCAGAGGCAGCAGTGGATTATCCTCTCCGCATGGCCAGCCCTGGGGGAGAGGAGCGTCACTCATGCCAGCCTGTCATCTTTTCCAGTAATGTGTTCCTTGCACGTGCTGATGCTGCTCTTGTCCCCCATCTGCCCAGTGGTAGAGGGGCACCTGTACCAGCTTCCCTGGTTGAATCAGATAGTGCAGATGGCCCTTCCTCTTTTGTATGTGGTGCATTTGACTCTCCCATTCAGCTGCAGAAGAGCTTGTTTTCCTTTGTTTTGGGTAAACTTACGAAAAACACACTTCCAAGAGCAGATCTCAGCTCTCCTAAGGGGCACCTCTGATATTAAAACCAAACACTGACCTCTTCTAGTTGCTGCAGTTCTTTGTGGGACAGACTTGGAGTAAAAAATGTGGAAGCTCTCGTGGAATGAGGAGGAGTATGGTTTCATATGATGATTTTCCATTTTTGAGGAAAATCCTTACTCCTAAGGCATGGATTCCAATGCTCAGGTCATAGAAAGAGTGGGACATTTCTGGTTTAAAGAAAATAAACTCAACAACCTTTGGATTTTGATCAGAAACATTTTATGTCCCAGAAGTGTGTGTGCTGCCAGACCAATGTGCCCTTGGCAATGAAATAATTTCTTCCTCTTGTGCATCTGTCAGAAGCAGCAGAGCAAGGTGAAGAGAGGTTGCCAGGAATAGGTCTTAGCTCTTATAAAAGGAGGTCTCCTATTCTACAGATATAAAGAACCCATTTGAGGGAGGAGCGGTCAATAGCTAACTCATGTAAGCACAGTTAGCTATTAGGAGACAGCAAATGTTAATTCCAACAGCAAATGTTAATTCCAAAACCTAAGAAGCCAGATTCGCCCTAATCTTGTCAAGATAGAGGAGACAAGGATCATCGCAGAAACTGCTGAATCATTCCTCAAAGGACTACGCATGGCCCAGGAAGAAAGGCGAAAAGTGCGTTGTGAGGAAGACTACTTATCTTCATCACAAAGACCCCTGATGAAGAGGAGAAGCCTTCTTCAGTGCGACCACCAGGACACACAACGCATGCGTGGCACATATGCTAATGATACTAGTGACTTCCAAGAAATAATTTGTATAACCACACCTGTCCCAAGGAATGTGATGAATATTCATGTTTTAACCCTTAATACTGTGTTGAAGGGAGCACCGGTGTGTGTGTTGGAGGAGCGATCCCCCACGCACCCGGCGCGCCGAATAAAGCAAATACCCACTTCTCTGACTCTGTCTCTCAAGTGTCTCCTGGCCTGTTTGGGGCGATTCACATTGAGGAACCCAGTTCCTCAAAAGTCAGAAGATCCAGAACTTCTGTCCTGCCCCAGGGGCAACACCTTTTCCCAAGCCTTATTTCAATATAGTTTGGGAGGAATTTCCACAACACAAAGAATGGTTTGAAATGAGTCTCATTTAATCCTGAATCTTTCTTTTAAAGTTTAGTCTATTAACAAATATGGGCATCCAAATGAAACCCCAGCAGAGAAGTGCCTGGGAGAGCTCACCAGCAACATTGCAGTGGGTCTGTGAGGATCAGGTGTCCTCCATTGCTCCATATTGTGTTTGTGCATTTTCAAAAATACAGTATAAGAACAGTACTTACTAGGTAGAAATGCAAAATATAAATCGTATTTTTTAGAGTAGTCTTGTTGTATGCCCTTTCTACCTGATGTGGAGTTTTCTTTGTCTTTTAAAACACTATGGAAATTCACATTGATTGCCTTGAGAGTTATAAAGCAGCTTTGCAGAATCACTGTGAGGCTTGGCACAGAAGGACGTTGCCGAATTGTTTCTGCTTTCTGTCTCTTATGTAAGCCCAGCAACTTCAGTGAGTGGCTGGTATGGAGGTATCCCTGTTCACCATCTCCACATCGAGCTGTAAGGGTCTGTTTTAGAAATCAGCATACACCAACAACCCAAGCATGCATCAACATCAACGTAACCCAAGGGTGTGTCTGCTGTCGACTCCTACGTTGGGCAGACGTTACCAGCAGCTGCAGGTGCTTTATACCCCTCATCATGAGGAGCTCTGGCAGTGACCCGAGGTTCTGTGGAAAATAGCATACAGTGTCCTGCTTTCCATCTGTGTGTCTGTCACCCACCGTAGGACCACAGAGTGGAGGCAGGAGCTGGTGCACTTCAGAGCAAGTACCGTGGTGTGCTGACGCAAGGCTGGCATGAGTGAGGGTGAAGGAGGTACCTGTACCTGCCCAGGCTGCTGGGGTTGACCAGGGTGGCACAGCACCCAGAGTGTGACCCAGCATTGCTCAGAGGCAGAAGTTTGTCAAGAGAGGGAGAGGTTCGAAAGAGAAACAGGTTTGGGGGAAAGCAGCTAGACCTTGAAAACAGAGGTGTTGAGATGTTTGTTTCTGAAACTATTCAGCAGACCTTGAAGGGCACATTTTGTCTCCTGGTGGGATGCAGAGTGAGAGTGGAGCTCAAGTAGGGTAAATGCCCTTTGTACATTAACCTGATCCACAGCTGTGGGAAGTCCTGCCATGACCCGTATTTATGTCCATATTTTATTTTTATCTATTTATCTCTCAATTTAAGCAAGATGGGACTGGATGTCTTCTCATAGAGGACTCATGTCTGGTCTCAGCTACATCCTGTGAGTGTTCAGGAGCTCCTGGTTCCAGCAGCATTAGACCAGGATTTTTGCTGGCAAGGTGAAAGTCAGAATCCGGCCCTGCCACCCCTCCTTCTTCTTGTAGGAACCTTTTTGGTTTGTGGCTTGCCCATGAGTCCATGCAACTCCATTTTGCTTCTCTGTTCTTTGAAAAAATCCCCACAGTCTAATTTTTACTCTGATCCCAGGGCCTAAGGTGCCACCCCAAAATAAAAATGTATCCTCCCTTCCCTAGGTCCAAGGAAGTTGTTTTCCTCTGCATTCTGCAGTGCAGGTTAAGCCAGTGCCAGCTCTGGTCTCGGGAGATTCCCTGCAACCCCCACTTGCCTCGCTCCGTCGCCGGCAGCTTTTTCATTATTTATTTAATGTCTTGTACCGTAAATAATGGTGACTTTATGGTTATTAGGAACGGGTTAAGGTACATGCAGGCAGCACCAGGCTGCCTTCAAAAGGAACAGGCCCGGCATAAAATGTTGCGATAATTGCTTTACTGCTGAGTGCTTGGTCTTTATTTTGTGTCCGATTTGTCTCTTAAGCCAGCGTAACATTCTCCCCGCTGCAGGAGAATGCAGAGAGCAAATTGAAGGTCTGAGCGTGAACAATGCAACATGGTGCACTGCTGGGTTTTTCTTTTCTTTCCTCTTTCTTCGTTCCTCTCTCGACCTCCCTCCAGTCATCTCTGCTCCCCCTCCCCCTCCAGCCTCCTCTCCCTCTCTGTCGCTCTGACTCTTCCACCTCTTGGCACCCTGTTTATGGCAGGTGAGATGGGAGGTGTGAAGCTGGCAGGTCCTCTTCAAAAGCAAAGAAAAAATTATAATGGTGGAAAGTACCTTCTTATACAAAGCCAGGCATGTCCTTCAGCCTGAAGCCCATGTCCCAACCCAAGAATAATTATGGCTTTTCCACAGTGCTAAGGATACCCATGTGCACAGCAGCTAAGGATGCTCCTGAGTGCTCACACCTGCATGGCAGCTGCCCACACACCAAGTGTGCCAAGGAGGAAACAGGAGGGAACAGGTCATGGAGGCAGGTGGGCTTTTAAAACACAGTTCCCAAGGTACTGTGGCCTGACGTGTGTTTGTGTCATTCTGCTGCACAGGATAATTACCCTGTTAGAAGTAATTGCAGATGATGTCCTGGTTTCATTTGTGATTTTTCTAAGGTGAAGCTCCGCTTTCCCTCCTCATAACACAAAAGGCAGCTGTGGTTGCACTGCTGACAATGGGAGCATTCTGGAGCAGGGCAGCTGTGGTTGGTGCATCAGCCATTCCGAGGATGATGCAGCTCTTTTCCCACCTGCGTGCTCCTCCCTGGCCTGAAACCATCAGAATTGCTTTCACCTAAGATTTATTTTTGGCAGAGGGGTAACCAAGTGCCAGCCTAGTTCCTGCATGGCACTGCAAGTCGGCTCTGGGCTGCTCCTGTGACCTTGACAAAGCTGCTCAGTTTCCCTTGACCTCAGTTATCCTGGCTGTGAAATGGCATCACTGGCCCAAATTTGCCTGATTCTGAGTCTCTGTTTAATAACTGTCCAGAAAGTGCTGTACCAGAGGGACAGCGAAGAATGCACTTTCTCATCTAATCTCTGGTTGTAGAAAAATCATTGCTTATTGACGTGGCCTTGTGGACTCCTCTGGAGTGCCTGAGTCTCCTTCATGATGGAAGAACCTCCTCTGGCTGGAAAGTCAGCAGTTTCCTGGTTATGCACTATGTGCTGTTAGGATGGGATGGGGTGATGGGAACTGGCTTGGTACAGAGCAGTTGAACAGTCCTTTTTTCATGCCTTCCCTGCAATGTTGGGAACAGTGAAGTACTTGGTTTACTAGGAAGAAACAGAAATTGGGTTCAGTTGTAAAGGAGTCCACAGCCTTCTCCTGAATGCCTGACAAGGAGTTTTCTGAGAAGTTCAGAATCTCTCTCATTTGAGATTGGACCTTTGTATTTTGGGATTCAGAATCTCTCTCATTTGTGATTGGACCTGTATGCCTTATATACCTGGTATGGAGAATTTAAAACAGAAAGTATCCCCCAGGCAGATGTAATCTTCAAAAAAAGCTTCAGTATGAATTTTGCTCTGGAGTTAAGATTTGGCTGTTACCCCAAGGGCAACAGCTACCTACTGAGAAGTTCATGTGGGCAAAAATTCAACTTTTTGCTTTGCCCTCTCTTCCTGCCTTAGCTAGAGATACGATGCTTACCCGAAATTTACATTGAAGGAGTTTTACCTTTGCTGGGCCTCTGGAAAATACGATTAGCAGAGCAAATTATTGCACAAAAAAAACCCCAACAACCTGTTGGGTTTTTTTTCTTTGCAAGGTTCCAGGAATTATTTCAATCAGAAAGTGCTAATCATCAATTTAAGCTTAAGAATCAATGGGTTGTAGCCGTGGCAAAAGCCAAATCAATGCTGAAAATCTGACCCATGGATAGGTTTGGTCCCCTTTCTCACACTCCCCACCTGCCTTCCTTCCCCCACCCCCTGTCCCCTAGAGCAGCAATAGAGGAATTAATAAGGCATAAGGGGAAATATGAATGAATTGGGCTGAGCGAGAGAAGGAAGAGCAGGAGGAAGGATTTGCTCTTTGTATCTGAACAGCTTTAATTAGCTGTTTCTTAGTCTCTTTGGTTTGGTTGCTTGTAAGGGTAATCCAGTTAAAGAGGGTGCCTTTCATCTCTGTTAGACTTTTCTCAGCAGAGAGGGATGGGTGAGCTGTGCTGAAGCACAGGGTGCTGCAGGTGGGTGGGAGCCGAGGCCACTCCAAACCCCAAATGTGATTGTTCCTACAGGGCTGCCGCCTTTAAAAACAACTGAAATAACCCAACTCTGGTGCAGCCTTCTAGCTAGCCACGAAAGTCAGCGGTAAAATGGCCAATGTGCTTCTCTGGGCTTAATGTGTCCTGTTTTCTGACCCCGAAACGTTTTCTTTATGAAAGGATCAAGTTGGGAGCATTGTCCCAGCGCCTTGAAAAGAGCTGCACAGAATGCTCTTTTGTGTTAAGTTGCCTTTTTTTTTTTTTTTTGAGCCACTGCCTGCTGTGGTTTTTTCCTCCCCCTCCCTTCTGCATGATGGGGGGAGAGGCTGGGACGGACAGTGATACAGACAGAGACTGTCTTGATGAACCATCTGTGCCACAGTGTAATCCAGTGGAGCTGAAAAATTAAACAGCAGTTTCAATTAACTTTGTCTCTCTGGCTCTTTTTTCTTCATCTTCTTCTTGGGGAGAAGTTTTATTTTAACCCCTTGAAAGCCATTTGTGTGGAGAGGATATCAGTGTGGGCAGGGCACATGTGAAAACACACATCTGAATGAAACCCAGCATCCTGTGTGGTGCAGGACATGCTGTCTGTGGTAGAAGATGGTTCAGCAGGGCATGTAATTTTGGAATAAATGGACCACAGGAGAACTTTTTCTTACTTGGTTGAAAGCATGTGTACTCCTTTAAAAAATGACACTGACCGTTTTTGTTTACTCTTGTTGCTATAACCCAGGATGTTTCCATTATCCTGTTTAAGTGGCGTTTTTTTCTGTCTTTGACTGTAGCCTCAGCCTTGCAGCAGGGAGTTGCAGGGGTTAACTGTGCATTGTCTGTAACTATTGCCTTTTTATCAGTTGTAAGAGGTTTTTGCCATTCATATTTTTTTATTTATTTCCCTTCTTCTTTTACCAGAGGAAAAGCGTAGTAGGCGTTACTTTATTAAAACTACTCCTGCTCCCTGTTTCATATGCCCTTTGTGGCCATTTATACTTCTCCTGTACAGAAAAGATAATTTAATTCTCTTTGGGAGAAAGGTTACTCCTGACCTTGGATGCTGGCTATGGTTCATGTGAACATTTCTGTTTGCAGCAGAGTTGGCATCCCTGCTATTGGGGCATGTGTGGATCACCCAGCTTGTGGTTACTGTGGTTTTTTCGGGGAGAACCCTGATTTTTTCCCAGTGATAACTCTGGCTCTCTTATGTGCAGTGAGAAAGCCCAAAAAAGTTGCCGGCCAGTCATTGAGCTGAGAGTATTTGCCTTTGGAGGAGGCTTCCTGTGAGGGGTGTGTTAAATCGTGACCATCTGAACACAGTCCTGAATTTGGGAACTGTTTCCAGCAAGCTGCTGGACACTGAAATGGGCCTTTGCTCATCTGTAATCCCCATGGCTGTCTTTTGGCCTCTTTGAGAAACATTACCAATGTTTTGCCCTCCAGTCCTCTGGCGTAGCAGTTGTGATAATCCTCATACTATTTTGTTCTTACAAATACAGACTTTTAAATTAACTCCCTTTAAATCTATAGGACTCACAATACTTCACTGGGGAGATGAACCTCAGTAGCACTTTATTTCGAAGGAGAAATGAAGCACAAGGCAGCCAAGGGACTTGCCAGAGGAACCAGATAACCAGCATCATGGCTGAGTCTGGTCCGTGAGCTGGAAATCCAGGCTGCTACCTGTTTTCAGTGGAGTTGAGGAGGATATCCAGGTCTGTCACTGCCACATTCCCTCATTTTCATCTCTTCTGGGCCTGGGAACTTGAATTTTTGTAACCTGTGTGCTCTGCACACATAGAGGCAGTCTCCCAGCATCTGACTCCTCCAGCTCATCTCTTGCCTGCCCCCTCAAGCATGCAGCAACTTTCCTGAGCCCTCATAGCTCTACACCTTCCTCCTCCTCAGCCTTCCTCCTCAGCAAGTTCTCTTCTCCTGCACTTGTAGCACAACAGCAGCAACTTTTCCCCAGCAGTGTTCTTAGGGAAAGACACATGAGGATGGCCCCATGCCTGTTTCCCCTTCCAGTGCTCACTCTGGGGGCATGGAGGTGGCAGGGGGTGGGGTGCAGAGCCTGGGCCTGGTCGTTGTCCTTGGCTATTGAACACTCCAGGATTCCATCCACAGCTTTGTCGGCTGAAGGATGGGGAGGGAGGACCTTTGCTTCCCACCAGAACAAATTCAGGTGGTTTCTGGACCCAGGCTGCTCTGTCCCACTCTGTGGCAGCTGGGACAAGGGGGCTGTGGGTGACAGCAGAGCCATAGCTCTGCAGCGTGTGCACCTCTGCCTCAGGCCTGCATCGTGCAGCTGAGTAGGGCCAGACAAAGCAAAAATTATGCCCCCCCCCCCCACCACCACTCCTGACTTCTGCAGCCAGGAGAGGAGGTTGCTGAGGCATGTGGGTCCCCTCAAGTCCCCCACTGCAGCTCGAGCTTGTCACTCCCTAGGCTGGCAGACAAGCAGGGAATGTGGCTGCTGGCAGCAGTATCCCAGTGCCCACTTGCCCTGCCTTCACCCTGCGCCCTCTCTGGCAAGGCAGCCTGACGGCCTCCCCCTCTGTGTAGGCAGCTTCCCAGTTACCAGGGGCTGCTGCTGGCATGACAGGGGGGAAGAATACTCAGCAAATTGCTTTGCTGCACATCTTAAAGCAGCTCTTGATTTGATTTAAACAAAAACAAAAGGGGGCTGGTGGAAAGCGGGGCAATTGGCGGGCGCAGCCCTTCTTCTGTGTCTCGCACACACAGGCTCGCATAAGTGACAGCTCAGTGGGCCGCTGTTGAGCGCTTTCATTGCACTGGCTCAGCCTTTAGCTGTGGAAAGCCAAAGTGTCTGTCACTGTGTCCCTCTCCGGCCCCCCCACGCCTTTTCTTTTGCTTTTCCTTTTCTTTCCCTCCCTCTCTCCGCAGAGGAATGGGCGAGACCTTTGCATTCAAAGGGAGGATGGCTCTGTGAGGTCTCACTGAGGGTGGAAATCACTTTAGCAGAGATGATGTTTCTTTGTTTAGGGGCAAATTGTGCCCCTTCTCTGTGACTCCAGAGTTGCCAGATGCTGTCATCTGTAGGGGGTCCCCAGAGAGGGGTGCAGGAGCCGTGAGAGGAGAGGAAGGACTCTGGTTTGGGTGGGATGCTGTTGCCTTTTCAGTGGCTACAGTAGCAGGGATTCAATGGGGAACAGAGAACAGTTTGGGAGATTTGTTGTCAGTGTCTGGGAAACTGCATGTGAGCCAGGGCCCAGAGAAGAAGTGCAGCTGGTTGGAAGGGACATGCGCTCCTTCCTCACATTGTGGGGCTGTGAGCTCCATGGGGTTTAAGTACAGCCCCTATCTGATGCTTTGGTCTGAGTTTCTGCTGTTACTTGATACCACATCAGATTCCCATGCTGCTTCTACCTCCAGCCCTGACCAAAATGGAGCCCTAGGACTGAATTAACTGGCACTGAGGGAGATGGATTGGGTATTGCATTTCAGTGTCTCTAGTTCATTTTATTGGAGCTCACCATATCCAGCTCTCATAGCAAACTAGAGTAGATCCATTCCTTGGTTTTGACATGAACATCATACAAAATGCAGCATAGTGGGATCAAGAAAAAGCAGTGAACAGCATCAAGGAACACAGAGGCTGTTTGGAGATACGATGATGGGTGTGATGAGGCAGAGCCTTTTACTGCTCACCCTGGAATCACCCACTGCAGACACTGCTCTCCTTCTCTCAGCATCCCAGGGAGGAGCTGGACTCAAGAGCACAAGCAGAGTTTTGAGAACATGCCTAGTAGCCCTCTTCTGATGTCCAGGCATGTGGTCTTGTCCAGTTGTGGCCAAGTGTGAATGTGTTTGGGATGATACATTCTCCTGAGCTCCAGGACCAGGGCTGCTCTTACTTTGACAAGTGAGCAGCCCTCTGAAGTGCCTGTCCCTCATCATCCTTTGTGAGCTGTCTGACACCCTTGCTGAGCTCACCTGTCAGATGTGTGCATGGTCTTGTGTACTCTCATCCCTGAGGACTCAGAGTATGGTCACCTCAGCTCTCCTCAGCTAGTCATGCTTCATGGGCACGATCCTGCAGGCTCTACCTTGATGGCAGCAGATGTCAGGTCCATGTACCTCTGAGGATGTTCTCAGATCACTTCCAGGCTCAATGCCAGCACTTTGGGTGAAGAGGCTGGTCAGTATTTGGAAGCAGACGGGGTGGCTGCTTTAGCAGCAAATTGCTGTAACCCCTGGCATGGGGAGTGTGATGTGGAACATGAATTTCATCTTGTGTGCTGCTCCCAACAGTCATTCTCTGTGTTCTCCATTCCCAGTGGCAGTGTCAGGCTCACTACAGGTCTGCTTTGGCAGAGGTGAAGGGAAGAAAATATCTCCCCTGTGAGGGTTAAGAAGGGTGACTTGTGGGTGATCCTGCAGAGTATTCCTGCCAGCCCCCGATTCATATGCCTTGGCTGTGCTGAATGCTTTCTCTCGGTCCTTTTGGCAACCTCACAGTTAAAAACTTTACCAGTTTCTTTCTCTTTTTCCCTTCCTTCCTTTTCAGAGCTGACAGGGGCAAAATAAAGGCTCTATTTTTTTTTAAACAATTTTGTTCCTTCTGGGAGTGATGGAGCGAGAGTGAGTGAAGATTATAGCTCTGTGTGCCGAAGACCTTCATAATGGGGGGAGAAGCAGTGACATAATGGGAACCTAATGGCAGTAATTGGCCCTGGTTTTGACAGGGCCTATATCACAGCTCAGGAAAAAAAGAGATGTTTAAAGTAAAAATTTACACAAAATTATACGGTTTGGGGGGTGAAAACGGCTGTTTGGTTTTTATCTCTCTTTTTTTCCCACTCCTCTGGGGACATTGCCTTGCACTGTGTTTGTGTGTCTGTGTGTTTTCACGTCCATCACTTAATCAAAGTCAGAATGCGGGTCCCTGAACAAGAGAGCCCTCTGCACGGCACCAAGTTTTTAAAGCTCCGGGTCAGATGCTGAAAGCCGGCACAGCTGAAGTCTCCTTCAGGAGAGGTGGAACATGGGGACCCCACTGGGATTTCTCTGAGGCTTGGCCATGCCAAGGCTGGTGGCACAGAAAGTGAGGAGCATGGTGGGGCACAGAAGCCAGAGCAGAAAAGAGGGGCTATGGGCAGGGGTGTCTTTCTTGTTGCTGTGCACACCATGGAGTGAGATCCCTTCTACCTTTCTCCATCTCCACTTGTAGGGGCTTGAAGAGCCCCTTAAGCCTCACTCTCTTGTAACGGTCCGCACAAGCAGAGGACAGTGAAAAGGATGTACATCCAGCGAGAAGGATGGATGTGAAAAGGATGTACAGTGAAAAAGAATGTGCATCCAGGGAAGGGCAGCCCTGTGTCCAGAGGCTGCTCTGCCATCCTCTTAGCCCTCGGCTCACTGTGTTTCCTTTAATATTTACTCTGGTATGCAGAGAGCAGAGGTCCACAATATCTCACCCAACCTCCGACCCTTTGAACTTCCTTCCCTGAATGTAGCCACAGTTTCCCCAGCCCTAGGCAGCTCCTTGATCATCTCCCAGGATCTCTTGCTGCTGCAGTCCAGGTCATCTCTTCCTCTCTCCAGCACTGTGGTACTTGGGGACAATGTCTTTTCTCCAACATGGCCATGTCAACACCAGCCAAAGTAAAATGCTGCTCTGATCCCTTTGCAGGCTTGGACCACACTGCATGTTTTTTGTTGCCATTCACAGTGCAAGCTGAAGTCCAGCTTGATGTCCTCTACCATGCTCCAGGTTGATGTCCCCAAACATCACCCATGTCTTCTCTTTTGTTGCAACTTCCATGCACGTTTTCTTGCTCAACACATCTCAGTCAGCTTGTTTTCCCTTGGAATAGCAAAGGAATAGTGTGTGCTAATGAAAGGCTCTATACCAGGGGATTGCACACTTAGCCAGAAAGCGGCCAACCAGAGCTGTGACTGCAAACAGAAGCTTGGAAGTGTAGCACCACAAGCATTTGTGTGTGTCTGTGCAATTTTATATTCACTGCTTGGGACGGGGACTCAAACTCATACAAGACCCTGCAGGTGCCTTCAAGAAGTGAGTGCACCACACGTGGTTGTGCCAGCTCAGTGACGAAGTGCATCACTGCAGTTTGGATCACAAAGTTATTCTAGATGTTTCTAGACGGCATTGAGTGACAAATTCCTCCGTCTTTAAGCTGGATTTAGCACAAAGGGCTGCTGATCTTATGAACAAAAGATGTTCAGTTGGGATGCAGGTCTGCACGTTGGTTTGTCTGTTGAAAAGGTCCCGATTCTTTCACTCTCCTGTCTTTAGGACCTCTAAGTGTATGTAGTAAATCATCTCAAGGCTCGCCATGTCCATCGCCCAGTAGAAGCTGGACAATATTCTTCAAGGACTGACCCCAAGGGGGCAGCCTGGATGCACAGCAGGTACATTTATCCCGTGGGAATGGCCAAAGGGCACTTGTACAGATGTCTTGCCCCCATTCTGACTGAAATGAAACCAGTAGTTTTGCAGTAGTACAGTTTGAAAGAGACAAGGAGCTTAAAGTGGGATCTCTCAGTGAAAATGCCTGAGGGCTGTTGTTACACCTCTGTGTTATGGGATCAATAGTCATTTGGACCAGATTGAGCGGAGAAAAAACTAATCTCAGCAAGGAACATTCCCTGTGTAGCTGGGTTGTAAGTGGTGTGCCATGGTCCTGGAGAGTATCCTGGGCTAACTGGGCACTTGGTGAATTGGCAGGCCTCAGGTGGCTCACTCTGGTGTGATGTTTTGGGAATAAATAAATGCCTCTATCCTCTAAGCTGTGAGCAGTTGTCTGTTCATCATTGTAGTCAAGAGACAGTTATGACACAGAAGCTCTGTGCTGATCCACCAAGCCCACACAGATCACCCACTGCTGTGGTCTGCCTGAAGAAGGTCTTACCTTGGCCCAACCCCTGCAGCCATCTCAGCTCTCCACATCTCCCAGAGAGGACAGAGAATTTGCTTAACTCCAGTTGAGCACTGGCAGTGCAAAGTCCCAGCACCCATACTGCTGGCTGGTTGTGGGGAAGAGGAGTCCTTTTAACACTAAAGGCTGAGCATAGCCCTAACTTTTCCCAGTGCTTGCTTTGCTTTAGTCTGGGGTACCTCTGCCCACCCCACTGTCGAGCTCGTGTGTGAGAATGTGTGTGCCTGTGCGCATGCACCTGACTGACCTTAAACAAGTGTGCAAAACTCGTTTGCCTTCCCGGCTCAAAGGCTGCAATAGCTGCTGGGGACCTTGGGGGCAGGGGGAAGGCAACATCTGTTCAAAACAAAACAGTGCCTCCTGCTAAATGGCCTAGAAAGCTCCTGCAAGTGGGGTGCTGGGTGGAGACTCCAGCTCTGGGAATGTTTTGTCTGGAGGAGCTGGGATTGGAGGTGGGTGTCCATGGGGGCTCCCACATCCTGAGAATGAGCCACATCTGGGGAAGTCGTTTGGCTGGTGCTGATGATTCCCCAAGTGCTCTTGGCTTTAATGACTCGTGATGCCGCAAGAAGTGGTCCTGTAATGGCCATTCCATGCTTGGCCAAGGGGCACGTGCTCTGCCCCCACACCGGTGTGTTTTCTCATTCCCGCAGGGGGACCAGCACCTTCCGCTCTCCAACTGCCCCAGGCAGGGCCACCTGGGGACCCCAGTGCCTTCTGGGAGGGGTCTGGGAGATTTGCAGGTTGCAGTAAGGTGTGCTGCTGGTGGCCATCCAGGTGTTTGTTCTGGCTCTGCTGTACCCATCACCAGTGCTGGACCGGTGTTAATTCTCCCTGCACGCAGAGGGTTCAAAGGTGCTGGCTGAGCTAGGAGGTAGATGCAGACCCAGGAGCGTAAGTCTGAACATTGATCTGCTGCTTGTACTGGGAGGGAGGAGGGCAGCACCCTGACCTGGAGCAACAGTCTTGGCTGTTCCACTGCCTGGGAGCTGGATTTTCCGTGAGGATGCTATCTATGTGTCATTGCCTATAGGAGGGCTGGCCAAGCCCCAAGACACCAGCACCACGCTTGCCTGCTGGAACTTGTGTGGGACCAAGCACCCCCAAGCATGGCCCTGTGCTCACATAGCCCTTCTTACTGTGCAGCTGAGAGGCAGTGATGGCACTTGTCCCCCTTGTCCCTGCCAGACTTCCACAGATTTCCATTCAGAAAAGTCCCTGCTTTGGACCTTGCACCCTTCACATAGCCTGTAGAAATCCAGGTGATCCTGTCAGCAGCTGGCCAGGCCTGCCCCTGTGGCCATTTTCATCTCTTCTCAGAAAGGAGAATTGCTGTGGGACTTGTCCTGCTGGGAAGCACATTAGAGATCTGTTTCATCCAGCACCTTGCCTACAATGGTGAGCAGAGCTCAGTACTCCAGCAAGAATCTAAGTGCTCTGCTGTTGACAGTTTGGGGTTATTCCCCTCCAGCTCTTGTGCCACTCACTAATAGACTTCAGCTGAAATCCCCTGGCTGCATGGCAAAACCTAAGACAAAGTTCCCTTGACTGGAAGTTGCCTACTTCTGGTTTGTTGTCCAGTAGCCATGCTGCTCCTGTGGCTTTTCTACTGTCCAAGTAGAATGGTCCCTGACCACCATTATTCCTCCATGGGAGGGTTTTGGTGGGCCTCAGTGTACTTTCCAGTGGTATGTGCATATAGGGGCTGGCACTCTGCCTTCCTCTGGTCAGCCTTGGCACAGAAGCTGAAGCCCAAGAGGAGCCAAGGATAAAGGAGTTAGCACTACACAAAATGTGTATCCCAGCTCTCCTGCAGCCTCTGAGGATGCTGCTGACCTCACCAGGTGTGTGGGGCTGCAGTGGGCTGACCCTGTAGCACTGCTCCAGTCTCTCAACCCCAGAGAGCTGAGTGCCATGGTTGAATACCCACAAGTCAGTTTGTGTGCAGACACAATGTTCTTCAGGCTCCAGCTGTGGTGAAGGATAGAGAGGCAGGGTCATTTCCTGGTGCCTTCTGCGGTGCTTCCATGTATTTTCTCCGTGGTTGCGCTGGTTTGAGAGTCTGCTGCAGTCTGTTCCCACCTTTGCTATCTTGACAGTGTCCAGATCTGTTTCTGGAACAGTCAACCTGCACGGTTGACTGTCTCTTTCTTCCATGCCTCCTGCCCCTGGCGTGGGTCACCTTCCTTTGGTGGGTTCTCCCACTTCCCACGCAGACCCTGGCAGAAGGTTTGTTTTCATGCCAAACCAAATGCAAAGCCAGGACAGAACTATCAATGAGCTTTACGTGTGCATTTAGGCCACTTGCAGGGCTCGGACCCTGCTCAGCCCCAGGTTGCAGCATCCGGTATCCCATCCTCGCAGGAGCCGGTCCACCATGCCAGTGGGGAGCAGGGAATTCCCTCCCCCTGGCTGCCTTGTGCAGCAAGCGCTCATAAAGCCGCAGGTGTGGGATGTTTGTTATTTAGTCTACAGCCTGGTATGTGACAGTTTCTTTTCTACTCAGAGTGGTTTCAGATAATTAGTACATTATGATTCCACCACCTTGAGTGGGGGAGAGAGGAGGGGGCAGCCCACCCTCAGACTACTTGTAATTTCACATCCTGTGTTTTATGGACCCGAACTGTTCGGGGCGGGGAGTTGGATGAGGGGGATCAGAGAGCAAACAGCAAGTCCTTCCCCCACCGTCACCATGCACCAAACCCTGGGGTTGTTAGAGTGGCCAAATGTTATTTTGCAGAGTTGTAACCATCTTAATTCAGAGATGTTTGTTTGCGCTTTCTTCCCTTTTTTTTTTTTTTTCCATTTTAAGGCTTGAATGCCTTAAAAAAGGAAGAATGAAAAACAAGATGCTCTTTCTCCCGGCCTGTCCGTGCTCCCCTCTGCCTTTTTATTACATGCTTATCGCTTCTTTCCCTCCTGCTTTTGAAATTGATTTCCTTTCCTTTCTCCCCTATTCAGGGCCTAAACGCTGAATGTTCGATATTTCATTTGAGGCCGCTAATCGCATTACCACCCTTGACGTTTTACAGATATCATATTATGGGCGCAAATTTGGCAAATTATTAGCGTTGTAATGTATAGCTTGTCAAAGGTATTTAAGACACTAAGAGCCCTGGGCTTATCAGGGTTCGCAGAGAGCTCTCGTTGAGCTTTTGAAATGCAGAGAGCCGGTTATAAAACACACTGTGACTCTCTTTTCAGCTTGTAAAAAAAGAGAGTGTGAGAGAGAGAAAGGAGGGGGGAAAAATATCATCCATCTATCAGGGTCTTCTAGGGCTGATAACAAGCAAAATTCTTCTCTGTGGTTTTCACTGGAAATGTGAGAAGCTTTTAAAACATTTCACAAGCTGTCTGGGAAAGAGGAAAAAATCTTTATTGAAAGGATGTAGCAATCTTTTTACTGAGGTCTATTTATCTCCTGGGAACAAGCTGTAAGTAGGAGTTCCCCTCCCCGTGACTGGAGGGATTTGGGGGGGAAGATCGGGGTCCTTCAGTGCTTCTGTGGTGACTCCTTCTGGCCCAGCCTGGGATGCTGGGGTTGGAAATGGGTCCCAGCAGCCCTCCTTCACCCTGATCGGCCGGGATGCTCCTTCCACAACCCATTTGCCAGCCGCAGGAGAGAGGATGGGGGAAACCCCTTCCTTGGTGTCCCAGAGCAGCTTCAGGGTAGGCAGAGCAGGACAAGAGACAGTGTTGGCATTTGCTCAGTGACCCTCTCCCAAGGGGAGGTGTTTCCTCTACGTTCAGTTTATTAAAATGGTTTTAAGTCCTTTTAAAGCCCTGTGGGGGATTTGTGCCTTTCCTTAGTGTCGAGATGTGAGCGTGTGTGTTCCCCCCTCTCTTTTCAGACCGAGGGAGGAGGGGGTATGGCAGCGTTGGGTCACATTTTGCTCCCAATATTGTGATGCTAACAAGCTGCGGAGTTCGCCAAGGCGAAGCGGGGTGACAGGGTTGGCGTGATTCACTCCCCGCTGGCAGCAGAATGGATATCATGTGTCTTATTACAGAGTTAGACAGACAGAGCCCCACCACTGAGAGCTGTCAGTCCTGCCTCCGCTTGACAAAAACAAGCCATAAATAAGCAAATGCTTCACAGCAAGGGGGCTTGTGTGTGCGTGTGTGTGTGTGTGTGTGTGTGAAAGAGATGGAGAATGGCTCTGTGTGAAATACCCATGGCGGGCTGCATTTGTAACCCCTGTTTGTAGGAGGGAAAATGGGTGGGATTTATGCCACTGGGTCTCCACAGAAGAGAACGTCTGCCTTCCTATTGCCTTGTGTAAGTGTTTGGAAACATGACCTTGTGTACACCAGGCAGTGCACATCTGGGTCAGAGCGTGCTAGCACAGGGGGTGTGCAAGCATGGTCACAGCAGTTAGTTTAGGAGGCAGTATCAGCAGGAGGGGTAGCTGGGGGGTTCCTCTTGCAGAGGTATTTCGCTGGGAGGACACAGTGGGATGCTGAGGTTGATGGAAGCTTTAAAAGTACCTGTTGCACACTCATGTGGGCCTCTCTGCAATGCTTGTGTGCTGGGAAGATGCAAAGCGGTAGGTTTTGGGAGCACAGAGCATCTCTGAAAAGAGCTGAGCATGGGGACTAGTTGTGCATAGGCGAAGTGTCGTGCACGTAGGTGAAGTGTCCATCATGTTCAGCAAGCTCTGCCATCATCTGTTAAGGTAGGAGGACATGCAGTTCTCAAGGGCAGAGAGCCTGTCTTGTCTGGGGCAGGAAGGGTCCATGATCTTGTCAGAGATTTTCTAAGACAGCGTAAGTGAAGGACCCTGAGTCCATGCTCCTGCATGTGTCCTGTGATGGTTGCAGCCATGTCACCCATCCCTCCCGGGCTGAAACAGGGATTAGCACTTGGTGCCCTGTCTCTTCTGGTGAGTACAGCAGGTTTTCCTGGCAGCCCCGTGCAGCCCCCTCTTCCACTGCGGGTGCTCTGCCATTCACATCCTCCCAGCAGCTTTCAGCCTCTTCTCATTTTGTGGTGCCCTGGGGGTTTCCAGTGAAGGTGTAGAGCCCACATGCAGAGCACTATTTGATCCTCAGTTCACTTTTCTTGTTCAGCATTCCTGGGTAGCTGAGAGGTAATCCATGGACCCCCGGGGGCCACAGACCAAGGGCTGCAAATCACTGCGCTCCGCTTAAGTCTGTCAGGTCTTGTAACTGCCCCTGTGCCTGTGGGAGGGCAGGGGATGCTGTCCTCTGACCAACCAGATAAAGCAGTGAACCACAAGATTTCCATGACTTTCAGTGCCATACAGAGCTGGTCAGCAGCCCTGTGGCACGAAGCAGTTTTGGGACAGTGGTACAGGCTGGAAGGGCAGAAACATCAGCCACAGGGCAGGCAGCAGTGCACAGTCCAGAGAGGTGCTGGGAGCTGTGGTTTGTCGATTCTTGCAGACTGCTGGTGCAGTGATGGGAAAGAAAAGATGCAGCAGAATTTGGGCAGGGATTCTGGGTTGGATTTGGCTCCTCTGAGGAATTTGCCTCATTGCTGGCAAATGTGCCAGGCAAGCCCTTACCACGTCAAATGAAGCTACTTTTCTCTGGTCTTGGTCCTTCTACCTTAGAAGAAGGCAGTAGGAAAAAGGTATTGCCCTGTCATTGGTTGATTTCTGCTGAGTTGAAGTCCTTAGGGCTCTGGTCCCATTGCCCTAATAGACAGAAATTTGTTTGATTTGAACATGGAGCCCTGGGCTCCCTTCCCGTCTCAACCTCCTAAGGATGCAGCATTCCCCCTCTCTCTCATATGAAATGGCGCATCGGTAAGTGCTACTTAAGAAAACACATGTTTTCCCCCTTGAAAGCAGCCCCCCCACTCCCCCCTCACACCAACACCTTTCTTTATTCGACCCAAACCTCACCAAGGGGAATTTGCAACAACTGCGGTGATAAATCCGCCCGCAGATAATTGGCAAGAAAACAACACTTGTGCAGTATATAACGTTTTATGGTTGTTTCATGTACTTTATTATAATACTAATGAGCAGTTATATATCAGGAGCTAACTGCACGCCGGATTAGCTTGTTAGCATGATATGAAACGGCAGAGCAAATAGTCCAGTCTCCCTCACCCGCGCGCCCTCCCCCTACCCCTCGTTCCCATTTGCACTGAGTAATTAGTATGCAAATTAGACCCCGGGACCACACAAGTTCTAGTATATTACAAGGGCTTTATTATGCTCTTGTGAGTAGATGATGGAAGCGGCCCATGACAGTGTTTATCTCACTACCTCTCTCTCTTTTTCTCTCTCACATACATTGGCAGAGAGTAAACACACACTGAGCCGGGCCCCGTACCATTATGACTCCCTGAAGATGCCACCAGCTTGCCTTTATCCCGACGACCAGAGTTAAGAGCCTCCTCTGGAAACACCATAACAATGATGTTAATAATAATAATAACAACCCTGATGATGGTGATGCTAAGAGCAGCCTTCGCTCTGGCAGTCATGGTGATGATTGCAGGAGCAAGAAGAAGGATAAGAGTGAGCCGGAATGAGCTCTTTTTCACCTGGATCATGCTGCAGAGGAGCAAGGGTTGGCCTCAGTTTCCAGCCCTGCAGGGATATCCTGCTTTCTTGAGCACGGGATTATGGTGTGTTAACTGCTCTTGATGTGTGATGCTCAGAGCGGAGCATCTTTATAGTCTTTGGTGATTTCCAAGCTACTGAGCAATAGATCTCAGCTGAAGTATGCTCCTGGGCTCCTCTCCCCTTACATTTTGTGTACACCATTCTTGGTGTACCACTTTCTCTTTTTCCCTTTATTTCTCACTGAGGTGGTCTTCAACCATATATCTGGTAATGGACAGACCTTCCTGAATGTAAGTGCCTTCCATTTAAATTAGACCAAAAGGCACCGACAGCATCCTCTGTCTCTGCTACCAGCATGACTCATGTCACTGAGGCACAGACTGAAGTCAGTCTCCATGATCCATGGGTACTGTGCTGGCACATTGAATATGGTGCTGTACTCCTGCCCATAGGAGCTAGCTTGGATGCCCACTAGCTTGGGTGCCCACTAGCTTGGGTGCCCAGCACTTTATTGAGCTATTAGTTATAATTTCTGGTTGTCATAACCAGGGCTGATGCCAGTCTGGTCACCTGGGTGTGAATGCATACAGTCTCATTCCCACCCCTAACCCCAACAGCTCTCTTCAGGTCTGAGATCTGGTGTCTCACTTCCATGGGGTTGAAGTAATGAGTGTTGAGGAGCTGGTAGGGGTGAAGGAATGGAAGGAATCTCAATGAAACAGCATGTTGAGCTCCATCTCAGAAATAAGCAGGATTTTGCCTGGAGAATTTTCCCTAGGAAACCCTGGCTGAGAAGCTCTTGTGCTTTGACTGAAAGAAGATGTATGAGGAGGCATATGTGCCTTGTGGAAATGGAACCTCCCGCAGTCACCATAGTGCTTCTGCCGGTGCCTAGGACTTCATGAAGGTGTGGTAGAATCAGACGTTGGGCCAAGGGTGGGGGCAGAGAGACCTGGATCTGTACCAGACTCTGTGCTAGGCTGCCCATGGGGCAGGGCAAGTGTGGCAGCCATCAGGTGTTAAGTCATCTCTGGGAAGCTGCCTTTTTGGGGATCACTGCCAGCGTTCACTTTGGTTTGTTCCCATTCGCATAGTTTTTTTTTTCTCATCCTGGGAGCTGACCATCCTGGATGTTTGCTGTTGTGGGGGACACAGAGAAGGAAAACTAGAGGGATGGTTTGCTTTTCTGGAGGTGTCTTCTCAGGGCTTAATGCTGAAGAACTTTATGCAAAAGGAGAGATATCCTGAAATCCCAGAGCAAAAAAAGATTGGCCACATACATCCTGAGCATAAGCGAAGGGCAGGGGAGGATCTGTAGAGGCGGCAGTTTTTGTAAAGCGCTGAAGTGCCCCACACATCACGCCCTGACAGGCCCTGATGTTAGCTCCCGGAATGGATCACAGGAGACTCATTAGAAAAAACAAATATTATCACACGCTGAAATGATTTATGGAGAAAAATGAAAAATTTTGTGTTGTTGCGTCCTCGCTCCCTGGCTCTCCTTTGCTTTCGCTCAGGGAAGTTATTTATGGCAGCGGGCCCTTAACAAGAGCAAGGCAAAGCGCCGAGCCGCTCGCTCCTGCAAACTGCCTGCATTTGATTTTTATTAGCGAGTTAAAACTTCCTTCTTTTCACCTCCCCCCTTCCCCTCGCGCGCCTTTATTATCCTGGACTAACCGAAATGCATTTTAATGCCTACTACTTGTGCTTTTAATAGTGATCCTATCGCCACCCCAGCAGCAAATAAAGTGACATAGATGGGGGGAGGAAGGCCGGACAGACAGCCGGGCAGACAGGAAGGAGTTACAGCCCGCGTGCGCTCGCTCCTCGGCTGCTCGGCGCCGATACCTTCCCAGTAACCCGAGAGCTGTTTTATTGTCGGACCAGCAAATGCACACCCAACCGGTCGCTGCCGATGTGTTCACAGCCCCAGCAGCTGCCGCTGTTGAGGCCAGGAGTGGGCAGTGCCTCGGCACGTGGCATTGGGTCCCTGAGAGGTGGCTGGTCCTCTCCTCCCATCCGTGACCAGAGGTGGTGGGTGGGAGGCACCACAGTTCCTGTGGGAATGGCAGACCCTTTGCATCATATCTGTGACCAGAGGTGGTGGGCAGATCTGGAGCTTCCCCCGGGCTTTGCAAGTGTCCCTGGGTGGGGGCTCCATGCCCTAAGCTCTGCTGCCCATGGGGAACAGCCCAACAACTTCCCAATCAGGGCCCTTAGCTCCCAGCCTCACACAGGATGCTCCTTCACCATGGCTTCACTTGGAGGGTGAAGATGGAGGGGCTGGTGCCTTTCCCCTCTGGGACATAGCCTGGCCACTGGAGCAATTTTCCTGGCCTCAACTCTGCCAAATTACCACCCTGAACTGTGCTCAGTAGGAGAACCCTGGCAGGGGTCAAAGCCAGCCTCCAAGCTGCCATCCCCTCCACTCAGTTGCTAAGTGTCTTCAGAGCCACAGTGACTATGCCAGGCCTTGGTCCCCCCCAGGAACTGTCTGGGTGGCTGGACAGATCTGTTCTTCCCTGTCCAAGCATCCCCAAAGTGGCAGGATAAACTTTCCGGAGCAATGGTTATCATTTGGCCTTTCTCTCCACTCCCTCACTGTGCGGGTCTTTTCACATGAGCTCAGTCCGGGTGTCCTCTCAGTCAAGGGGTCCTCCCAGCCTTGGCCACAGCCCTTGACAGTTGCCTTTCTGGTGGTGTCTAGGGCTTTCAAGGGAGCTGGGATCTCTGCACTGGTTAATGCCCGCTGACACCTGCAGCTCCTCAGCTGGTGCTGCTGGCTGGGGGAGGTGTGGGGAGGGGGGATCGTTGGTGGCATTATTATGAAGAGCTCAGCAGGCCTGGGGCCATCCATTGTCCGGGTGGCAAATAAATAAATGGAAGAAAGCAAGTCTTTCCTATGGCTCGGCAACGGGAGGTTAACAGCTGGACATGACATGACAAATTGAGCATTTTTTTTCCCGCAGGGGCTGATCCCAGCAGCTTGGTGTGAGGAGGAGGGATGAGGGAGAGCAGCTGAAGGAGGGGAGGGAGAAATTGGCTGGGTGAGGGTCCCACTGCCTTGTGGAAAGGCTTTGTCCCAAGCCAGCCACCTCCCTCCCCACCAAGCCAGGGCCCCAGTTCAAGTCTCTAGAAAACACATTATGGGGGAACTGCCCTCCAGAAGGGAATCCCCATAGCCAAAACACACGCCTTAACCCTGCGCACCTGATTCATACCACGACAGGTCCCTGCAGCCAGCCCCCATGTTATGTCCCCCCTCTAGCACAGCTTCGCTCCGAAATCAGGCAGCACAGTGCCTTTTAACGGCCAATAAAACCCAGAATTCTCCAGAAGGAAAAGCAGGGAAATTAATCAAATCGTGGATCTGCTGTGAATTACGTGCTCACCTCCCATCTGCCCGTTCAGCCGGCTCACCTTCCCCTCCCTGCCTGCAGCCCCTTCGGCTTGCGGCAGGAGGGAGCCTTTATGGCTGCGCCTGGAGCCCTTGCCATTTGTCGTGGGCTTAATAGAAAATGTGTTAAACATACAGGAAATGGCCCAAATGTTACCAACACGTCTAGTTTGCTTGATTTGTTTCTTCTTTTCGCGAGTGGCAGGGAGTGGTTGGTTTTATTTAGAAATTATGGGATCCATTGGCAGCTGCCTTGTCCCCAGGATGGTCCTTCCTGGAAGCCTCTGCTGAGATGGTGCCCCTGACTGAGTGTGCTGCTGGTGGCAATGATGCCTGTCACACCAAATGCCATCCCTGGTACTTTGGTGAGCTGGGGTTTTTTTTGAGGCTTCTCCCCTGGCATTTCCACCAAACCCAGTCTCCCTCCTCTTTGAATGGTTGCTGCACTGCATGTCCAGTGATGGGGTCCATGGGCCCCTCCTTACACTTTACTGTCTCCTCCCTGTCCCAGCATGTGGGCACCTTGGGCCTGGCCTGCCTCCATGACTTTTATTCCCACCCTTGTGCCTCCCAGGACCTGCCGAGGACCTTGGTGCCTCCAGGAGGGACGGTTGCAGCTCTTTGGAGGGCCTCCATGTCCACACACTATTCTGTCCAGAGTTGCTCGGCAGCCCTTTCTGTACAGCCACTCTTTGCAGTGCATTGACTTGCTGAAGGCTTTGGGAGACCTGGAGCCTGCTCTGTGCCACCTGTGAAAGCCAGGGGCAGTTAAGGGTCTCGATAGTCAGGCTTCACTGAGCTCCCATCACTGCATGGATGTGGCTGGAGAGGAACTGCATTCTCTCACCCATCCCAGCTGATGTGCCTGGGACCCAAATAAAGTCTTCTAGAGCAGCAAACGTGACCCAGGCTACCCAGCAGAAGTAGCCAGGATGTTTTTTTCTGTGTGGTGGACACCAGTGGAGCCCTTGCCTTGACTGTCGTGTGGACAGGCCCAAGGGAGCTGAAGCCATGGTGGGTGGTCAGGAGGGAGACTCTATAAACCCCATCAATCTCCTCCTCTGGCTCCCATACATCTGCTTGCAAAGGGAGGGGGAGGCAATAACCTGGCTATCCGCTCACCATTGGCGCTTTGGGAGGTGGAAGGGGGAGGAAGGGGGGAAACGCCAGCCCCGATCCCTTGGCAACTGCGGGCTGAAATATTAACTGGAAGAATGTGCCCAAGACTTGGCCCCCGCACTGGCCTGCTCCAGCACTGTCTCCTGGGGGGGGGAACAGGGAGGGGGCAGCCTGTTTGCACAGTCCGAGTGTCAACTAATTAATAGGAGTTTATAGGAACATTTCCAGGGCAGCTGGCTGAGGAGCAGTGGAGTAAGCGCCCTGCATTTCCTGAATCCCGGCCATCACCCAGTGCTCTTCAATGCATCTTGGAGAGACAGGAGCTGATTGGATGTGCTCGGGGGTCTGCATGACCAAAGCAGCTCAGCTGGTCACTGCATTGCTCCTTCATATCTGTGTTGCCAACATGCAAAGGGGTGCCCATGGCTTGTTCTGCACACCTCTTCATTGCATGGACACACTTCTCTTCCCAGAGTTTTGAAGTCCCTGTTGTATGACCCAAATGAGTAAATTTGTTGATATGTGTCCTACAGTAGTTCCCTGAGCACCCATGCTCGGTTGAGGAGCAGCAAGTTTCACATTCTGCTCTCTGTCCTCCAGGGTACAGGTGTGGATGTCTCCATTGCAGACCGTAATTTCTTGTGTTTTCTCAAACAACGTAAAAGATGCTTCCTGGGAAGTGCATATGCTCCCAACAGTGTGTGTGCTGGATGGTTCCCTCAGAGCACCTCTGTTGCTTCCTCTTGTCTTGACATCAGACTGTGTTGACATCAGTGAGAGGCTTTGCTTGTATATCTGTCTCAATGCATAGCATGTTCCTTGGGACAGCTCCCCTCCTGTGCTTCACCTGGTCATGGTGTAGGGATCTTAACAGAGGCAATCAGGATGGAGCTGTCCTGGGATAGGGAAGGGCACAAGCTGGGGGAGCACCCTGGGGTGCCCCACAGAGAGTGAGGCTGGAGACCCATGCTCCAAGCATCCCTGAATTTAAGGCCTACCTGGCTGTGATCTTTGAACAAACCAATAAATGAAGTGTAATAACCAAAACAGTGATTGTTTTCCTCGCAGTAGCTGTGGAAATCTCTCCCGGGGGAGCATAAAGCTGCCAGCCTCAGGTTTTAGATCACAATCCCACTAACCTTCCTGTCCCCTGGGCAATAGTGTACTGCTGCTGCCCTCAGAGCTAGGCTCTATTTATTATATATACTGGCCTCTGTGTGTGGCAGCGTGTTCGTAAAGCCTGATTGAGCTGTAAGGAAAAGTGCACTCAGGGGGGAGGAGGAGACAAATGCCTGATTTGGCCTGTCCTAAATATGGGCTTATAACCTCTGTGGGTGCTGCCAGAGGGTTCAAGTCGGTCATCCAGATGTGGCTCCTGCTGCACAAAGGTGTTCCTTGATAGCCGTCTTCCATGGAGGACCACAGTTGTCTCTGCCATTGTAACCACCGCTGAGGTGCCTGAAGGGCTGCAGGAGCACAGCAGGACTTGAACAGCTTTCTCTGAGCTGGTGGTTTGCCCTTTGCAAGGATCTGCAAAGTCCAGCTTGGAGAAATCGAGACCCCTGACCATGCAGGTGCAGCTTGGAGCAGCCAGCAGATGGGACCCCAGCATGGGTGGTGATGCTGAGTCCAGAGCCTGCAAGGTGGTGTAGCCACTGGATGGTAATGAACCATTTTGGGTGTGTCTGAAATGATAGTTACACGTAGCCTGGACCAAAATCACCTGCAGGTGTTCGCCTTCAGGTGACAGATGGAAAACCAGGTCACCATGGGAAGGACAGTGTTTTGATCTCCTGACTGTGCAGATCTTTGGCCCTGGGCTTGGAAAAACCTCATCAGAGTGGCAGACATTAGCAGAGACCCATGTCCTACGCTGTTCAACCTCACTTGCATGTGCTGGAGACCTTTACAATTACTATGCTGCAGGGTGAGGATCCACAGGGAAAACCTTGGCCAAAGAGGGAAGAGGAGATTCTACGGGGGTGCTGTACTGGCTTGTGGGGGTGTTTGTATCTGTGCACAAGTGTACACAAACATGCCCAGCAGTGTTCAGCTGTGTGTTACAGATCTGGTATTGCTCAGCTCTGGGAGCAAATCTTCTGTACCAGTGCCAACAGCCATCTGGTGTGGGTGGCTGAGGGTCACAGCACTGCTCCTCCATCCGGTGAGTCGCCATGGAGCTCAACAGAGCCTTTACTAGACATTCCTATTTCATATTGCTCACTTTATCTGGTTTTATACAAATGTTAACTGAGGCTGTGATAAAATAGGAGACAAGATAGACAGGGCCCAGTCAACCTGCTGGGGGATAGCATGACCCAGGAAAGCCCCAAAGGACAAGCAAGACACTGTTCTCCACTCCAAAACCCCACTGTGAGTTGAGCACTGGCTGTAATTACCTCTAGGTTCTGGAAGCATTTACTCCTGGATCAGGACTTGGTGTTTCAAAGCCATCTTCAGACCTACATCCCAAAGGTCACCCTCCTGGTATGGCTGGCAGCAGGAATGCACTCCAGCAAACAATGTGGCTGGCAGTTGCTGGAGTCATCAGTGTTTCCCTGCTTGTCTTGATGTGGTTTCTACTGCAATGTCTTTGCTAGGTGAGAGCCCAGTAGAGACTGACGTGGCAGCTGGCAGACTGGGAACGACAAGGCTGCCCCAGCCAGTCAAGAAGGGGCACAGTGGTACAGCACAGACATAGTTACTCTTCACTGGGTTAACAGAGACCTATAAGATCTTTCATTTTCCAGGAATCTGCTCCCTCCCCCTACATTTAGCTTTCCTATATAATATTCCATGCTGTAGCCTATAAATGCTGCTCTGAGCCCACAGCCTGATTGAATTTGGAAGCCTTTGTTTACAGATGTCTGGCTGTACAGGGGTATTTATTGAATTTTCCATGAAATGTTGCTCCTCTAATGCTGTAAAGCACAAGCTGCCCACATCAGAGGAGCTGCGTGTTAAGGGATCGGGTTTCGCAGAGATGCATTGCTCTCCCCGTTGCTCTCCCTCGACATCCTTTCCCCTGCCAGGGGAGGAAGGTGGGTGCTGGAGTCCGTGCACAGCAGGGATTAAAGGGGACTCTGGCCCTCGGGAACAGGAGAACTGTCTGTCTTGTGCTCCGGGACTGGATGGTGCATTTGGTCCTGTGAGGCAGCAACTCCAGCCACATGTAATGCAGCCCAGCCAGTGCTGTGGGCAGAGCAACTCTCTGCAGGGAAAAGCAGCAGCCAGGTCTGCTGGTGGGACTGCAGATGGGTCTGATTTTGGGCTGTTACAAGTACTGTACTGGCTATTGATGGCTCTAAAGAGACCTTGATGGCAGACAAATGTCATCAGGGCTTTTTTGTGCCTTCCTTTGAGGCCTGAATTGTTGGGAAACAGTCAAAATAGTGGATAATTAATTAAGATGTCTCTTTGGTTGCTGTCCCTTCAGTCCATCTTTCCTTCCTCATCTGATCTACTGGTGCCCCACAAGAAGAAGGCTCTTATCAGGAAAAGAAACAGGATTTTCTTACTGGGAGATCTTTGTGAAGCCCCTCGGAGCATCCTCTGACCTCAGCGCGTAATTTTTAACCTTTGTCTTGGGAGGGAAATGAGGGAGAGCCTGGTCTGTGAAGGACACATCCGGGACCTGCCATTCTTGCAGTGGTAGCTGGAGGAATGTGTCTTCCTTCCTCATGAGGGAAAGTACAAAACCATCTTGCAAAACTCTGGGTCAGGAGCCCCAGGATCTCTGATGTAAAATAAATGATTCTCGGGAGAGAGCATGTGTTCACCATGTTAGAAAAACAAGCCCCCTGCAAACAGCACATACCAAACTCTGCCCGGAGGAAGGGACTTCAAGGGTGGACGGAGGGAGCAGTCTGAGCATCAGAGCACAGCCTGCCCCCCTCTCCCAGGCTGGATCTTCACACTGGTCTGAGGAGGAGGCAGGAGGGATGGGGGCTTGTTTTCTCAGATTTGATTGGTTTATTTATGTTTGGTCCAGGCTCCCATCTGGTCCAACTTCAAACAGGGGCTGCTGCGAAGTGTGGAAGCCACCAAGAGAGAATCTGCAAACAACAGTTGTGCAAAGTATATAAATATTTCTGGACATAAAAATGACTGTGTCTGAGGAGGGATCAAATTGAGCTGTGGTGGAGGGTTCCCTGTCCTTCTTGAGATAAGTCCTGGAGAGTGGCTGGAGCAAGGAGAAATATGTGCTTATCTACAGTTTACATGTGCATGTGCAAGGGCAGAACCAGGCCTGCTGAGTGCTGCTGTGCTGGAGACTGCAAGGCAAGGAGAGGACAATGAGGAAGTCTGTCTGTGTGTTCCAGATTTAATAGTCGGTGTGCAAAAATGTCCACTGATTTGGGAGGCCAGAATTGGATTTTGGGCTTGTAATTCATTGAAAAATCCAGCATGATCTGTCTCAGCTCCCAAAATATAGCAGCTGCATTTGAAAAGTTTGGTGTAGATGCTGGACATGAACCTTTAATTGAAGATAAGGAGAAAATCCAGTTCTGTTCACAATGGCATTTTGTGCTGTTTGAACAGGAATGAGTATCTGGGCCAGCATCTTTATGCATCCCCGAGCAATGCAACTGAGGCCTTCAGAACTGCCTGCTGGATTGTAAATCAGATCAGCTCAAAGATTATAGTTTGGATGGCGTTCCTTCAGGGAAAAACGGGCAATGGCTGGTGTTATGCCTGGCTTAAGACAATGTCTGAGTTGGTGATGCTGAAGAGGACGTGAAGGCTATGCAGAGGAATTTGTAGCGTATGCTGCAATGGAGGGAACTGCAAACACCACTGAGGACAAAGAAATAGTGTCAGGGTAGAGAGGACAGTGCATGCTGGGAGGGGATGCTCAGGTGTAGGAGCAGTATATGGCATTCCCAGATGCTTTTCTCAGTATTCAGGTAATGGTCCTTCCTTGTGCGAAGTAATGTGTATTTCTTGCTGGGATGAGGAGAGGGGCGAGGAGAACACAGCCACCTCTGTGGACTCACTGATACATTTGGGAACATTTGGGAGTGATGGGTCTTATGGGGTTCACCAGGAGCGTGCCAGCCCCAGACAAGGCATTCTTCATGCTGCAGTTCCCCTGAGGCTAAGCTGTCCATTGACCTCTGACCACAGGGACTGGAATCAAACCACATGGGAGAAACCCAACCAGGGTGTTTGTTCTCAGATCAGATGAAAAATAATCCAAAAGCAGGTATTTCTTTAGTTGGGTTCCAGTCCAGGGTTGCAGGGCTGTTCCAGATCAGTGAATTGACATCTGAATGGTTTATGTTCCCAGGATTCAGAGGTTTTAATCTCTAAGATATCTCTTAACATTAGCACATCCAGATGTGCCACAGGCAGCGGCATGCATTTGTCCCTCCCTCAGGGAGAGCCAGGTGCCAACGGCTAACCATGGACAGGAGTGACATGGTGCCTGGTAGGATGCTGTCCTTTCCTCTGCTACAGAGCTGCCTGGTTGGTGTCCCTGCCTTGCTTCAAGAGGAACATGGCAGCCAGAGCATAGACTCAGCCAAGGGAAGGCATGCAGCTCTACCCAGGCTTGGGGATTGTTACAAACTATGTCGGGCGACAGAGTCAGCAGCAAGGCAAAGCCAGAAGGCCCCTTAGGAGCAGAGACAGTATGCTGAGATTCCCAATTTGACCCTTTTCCTCTTAGCTGGGACCAGGATCAGCCCCATGTGAGTTCTAAACACCACCACCCTGTGGTACAGCTCTGCTTCTCCAGGAGCTGTGACTCTCCTGTTGTGCAAGCACCAGCAGCCTCCCACATTGGGGCTCCCCAAAACTGGCAAAGACCTGGGCAAGTTCACTGGGAAGATCTCGGAGTTGAATTCAGCTGTTTGAGATGGAGAGTGTCTAAAATACATCCTGCCCACGCGGAGCCCTGGCCCAGCTGCCGGCAGCCGCTCTCTGCAGCGGCCCTCAGTTAAACCTGATCCCTTGCTTTAAGGGGCTGCCTGGTACTTAGTAGAGACCATAAATAGCAATTTATAAACGATCTTCACGCCGATTCCTCTGCCGCTGCTCAGACATCAAAGTCTATAATTCACGCCCTCCTGCGTCCTGAGCCTTGCAAAACCGGAGCCTTTGATGTGAGCCCCCCTCGGTACCTGCGTGCAGGGCCGAGCCTGGCTGGGCTGCGGGCATGTGCGCTGCGTGCAGCAAGGCGCCAGGCCCGCTCGGCCAGGCATTTTATAAGGTGTCTGCTGTCACTCAGCCTGTTCCTGAGCCTGTTATCCCCTTTGGCAGAGCCGCGTGGGACAGCTCTGGAACAATGGGAAAGGACCAGGGGGAGATTGCTGGGGGCAACGTCCAGAAAGCACCTGGCCTCTCCTTCCCCCCTTCCCCCCAGCACCTGCAAATTAATGGAAACTTCTCCTTCCAGTAGTGCTGCCTGTGCTGTTTAACAAGTCCAACTGTACGCTCTGAGGGCTAGAAACCAGCCTCACTTCTCAGGGTGCAGATGGCTCCCAGGATCCTTGCCCAGCCCAACTATTCTTCAGGAAAGGGCAAACACTGGTGCGAGAACAGTGTGGTGTGAACAGTCAGTGTTTGTATGTAAAGCGAGGCTAAAAAAGAGTTTCTGTAAGATGAACAGTTTTCTCTTCCTCATACATATGAAACTGCAAAATGGAGGCTCCATGCTGTGGTCAGGCTGAGCTCTAAGTGAGCTTTGTGGGACAGGTGTCCCTGGGCACGTCACCAGCCTGGCACGCTCTTCCTCTTTCTTCTGCCTCTTTCTCCCTCTTGTTTTTTTAGTTCCTAGAGCTATGGAGAGTAATTTCAAGATGTGAAACCAGTGCAGACTCTGGAGAAGGCACACATCTGTGGTCACATCCTTATTAAACCAAATGGTTGTTCAAGTGCAGCGTGCTTGTCTGTGGTACCAAAGTGTTGTGAGAAGGGAGAGAGAGAGGACTTAGGTCTGTATCCCTGATCATCTTCATCACTGCCAGTTCAGCCTCTTGGTCCCCACATGAGGGCCTGCAGGGTCAGGCACCAGAGCTGGATAAGTCACATGTAAAGCACAAATGAAACTCTGTCCATAAAAAAAGCTGCCTGGTGTGGTGTGAAATACTTTGTCTTACAAGCCAGACACTGCAAAGTTGATAGAGGCGTTTGGGGTGTTGGGAGGATTTCAATGTATTTTGCAGCTGGGATGGTTGTGGCTTTATTTATTTTATTTTATTTTATTTTATGCAAATGTCTGTAGAAATGTATTGAGAGAGTCTTGCATATGCTGTAGGCTGGCAAGTGGGGAAGAAAGGGCATGAATCATGCCACTCAGCTCTGTATTTAATCATATCAAACTGGTTTGGCTCTCCAGCAAGTCAACATATATTATCTGTGTAAAATAGGCATTTTACAGGACTAGGAGTCTAAATATCATTTATAAATATTTAATTCTACAAGTGATCTTTGCAAAAGAAGAATAGCTCTTCATTATCATACCTGTGTCTATTGAAATATCACCATTATTTATCATCCACTGTTGGTGCAGTGTCCCACTTGGGCCTGGAAGAGTTATTTTCTACTGGAGGCTACCACGGGACTGGTCTCATCCTTCTCCCCATACGAGGCACTGTTTGAAATGGGACACAGCCCTGGGTTGGGTCCCCTCTGCCCTGGCCCCCACTGCACCAGCGGGAGGGTCACACTGTAGAGGTGTTCAGTGACACAGTGCCTAAGCTTGGGAGAGCCTCGTGCCATCAGGCTCCTTAACCTTAGCAACCAGAGCTGCTGGAACCCTCTTGGTCAAAGAGCTTTCGTGGAGCACTGGTCACCCGCCTGGTTGTGAAAGTGCCCTGCTCTGCTGCAGTTGGACTGCTCCTATAGTTGCCAAAGTGAACCATAAAAAGCAGTGGCCTCCCCGCTCCTTCTGTCCCCATCCCCATCCTTGTGGCTTTCTGCCTGTTTAATCTCTCTGACATTCAGCCCAGCTTTGCCCTGCTCTGTTTTGACTCCTGACAAGCCTTTCAATTTGCTCTCCTCTCGGAAGAGCTGAGAAGCCATTGATAGCTCTCCCCCTGAATTACTGAACCTCAGTGTCGGGTTTCGGGCCCCAGGGAGCAGCCCCACACACCATTGATCTGTAGGGCTGAGGTTCATCCTGCTGCTGGCACACGCCTGTCCCTGGATCCCCAGGCAGACATGGCTCCCTGCATTCATGGCTTCTTGCTCTGCTGTGGGAGGAGACTCCCATCTTTTAGGGACAGGGCTTTAAAAGATGACACCTCTGGGGTGTGCATCCTGCACCATCATTCTCCCTGTATTTGACAAGGATGGGAGAAGACAGACTTGTTCGTGGCCAGCTTCCCATTTGTAACCAGCCTGACAGCTCAGGAACCTTGAGCCCTGTGTGTCCCCTCCTGTGAAACAGAGGTGTGCCATCAAGGTAGCACCAAGATCTTCTGTTGGAGCAGAAGGCCAGGAAAGGACAAAGGTTTAGTTCAGTTAGAGTAGGGGAACCTCTGACTTTGCTCTTCTTGGAGAAACAATCCTCCCTGGAGAAGACGCAATGACAGAGAGTATCTCATTTAAACCCTACTGGTGTCTTGCCCCAACTGCCCAGGACTTTCTTTTTGTCACTGCTGTGCAGACTGATCAGAAAGCAGACACCCTGTCGCACCAGAAATATCCTCGGTGTTTTCATACGCTGTACTGAATTGTTTTCCAAAGACCACGGGAATGTTTCTTGACAGGCTGCAGAAGACTGATAACGTTTTTCACCATATTTTCAACAGGATCATTATTCATCCCCTTTTTTCACTGCCATCCTTATGGCCACTGCATCATGAAAGAAAGCAGGGAGCAGGTAGCCCTCACACACCAGCCTGTGTCACCATGTGTGTCCCCTGGCACTGCTGGGCAGTGCTGATTACCCAGGAGAGGATAGATTTCCCATACTCCATCCCTCCCTTACCTAGATAGGGCATTTTTAGCCCCTGGCCACTCCATGGTCCTTTTCCCAGAGACTGGCAGGATGCAGGGGCATGGCAGGAGCCAGAGTGCAAATGCATTTCAGTAGGGGGGGAAAGGAAGGGCAAGTGTGGATTTTATTAAGTGATAACACATCTTCAAATCAGATTATGGGAAATTTTCGGGGGCACCTCAGCATTGATTGGCTGGGCCAGCATTGGTGAGGCTGTGTGGGAGCACATCGGAGCATGTGCAATCGGATCCCTTCCATTAGCCTGATCGATAGCCACCGTGTGGGGGGAGTGGGCAGGAGCGTGGACAAAACTGCATAAACATATACGCAGGAGCCAAGAAATCACATTACAGCCAAAGAATCCGAGCACAACATGGGTAACCCTTTCACCCCAGCGCCCAGGCCAGCATTAATGCTTTCAGGGCAGCCCTCTGTCTCCAGTGCTGGATCAGAGGATGACCAGGTTGTGGCTCGGTGCAACAGTAGGAAGCAGTGAGGCACTACTTCCCTGTGCCTGGCTTGCTGGAGGCCAGGTGTGTTTCTTTGGCTGCAAGGGGTCTGATGGCACATGCTCTCATGTGCATGATGTGGTTGGGTACCAGGAGCGTGAACAGCCTGTGCATGGTGTCCCCTCCAGTGGTGTCCCCTCCACCAGTGTCCCCTCCGCTCTTTGAAATGGAGTGCTTATGGATTAGTATCAGACACTGCATCCATGTGATGCACAAGGAGAAGGAGCTGCCAGAGGGCTCGAGAGTCACCACAGAGCTGAGCCAAGCCCAGCCTGCTGGCCAGTCTTCCTCCATGCTTCTCACTAGCAATTTGCAGTGCAGCCCCAGGAAACTGGGAGTTACAGGTCTCCCTTCTGCATCATCCATCGTCTTCAGCAACCCCTAGTGCTTGCAGGCAGGCAGAGGTTGGGGCACCCAGTCCAAGGCAGCCTGAGAGCAACGAGGGAGAGGAAGGAAGGGAGAACAACACTTGCCATGGGACAGAAAGTAAAACTGGATGAGAGGGATCTCAGAGAGAGAAAGACAGAGAGCTAACATTGAAGAGACAACACATTTTTAAAATCTTCTCTGCTTCTTACAATCCTAGGAATTCATAGGAACATGGGACAAACCTTGTTGTCCTCTGAGCCCATGTCCTTTACATCTCACATTTAGAATTTCTGAACAAAAAAGTGTCAGAGAAGAACAATGCAGCTGCGGGAGCCTTCCCACTTTCACCTGCAGTGTGGTCTAGAGCCCCAGGATTTCATCTCCCTCTGCACCAAGCCCCATTTATCACATTTCCAGGCCCTCCCCAGCCATGCCTGCTTTTCCAATCCTGTTTTGACACTTCTAATTAGCGGACATTTAACACCTTGTTTTGCTTGGACTCTGCCTTCAGCCAGACAACACATCGATGGCCTTTGACTTCTCCCCTGACCTTGGCTAACCTGGCAGCGCAGAGCTCTTGGCATCGCTCTGAACACATCCTGTCCAATTTCCTCCTGTTGCCCTCTGCTCCCCGGTCCCCACGGCCCTCCCCAGCCGTGCCGGGGCGAAGGCACGGCAAGATGTGACGTGCAGCCTTTCCCTTCGTAAGCGCTTTCCTGAACATGATTTAAAGCACTGAAGCAAGAAGAGGGGGAAAAAACAAGACCTGTAATAAAGTCAGCACTCTGCTTATTAAGGGGAAAAGGCTGTGTTTTACTTATACTAACATTAATTAGATAGATATATAGGGAGCAAAGAGGCGTCTGGGAGATTTATGCAGAGACTCTGAAGATGGATGTGAGGATTGACAGACAGCAGCTCCCTTAGAGTGCCAGGAACGAGGTAACTGAGAAGCAGTGATGGGGAGCCAAATGACAGTGGTCTCAGTGATGCTTAAGTGCAGCAAGTATGAGGGTAGATGAGGATGTTTGGACCTGCCAAAAACACCTGGGGGTGCCATGAAGCTGTAAGGAGATGCAGATGGGGAGTTTTGGGGAGGTTTCTGAGAGCATCCTCAGAGAGGAGCATGTCTCCCTCTCCTGTTCCCCTCTGCTATACAGGCAGGCAGGTGTACTGGTAGCTGAAGTCTTTTAAGCAATACTTCATCTTTCATTCTCCAGAATCCTGTAGTCATCTGGATGCCGTTTCCAAAGTGAGGAGATGCTCAAAGCTGTTTTTTTCATTGTGAGACTTTTCTCCCTCTGCCCCCTTCCTCGCTGCATCAATAAAATTTTTTCCTACCATTCCCAACACTGGACAGACAGCAGAACAGCAAACTCATCATGGCCTTTTCATGATCACCCGCAGAAGGGTGTTCTGTTGGCATCTGATAAGAGCTGGTCCCCTTCTGCTCAGTGTGTCATGTCGAGGTGGAAGAGCTGTCCCTGCCCCAGCTGCCCCAGCTCCCATCCACACACAGTGGGGCAGAACTGTGTGCATGCCACTAACACAGCAGAACAGGTGACCATCTTCTTGGTTCTTCTGGGCCTGCCTTCATGGCCATATGAGCCATCCTTTTCTGGTGCTTCTGTCTGGAGAGGTGACCACAATCTGTGGGTCCAGCAGGGGTAGCTGAGCCCATACCACCTGTATGCTCTATGCTTTTCACCCACCTTCCTCCTTCCTCATGTGTCACCTTGCAGACTGCAGAACTCCTCACTGGCCCTTTCCTAGAGGTGCAGGGACACATCTGGAAGTGCTGTGTGACACCCATGCAGCTGTTGAACTTTCTGCTTTGCCAAGACAGTTAGCATCCTTGGGCTTTCTTCGCTCTTCTCCAAGCATTTCTTTTACCTGCAAGGACAAAATCTGACTGAAACAGGAAAAGAAGCTTAACTGTGTGTCCTTGCAGCCCCAATGGAGAGGCCTCACTCATCCTAGGACTGCCGGGCACTTGCACACCAATGAGAGATTTCCCTAGCCTGCAGAGCTGTCTTGTTAAATCTCGGTTCCCATCCGCTTTGCACAGGAGCTTCCACACAAGGAAGAGCCCAGGGCTACATGGGGAGGCTGCAGCCGAGGTGGGAGTTCAGCTGAGGTCTCTTTGATCTGTAGCCTTATGCTTCACCATTAGCCCATCCTGCTCTTGGATTAGGGCTTGTAAAAGACTTGTGGCTGCTGCTGACAAGCAGAGGGTAAAGGCTCTGGGGTTTTTATTTGCAATTGCTGCAGCAGGCCCTTGCCTGTGTCCGTGGGCTACGTCAGGGCCACTCATCAGGCTGTCCTGCCTTTACTTTCTGAACTGGATATCTCCATCCTGCCCAGGCAGTGCCCCCTCCCCTCTTTCTCCCAGCCTGGGTTAAATATAGCAGCTAACTTTGGTGGTGATTAGTAATAAAATTTTAACAAGCATCCATATGATCGTCGTTCTGTCACTTTTATGAGGCCATTTACAGCAGGGAGATATAAGAGCACCTTAAATCTCCCCCTAACAGGAGGGGTCATGTCAGAAGGGTGAGAAGCAGAGGGCCCAGTGTCCCATGTCACCTGCCTGGTGGTGCTGAAGGTACTCCCTGTCCCCACGATGGCACAGGTGGCACCCCTTTGTGGATATGGTTTTGGCTTGACCAGTCACTTTCTGGATCAGTGGGTGGAAAAGCAGGGAGATGCTGTGGGCTGCTGGTGCCCACAGGCACTGGCCATCTGCAGAGGAGCACGGCACAGGGATGTTGCTGGAGCTGAGGACAGGCACAGTGGCATGAGGTTAGCTCAGGCCCTGTGGCAGGGCAGAGGCCTCAGTGCTAAGGCATTGCACTTGAAAAAATAAACTCCGGTAGGAAAAAGTGTTCACATCAACCATTTTCCATTCGCCTCCTAAGCGAGCTAACTGCAAAAAGGGGAATGAATGGTTCGTGTCTCTTTGCCCAAGCCTAAATTTGGGGCCTGACTCTACTCTGACACTGCATACTTTTTTTAAGAAAGGCTTGTAAAAGCCATACACCCTTCCTTGTTTCCGATTCATTTGGCTGCACACCAAGGGCAGGGTTTGCTCCTGCTTCCAGCGGTGTGGATCTGCCCCGTCCTCGACCACGTCACAGCCTGCGTAAGCAGGATTGGATTCAGTCCCTGCTCGGCAATATATGTGTGAGCAGCTGAAGGGATTCTTTCCAGGAGAGCAGTAGAGGGAATAAGCCTTTGTGTTTCCCGTGTAGTTACACACCCTAGCTCTGCTTCTGTCTGTAGGCTTAATTTGTGTCCCTGAAAACTTTCTGCCGCTGGTGTTGCTCAGCGTGGCAGCTGTATCAGGTTAGGACAGGTCCCAGGTCTGGCCAGACTCTGGGCAGAGCACCAGGGACAAGCACAGTTTCTGAGCAGTGGCCCAGCCAGCAAATTCAGGATGTGAGGTAGCACAGGTGGTATTTCATGCTGGGAAACTCCTTCTGCCCCAGGTGGGAGGCAGCAGCAAATGTCTGCACCTACTGAAATCTCCATGCTCCCAGAGGAGGGCAGAGGGGATCCAGGACAGGGAGAGGTGCTGTGCCTTCCCATGGTCACAGAACCCTTTGAGTGATGGCAAACCTCAAAATAGGGCCCTTCTGTCCTGATAGCCAACAAACCACATGGCTTCACAACTGCTCTGCAACACTCCTTTCGTATGGGTGCTCTGCTTCCTGTGCCAGCAGCGCCAGGTCAAACACAGCTTCACCAAAACTTTTAATATTAAGAAAAACGCCAAGACTTGTGGTCTGAGTTATGAGTGGAGGTTTAGGTTTGTTCCTTTTTCTAGTTTTGTTTCTTCAAAAAAAAGGAAACACACCTTTGAATAGTGAAATCAGAAAATAAGGAAGCAAAATGTTTCCAAAAGAAGGGCTTGCTTGTTGTGAGCACTGCCTGGTCATTATTTTTATTTAGTGTAAATAGTAATGTCTATACATATACATTAGTTATGTAAAGACACCTGATATCCAACTTATGTACACTACCCAAGCACTAGCTGTGCAAGGCAAGTATAAAAACCACCTGTGAAAAGGCGAGGGAGCAGAGCAGGGAGCAGATGCCTTGGTCTAGAGCTGGAATTATAATTTGCTGTTGCTAACCCGCTTCTTTCCAAGGAGGAGAGACAGAGCATCCACCAATCCAATCTATTTTTTAGATAATGATAAAATTGTATCAGTGATATCGTGGCCAATGATAAAAGTAAGAGGAAAAGGTCAGTGTACTTTATTATGATTTTCTGGTGAGGAGGGCAGAAGTCAGTAGGTGGCTAAATCAGACTGCAGTTTTTTTCTCAGAAAAGGTGAGTTTTCCATGTTTGAAAATTTCATTCTGGAGTCTTGTAGGATACACTGGCCCTCTGGTTTTGACTAAGTGGGAAAGTGATTCCCCTCTGTTGCTGTTTCCTATGAAAAGCAAGGCTGTGTGAGCCAGCAGCCCAAGCAGACAGCATCTTCAAGAGTCTCCCTGTATTGCTTGCAAGTCACAGGGTGAAGCAGGAATAAGAGCATAAGACAGCTGCTGGCAGCTTTTGGGTAAGAGGAGGCAGTGGCTGCTGCCAAGCCAAGATGATGTTGTCACTGCCTGTGCTTGGCAGCAGCAGGATGACGCCATGTCTTGCTCCCACGCCGCTCTGTTGAGTTTCACTTGGAGCCCAGGCTCCCCCATGGCTGGTATTTTGGGTGTTTTGCCTAATTGCTTCCTTGGGTCAGATGAGACATCTGTATCCCTGGGAGCAGGAAGGACCCAATGCTCCCTCTGTGCATCACTTCACATTGCCACTGAGAGAGCCTTGGTACCCCAGATGAGGTTAGTGAGCCAGGATGTCCCGCACATCCTTGGTGCTGTAAATTACATTCTCCATCCTCAGCACACCCATGCACATGCGACATGTTCACTGTGCATGTCAGTGCAGTCATTGATAAAGATTGGGATCCTGGGATCACCGCAGTGACCTGTTTGCAGGGGCAAGTTGCCTGAGCTTGGCAGAAGAAGGTATCTCGAGGCCCCTAGTAGGTCAGGGAGGTAGGAATGATGTTGAGGGAAAGCGAGCCCGTGGATGGTGGGATGCCCTGCTCCATGGGGTTAGAGCCTTCTCCAGCAGGAGGTCAAAAAGGCAAAGTTTCTTGGGAGGTGAATTATCAGTGGGAGCAATATCGTCAGGTCAAGCACATCGGTGCTGGGGTAATACAGTTAAGGTGCAGAGCCTTGGAGGGAGCCCGGCCGAGGAGTGCAGCATTAAAGCAATGAGCCCAGCTTAATCTGCCCCAAGTGAGGGCAGTGGGGTCTTTAATATTGTGTCAGGCTCGCAGGCCCTTGTTGGCGGGTTATTCTTCATGGCAGCTAATGCCACTGGGCTAACTGAATTAGCCCCTCCTTCCGCGGGGTGAGCGTGGGGTTGCCGGGAGGGCGATCGTGCCTCGCAGCTGCAGGGAGAGCGAGTGATGGCCTGGAAATTCAATCAGGTGAGGAGCCATTGCCATCCCCGAAGGACAGAGAGCAGCCCAACTGGGGAGGAGAGCCCGGATGGGAATGCCAGTGACTGGCTCCATGCGGTCCCTGGGCAGGGTGCACTCCAGGGATTGCTCCCTGCTCTTGGTGGCATGGAGTGCTGTCCTGCAGATGCTGCTCTGCATCCATCAGCCTTCCGGGAGCGCCTCAGTGGAGAGCTCATCCATACCTCTGTGCTCATTTCCAACTTGCTCATGGCTAGGTGCCATATTCCCTTGCACATCCATAGGGAACCGTGGCACAGAGACATGCTGGGTGGGACATGCAGTGTGTCTCCAGCCAAGCTGGGCATCCCTGGGGTCCATCCTCCAGCAAATTTGCAGCATTTCTATTTGACCGGAGGTGAAGGTTGACCGCATGGGCTGGCCCAAGGAACTGGTAAGTGGGCCTTCTTTCTGGCTTTGCTGTTGGGATGAGGTGTTCCCCAAACAAGCCACTGAGTGAATGCATGATCCTCTTTGTAAAGCCCTGAGAGAAGTGCAGCTAAGGAGGACAGCTGAGGGGCTGGGTATAGCAATGGCCTATCAGGAGTCCCCCATCAGGACGAATTTTCTGTCCTTAATAAATGGAGGGAAAAAAGAAACTCTGAACCTTGTAGGTGTTTGCTTGTTGTCCTGCAAACCAGTCACTGCTTTTTTTCTCTCCCTGTCCCAGCAATGGCTTTCTTCTTCACATCTAAATACAAGCACACTCCTGGCAAATCCTGCAGCACATTCTGAGCAGGTGATGGTGGTCCTGGCCAGCACTGCCTGGATGGTGCCGAGCTCACCTGTGTGCCTGGGGTCCAGGACAGCCTGCACCTAGGTGGTGGCACTTTGTCAGCCCCAAAAGCAGGAGCAACTGGCCGAGGCCACAGAGAATGCTGTGGTCTCAGGGACTGGGACAGCAGAGCCATGGCAGAGGGTTGCTCCCTTCCCATAGGACACAGCACCTCACCCCACCACACCAGCCCTTTCTGTCGCTGAAGCCCCTGTCCCTTTGCTCCTGCTGCCAAGGCAGACACAGTCTCCTTTGCTTTCCCAGGTGCCCCTTTGATCTTCAAACCTGCCCCATCTCTCTCTATCCCCCCTTCCCTCACATTATTATAAATGGAGGTTTTGGCTGCTTTAAATAGTCAGATCTCTCAGACAAGCTCATGTCAGCCATAAATTTTACAGTAATGATGATTTTCTAAGTGGGTTGACTGGAGCTATTTCCGCTTCAGCCTCAAGTTACTGCACATGTCCCCCCCAGGGTCTGGCAGCCTCATTTGTTGTCCCCCTAATTGTCATTTCTCTCATACTCACTTGGGCAGAAGTTGGAAAGAAAACTGACTCTGCTGCTGGCCCTGGCCCTCCCTCCCCAGGGGAGAGGGCTGCAGGGGTGAGACGGCACTGGCTGCCTCTAACACAGGCAGGGGGAATGGCTGCAGAATCCCACCATATGGGTGCCCTTACTTCTCGCCGCTCTCCCTCCTCCCCAGCCGAGTGAAACCAGCCCTGACACGTGAAAGCTGTAATTGCAGGTAATCCCCCCGCACTGCGCATGGTTTGAATTTGGCAGAGCAGGAATGTGGAAGGGAGAAAGGGAATTACTGCCCAGACGTGCTGCAGGGCCAACATCTGCACGAGTCATCAGTGAACATCTGGCTGCAGCAGCCTGTGCTTGTAGCCCAGCCGGTCACTTTTTAGCCCATTGGGTCTGTCTCAAGCTCCCACTTAAGGGCAGGACGTGGATACCCTGGTACTGGGAACCTTAGACTGTTGGAGGAATTACTCCCTTCACCTCCTATTGCTGCTGATGTTGAGTGGTCACTCAGACTTGGGGTGCCTTAGTTTTTCTATTTATAAAATAGATTCAGGCTGTCTGAAGTACCAGACTCAAGGGTACCCATCTCTCTATCTTCTGGAGAGAAGACTGCCTGTGGCACCCTCTTCCAGGTTTGCCTAAGGCTGGCACTGCTTTACAACACCCCCAGTGAGATGCTGGAGCAAAGGAGCAGATTCATGCCTCCATGTACATCTGAGATCAGTGAGGTGGGGGTCCCTGCTTACCTTCTGTTTCTCTTGAGCATGGTCCCAAGAGACAGCAAGCTTTCTGCAGCATTTCTGCCTTGCAGCATCTGGCCTTTGCAAAGGAAGAAGCAAAGCAGGATGGGCAGAGTAGGACTCAAATGCTGTCAGTACAAGAGGGTCTTTGTTGGCTCCAGGTACCCTGGACCCCAGTGATCTGTTTCCACTGGATAAGGATGGAAAGCTTCCATCACACTGACAAGATTTGCTCTTGGTAATTCCTTGCATTTTCTGTCTGTGGCTGACAAGCTTGTCCTGCACCCTAGGAAGGTTGCTGGGACTAAGGAAGAAGCAGAAAGGGTGGGGGACATGGAATGGCTTGAGACACAGACAGGGGCTGAGGTCTTGGTGAGGGGAAGCTGTTTTATCCAACGCCTGTTTTCTGTGGCTGGGCTTGATCTGATGTCCAGTGAGAAGGAGGTTAGAGAGATAGGCAGGTTGCTGAAGATCACCACCCGCTGCTGTGCTCAGGGTGAGGGCTGGCCCTGGGGAGCGCTCTGACTGTCTCATCCCTGATTGTCTCAAGCCTGCTCTGAATCCTTGACAGAAAAGACCTGCTGAACCTTTTCATCCTGACCCTTCATCTCTGAGGTTTTGTTGGGAATGTGCATTGTCAGGGTGTGAATCCTTGCTGCCAGTGAGCCACAATATGCTGGGGGGCTTTAAGCAGCAGGTGTGTATTGTGCATCTCCTCAGAAATACGGCTCAGCACCGTCCCTCATAAGGAGCCTGCTTGGGACTGACCCAGGAGTAAAAGCACCTTTTGTTCAGTCGCTTACACCACGCCCTGCTCTCCCAGCCCTCAGGAAAGCAGCCTGATCTCATTCAGTGAGACAGCAAACGCAGCCTCCTCCCAAGCAGGCGGATTCCCAGATAACCCCCCAGCTTTCTGAGGGCAGTGCAGGCTTCAGAAGCACTGTCTCTTTGGAAATTAATTTTCCTGTCGATTTCCTTATTTCTCTTAATTGATGAGGGGCAAGTCTTAGGCGCGTTGCCAGCGGCACCAGCCACAGCCTCCCGTAGGTATCAGTAGAGCCAAAAGCACTAGTGCTGAGGGTTGGGGAGTGTAATGAACTCTCAGAGGACTCGTTGCAGCTCAGCCCATGCTCTAGATTAGCTGAGGAATCATCTGGCCCAGCTATTAACTGTCCCATTTAACATCATAAATTATTAACCTAATTTTGAGGAGTGTTGGTGACAGATCACGCTGATTTTGTCCACTTCTCTGCAGCCTCTCGTACAGCCTGCTGGTGTGGAGTAAGCCACGGGCAGGGCCTGAGGTTCTGTGCCTCCAGAGAAGGGGAAAGACAGGGCAGCACGGCCAGCTGGCTGCAGAAGGACCAGCTCTGGCTCTTCTTCCAGTCCAGTGGAGAGCTCAGGGAGAAGCCTGAGCAGGGGGAATCTGCCAGATGTAAGATACGTAAGAGCTGCCCCAGGGAGGAGCGAAGCCACCCCCTCCCCAACACACCTGCACTCATGTGGGGCACATCTGCACCCCTGTGCATGGGTGTCCAGGACCTCTGTCCCTTGCTGGGTACTACTATGTGCTGGCCACTCTCAGTGGAGGTCCTTACCAGAGGCATTTTCTAGCTAGCTGAAGCTCTCGAGTTCATATGGCAAAGGCCTGAAGTCAGGAGGTTTTTCTTCCTATGCTTGTAGACTAGAGCTTGTTTGAAAAGTTTCCTTCCTGAGAAAAGCTTTAAATAGAAAAGTGGGAAGAAAGTGGATTCTTTGGTATAAAAGTTTTAAACCTTTCAGAAGGTTTTTTAAAGCCAATTGAAGTGTAATGAAAATTTAAGGGATACCATCCTTTCTTTCACCTTTGTCTTTCTTTGAGAAGAGAGATGTGTGCAGGGGGAAGGGTCTGAGAATTGCACTCAAACCAGCATTTCTTTTAATTGAGTGGAAAAATTTTGAAATTGCTTGGTCTGTCAAAAAAAACATACAAACCTGAAGGAGAGCAAGCTCTGAAATCCTTGTAAAATGCCTCTTTCATTCTGGCATCACCAAAAGGACTTTTTGTTTGCCCGCAAGCAGCTGTGCTGCTCGGTGCTGCCTGTCCGTGGTGTGTGAGCGCATGGCCTTGGACTGGCCTTATGTGTGTCCCCAGGCTCTGTCCCAAAAAAGGGGTAGGGGGTGGCATTTGCAAGTCAGCATTGCCCCCAGTCCCATCCCGCTTCGAGGCTGTACAAGCTTCAGTGGCTGTAGGACCAAGCATCACTGCCACACATCTTCCTGGATGTGGAGGTGCTTGGGGTCAGGATTAGCAGGCTGAATTGGTGGTAAAACACACCCCCAAAAAACCCCAATAAAAGCACAAAGAAGTGCTTTTGGTTATGGTGAGAACATGGAAAAGTGTCATGGAAATAAGGAAATTAACAAGAGCCTGTACCACTAACCTGCTCATCCCTGAGCACCCACCTACTAACCACAAGTGCCTGTAGCTCATTGTGTGCTTCCTGCCACTCCTTCCCTTGAACAGTGAAACAGGGAGTCCTGGATTTGCAGACTCCCAGCATTGGTGCTCTCATACTCCCTGCACTTGATGTCAGGCTTTGCACATAGAATAGAGGAGGAAATCGCCTTTGCCAGAGGCCCGAACCTCGTTGTGCACATGCAGTACAGACCCACACAGAACTGATGGCCAGCACACGGATATAAAATACAGCGCCCTGCCATAAAACATGCACTGCTAGTCTATATATTTTGCAATCCCTTTAAAGATTTTTTTTTCTTTAAACCCCTCACCCTAGCTCCCTCCCCGTTCTCCCCCCAAAAAATTATTATAAAGAATTATTGCCATTAGTACGTCTTTCCCAGTGAAAGGAGAAAATCGCCTCATTCATAATTTATACCCTCAATTACTATTAATAAAGAAATATTTCAGCAGAAAATCGCCTGGGAAAATTACACGTAACATTGCATTAACATTCTATTTGAACATTTTCATCACATTTGTTATAGAGTTAATAAGAGGGATATGCTCCCCTGACTTCTTCATGAAATTATGGGCTGCCTATGATAGTTTAATCTTTTAGACTTTATATAATATATTCACTTTACTAATTGAGCTATCCAAGGAGCAGTTAGGGATGTTCTTAAACGTGGAAGACAAAGTAATCAGGGCTGTGACTTCCTGACAAGAAGATCTTCTTCCGGAGATGAGGAGCTGCACGTGTGAGGGGCACACACGTATGTGATTGTGTGCAGATGTGCCACTCCATTAGCCCTTCCCTTAATGTCCTGCCTGTACTTCGAAGTGAACATGAATGAAGGGTGGAGGTGATTTTTGACTTGTGAAACATTCCCCAAAATTTCCATGTGTATTTCAGAGTGAAAGGGGATCTGGTGAACTTGAGCAAAGTATTTTGGGAATAGGAAATGCCCAGCATGGGGGGGTTCTCAGGAGCAGCACTTCATGTAGACAAGTCTTTATGCTCAAATTCACTCCCACCCACCATCATGCATAGACCATTTCCAAAACTCTGGGCAGGGAGATGGGCTGAGGTGTACAAATCCTCTTCTGCTCTCCCCAGAGCTTCTGCTTCACCATGTGGTGCCATTCAGGACATGCAGTGCAGAAAGGCTTCCCCCCACCCAGGGGTACAAACAAACCCAAAACTGGGCTGTAGGCAAGGAGTGAGGTAGGTGTGGGCAGTGAGAGATAAGGAGGCACCTGGAAGATGGACACCATGACAGTGCCACCACAGGCATTGCTCTGGACAATCTATTTGTCTCCAGAAAATGTAGCAACAGGAAGGTTTTGGTAGCTCGCTCTTCTGCTCCTGTGCCTGCAGCAACTGGAGCCTTGGTCCAGACTCAGCTGCTCTTGGACCTTTCCTTGCACAGATGCAGCATTGGGCACTGAGATTTGAGCCCCTCATCCAGTTAGGGAGATGAACTCAGGTCGGGGTCTCTCTGTGAGATCCTCCTTTCCCCCCCGTATGCACACGAGGGGCCCCTTATCACAAGATGTGATCCAGGGCTCCTGGCTTCAAGCAGGAAGCTTCCCAGGGCAACACCAGGCAGTGTTTTGCACCAGGTCATGTGAGAAAAGACTGCATCGTCAGCTTGCTGGTGGTTGCTCACTCATTAAGCCTAAGTGGATGTAGCCCCCAGCAGGTGCAAAGAGGGATCCATCATTGCAGAGCAGTGGCCCTGCCACTGGCGATGAGGTGAGCCTCTGTTCACTGCCCTGATAAAGGAGGCTGCAGGAGCACAAGACCAGCTGCTTCATTTCACATCCACAGGGCTCTCACATCCCCTCTGCATCCACCGAGACCAAGCATGGACATGGAAAGAGTGACAGGACAGAAGGTGGCACACAGGCTCCTAGGCGAGGGTTTCCAGTCTCCCATGAAACCACTCTTGTGACTTCCAGCCTCTCCAACCTTGTGGCCACTGATAACAGCAAGAGGTTTAATGAAAAGCTTTCATGTGTTGGGATTCATTAGCTGGGACTCATTAAACAGCAAATAAGAGCCTGGATGTTGCCAACTGAGTCCTGCCGAAAGGAGCTCCTGCAGGTGAGGCAGCCTGGGATGGCAGGACACCCTCATGCTGGAGGGCAGGCAGGTGAGGTCCCATCACTCCCCAGCAGACCAAGGCCAGTGCATAGCACCAGAGATGGGAATGAGTATGGGAAGAGTGCAGGGAGAGGGTTGGCAGTGAGCACTCGTCCTCCAGCTCCCCAAGGTTGGTCTGTTCACAAAGCCTCAACCCATCATGTCTGGCCGGGCTCAGCCGTTCAGACACCTGGAGTGACACCCAGTTCTGTCACCCAGAAGAGGAGCTAAGCTCCTGCCAGCCTTGCCCTCCCAGCCCATGTGAGCCCATCAGGAGGAGAGGGATGGATGAGTGACATCAAGAAAAAAAAAGTGACTGCAGTGTGATGTGTGGAGAGCAGAGCATCCATGCGTGGCTGCATGAGCCGTGCAGCTCCTTTAATGCTTTTATGGTGGAGCATGGTTGTTCCCAGCCGGCTTCACATGGAATGAGCTGCACCCTCATTGCTGAGCTTGCAACCAACATTTTCCTGGGTGGTGGTTTGCCCCCAGCCAGCAGTGATGGAGGCTGTAGCCACCTGGGCCACCAGGGAGCTATGCTGGATAAGCAGCAGCCCATGCAAGCCTACATCTCCTCATTGCTTCCCAGATGGGCAGGGGGCCACAGAGCTGCTGTGTGTGCAAGTATATGGGGAGTGCAGGGCGTTGGGCGTCTTTCCAGGGACCACATGGGCTGCCTGGGAACTGCGGAGACCAAGGAAGGTGAGGCTTGAACTGTCCACCCCAGAGATGGCTGCTGCCTGGCCCTGGGCAGCATGGACCATGCTGTAAACAGGACAAGGCTTGTAAACAGGGCTCCAGCTGGGATAAATTTAGCCCTTTGGGGTTGCAGCCCTGGCGCGGCAGGACACGGTGTCAGGGTATTGTCGAGAGGAGAGAGGGAGAAAGAAGCTGAATAAACAAACACAGCTTGTCCTTTTTTTTTTTTTTTTTTTTTTTTTTGC